>CM032477.1:18237970-18837970 GCA_019059595.1 Marasmia exigua | reverse complement strand
ACATGCAATATATACAAGTAAAGAGAAAATGAAAAATTACATTATACAAAACAAAGAAATAATAACAACTACTAAACTGGATCTATTTTAAACAATTTCGGTATTACAACCTCTCGACAAACAATTTTAGTACTTATTTATTAAATAACCATGCAAAAATGTTGGGTCAAACACGTACAATTATTTTTAACAATTTCGGGGTTACAACATCTCGGCAAATACTTATACTATTTATTAAATAACCATGCACAAATGTTGGGTTCATTTTTGTACGCGAGAAACTGATTCACGCCAAAAGTGGCCACTTTTGGCGGTAATCCAAAATTCGAGTGCAAAAGCATGCTAAACAGTTGACTATAAACTAGTGGTTATATGTAGTTCTTTAGTAGATTTCTTTCTGTGAATTCCCTGATAAATTTTGTTAGGGGTTAAAGCTCATGCTTTAAATTGAAGTTTTGTATGGTGATTTCCTTAGAAGTTGTGTTTTCCATTTTGAAGTGACTATTAATCCCAATTTTCCCTATTTATCTGTGATTTAACGTAAAACGTTTAGGAACGTGTATAGTTTTTCAGAAAAAAATAATTAAATAAGATATAATTGATGAAAATTACAATTTTGTCAAGCAGAAAATGAGTATTTTTCAAAGATTTTTTTTGCCTCAAGAATATAATAATAATAAGATCTCTATTGAATTCAAACCTTGTAAATGTTGTCTTAAATTAAAATAAAAATATAGTATTCTGACTTATTGCTTAATAAAGGAGTTATATATCTTATTGTGTCTAGAAAAAAAAACGCCAAGTTCATACTTTAACCCCTAATATTAATTAACATGCTATGTATAATTATTGTGCTGTCATGATTTTAAAAATACAATCACTTTAATTCATATCAGCACGATAATTCATATTGGCATGAAAATCACATTAGCATATCACATACAGGACGTAGCATGCTATTCTATGAAAAATAGCAATAATTGCTAACAATAAGTTCCATCCATTTACATCCATCTAGATATGCAGAACCAAGTAATACAACAATAGCTCCGGCCAATACATTACGCCTTTGTCAGACATCAGGGCACAAAGCCTGCAGCAAGACACCTGGCTCTATAGCCTATGGCCAAGACGGGATCATCTGCGTCAAAGGAGACTGATAGGAAGACAAAGGTTCTTGATATCAATCTCAGTACCTACGCTTATTTAAGTAGGTACTTAGACCTGGCTTACATCATTCACCTTAAAGTCCGCGCCACAACAGAAAATCCGGGAAAACCGCGCTTGAGTTGCCATCAATATTCAAATTTGAGCCTTATAGTCATAGACACAAGGAATCTTAATGTTTAGTTCCGCGTTTTTGCGCGGGACTTTTTTCGTGGCGCGGAATCCAAACTGGAATTCAAGAAAAACAAAACGCTCACTATTAGCGTCTTTATTCGCACCCCACGAGTGCGAGTATAGACGCAAATAGTGTGCGAGCGAGAAGTGAATAGATGCGCCGCCATTTCTGTTCCCATTCTTTATCCGCACAGGTTGTACGACAATTTTGGTACTACAATAAAATGATCGTATATAAATAAGATCGTACGCAACCTGTATCTCTCAACACTACCTCTTTCTGCTATGTGTTCAAACCACTCAAAAATGTGAAAAAATATATATCTTTTTTCTAAAAACACACACCGACATACTTACTTAATTGTTGGTTATTTTAATTCTATAATTTAAGGGACTAATTTTACTTACTTTTTTTACATGAATACAAAGCGCTTTAAGAAAAGCTTAATCATCCGTCATTTTTGGTTGCAAAGCTGGTATTGCGCTTGAAACACTTCAGGTGATGAATAAATTGTGCCAGTCTATACATAGAAGCAATCACGAAACGGTTCGCGAAACCTGAAAACTTTATAAAATTTGACATTGACATAAATGACTTTGACAGATTTGATAGTGACGTAGTCTGTTGTAGTTTTTTTGGTATTCAATTCCGGTTTCAAGTTTAGTGAATGGTACCCCGCAGTAGCGACGCTTTTTGATTAAAAATTTTAACTACTAAACCGAATCCATTATCAACAATTGCGAATCGTCGGAGACTCGGCAGACCTCTATACTATTTATTTAATAATTATGCACTACTTTTTGCTCTGTCTTTGTACTCGGAACTGTGGTTAACGCCAAAAGCGGCTACTCAAAGTTTCGAGTACAAAAACAGATCAAACATGATGAACCCGGGATCCAAAGTGCAGCTGTTGCTTTGAGTGTGACACCAAGTCAGCCATTAGAGGCGAATATAGTTTTTATCAAGACAAGATGGGATGATTAAAAAAAAATCATCCTTTTTCGCATTTTTTTTTTGTATTTTGTCTCACAACACTAAACGTATTAATTTGTAGTGGAAAATTTAAATTGCTGATGTATTATTTAAGTAATTTTAGAACAGAGTACTATTTAACAGCTGTATTTTTCCTTAATAAAGAAAAAAAAAAAAAATGATGACATCCGAAGGCTGGCTGGTGTGGGCTGGATGAGTGGCCGAAAATCGGGAGCAGTGGCGTGCATTAGGGGACACCTATGTCCAGCAGTGGACGAGTGTGGGTTGCTGATGATGATGATGATGATAGTTTTTATAATCTAATATTTAGTGTAGCTAATAACTAATGTTTTTTAGCATTACTAAATAAACCGCGGAGTTAACAACATACGTCTAAATATTACAATGAATTTGTTAGCCAAAATGTTTATTATTGCGGATACCCTGGACTTATAATGCAATTAATATTAAGCGGGTAGTTTGTTACCGCTTGCGTTATTGTGAGAATTACCTACCCGCATTATTTGCTAAACACGATAAAATAAATTATGCAATAGTGCAGATATAAAACATTACCGCTAGACATTTAGTTGCATTGTTTTATTCTCTTATTATTGTGTTATGTGCAGGCTAGTCCACCGGTTCAAAGTCGCTCAAAGAGCTATGGAAAGGGCCATGCTCGGAGTATCTCTGAAGGACCGCATCAGAAATGATGTAATCCGACAGAGAACCAAGAGTCACCGACATAGTCCACCGAATTAGCAAACTAAAGTGGCAGTGGGCTGGTCATATTAGCCGCAGAACTGACAGCCTTTGGAGCCGTAAACTCCTTGAGTGGAGACCGCGACACGGTAAGCGTAGTGTAGGATGCCCTGCGACAAGATGGGATGACGACATTCGAAGGCTGGCTGGTGTGGGCTGGATGAGAGTGGCCGAAAATCGGGAGCAGTGGCGTGCATTATGGGAGACCTATGTCCAGCAGTGGACGAGTGTGGGTTGCTGATGATGATGATGTGCAGGCATACACACACCTCCGGTCACGCACGAACACACATACACACACACATAACGATGATTGTATCTTCAACTTCAATTTAAGTTAATTAATTTAGTGAGTTTAGTCTTTTCACTATGCTATGGAAGAGAGTCGTTGCCTATCACAAGCAAATGAGCTTAAAAGGGAGCATCATACACAAAATATTATATTAGACTAAGTTACTACAATAAACATTTTGTATTTTTTTTCTATTCGTTTGAAACGTTGAATGTTTACTTACATGGTTATTTGAATAATTAAATCCAAAAATTGTTTTCATACAATATCGTTCAAACGTGACTAAAATATTGAATCTCAGTCATAACTTTATATAAATCGCGATCTAAAGTTATTACCGTACTAAAGGTCATGTCATCCCGTTCCAACACTCAATAATAAAAAGGGCTGGCATGAAATTTGTTCCGGGACTATCCTTGGTTTGCGATTTGGAATAAGGGAGTTATTGTTTCAAACTGTGGTTTACCTGCGTAGGTCTAAAAAGTGTTTCACACAGTTTACCTTTATATGCATACAATTGGTAGTAAGTAGGTACATATTATATCAAATAGTTAGATTAGGCAATTAATTATGATGTAACAATGATAAAAAAAAAAAAATATATCGATACAAGTTACGTGTGATCTTTTTCATAAAAGCTAAGTGAATACTCTAAGAACCCACGATGGTTCGTTATTTTAGAGAAGCTCTAAAAGTTTCTCTGTTTCATGTTTCAAATTTATTCATTTTAGAATTCCACTAAAGTGAAATCCAAAAAATTTAAGTGTAATAAGTAATAAGTAAGTAATAATAATTCTCACAACATCTCATACGTTGACCTGATTCCGTACTAAGTAGCTTAATCACTTGTGTTACAGATATCAGACAACAGAGGAACACACATATATACTTAAATACATATATTACACCCAGACACCGAACAAACACAAGTGTTCATCGCACGAATGTTTGTCCAGTGTGGGGATCGAACCCACATGTAGTAACATTCTTAGATTTTTCGTAACTATGTCACGGGCAACATGTTGGGCGCCAATTTTATTACATATCAAAAGTTTAATTGTCTGGTCTGGGTGTTTTCTATGTATTATATGTATTTTAAAAAAAGTATTTAATGTAGTATATTTGTAATTCCGCTGTATGTTGGCTGGTTGTTGGAGTCAGATCGATGTAGGTAAGTGATGTTGTAAAATATTAATATTTATTTATTCAATGCGCATTTCGGTTGCGTACGACTAAGAAATGGAATTCTGTGCCTGCTTTATCCAACACAAAATATTCATACTTTATCTGAAGATGGATAAACGTGTAAGCACCTCTACAACACATTATAAATGTCATACTGAAATACACTCCAGAGAGTTTTATTGGTTTTATTCAAAGGTTGTGGGCTCGATCACCCACCCTGGATAAACATTTGTGTTTGTTCAGTGCCTGGTTGTATTATATGTATTTAAGTAATTTATTTGTAATTCCTCAGTTGTCTCTGTCCGTTCTCGGTTGAATTTGTGACACAAGTGTATAAGCTACTTAATACGAAAGTCAATGTCTCTTACATTGACCGTGTATGTTGTATGAATATATAATTTTTTAATTTATTGTTTAAATGACATACATTCACCGCAATATTAAAAAACGCACTAGCGTCACTAGTGGGCAGACTGCGCCCTCTTAATGTCAAACACATTTGGTTTAATATCAATTGAGGAAACACAGACTGTAGTAACCTAATGGCTGTCTGTACTTATGTCTAAAGCAATTTTTGCGAATGCCTATATTTTTCTCCTCCAGTTAGATTACGGTGGCGGCATTAATTCCCGCCTCGTCAGCCCAGCCCGCCATTATCTTCGGCCGCGGTTGTAGCCCCGGGCGCTACATGTACCCATAACGATACAACGCGTCTACAAAACCGGGATTTGTGTTTTTTACGGGACGCTTTCGACAAAAATGTATTGTCGTAAAACATTTGATACGGTTACGTAAAAAGGCGCAGTGGCTAAGGTGTTGCGCCCAAACGCGGCAGGTTTCGGAATTTAGAAAACTTTTCAAATATACTGATCTTGAACTGGTCGAATCTGGCTGTGCTGGGAGGCACCTGTGGCTGTTTATTCAATTAAGGGTTCCATTCAAGAAGTTTTATTTTTAGAAATTTAAGTGTAGTAGTCTTCGATTTTTCGTAGAGGTGTTACAAGCAACACGTTGGGCGCCAATATTATTACGTACCAAAAGTTTCTAATGTATATTTTCTGATACGTTCAGTTGAAAAATGTAATTCTCTGTCAAGTTTAGACGTTTTTATTAGAAGAGAGAATAGGGTACTAGCCAGTCATGAGGGGCTATTTTCGTACTTGACATTAAAGTCGAATTTAGAGATTTCAGCAATATGCTGTATTTCACTCCGTGAGTGAGGGTACCGCAGGCCCAATCCGGGGAAAGGGGGCTAGAGGTTGGCAGCGCACTTGTGACTCCACTGGTGTCACGGGTGTCCATGGGCGGCGGCAATCGCTTACCATCAGGTAATCTCTGCTCGTCTGTCACCTATGACATAAAAAAAACCATGCATTCGTTCATACAAATCTCTAACTCGATTTTAATGTCGAGTGCTCATCACTTTTCATTACCAGCAGAAGATTGATTTGAATATGGTTTAATTTTCAAAATGTTCCTTAATTATGTTTACATACAAGTAATATTGACATGACGTATTTCAAAAACATGTCTGGATATCGATACTTTTAAAATTAAAATCCCAATTTAAATTAGTCGTTACAAAATGACGCCCAACGCTTTGATTTTAGAATACACCATGGTAACGTAATAAAACCAGAATATATACGTATAACTAGATATACGTATAAAATTTACAGAGATGTAAACTTGAAACTTAGAATCAAAATAATATTCAAATTCAGAAAGTGGTCAAGGTCATTGCTCTGTCAGACACACACATCAGAAAAATAACGCCAAAGCTCGTAAACGAAAAGTGAGCTAGCGGCCAAACGTGTGACTTTTCAAGGCATGAATCATGAATATTTTCGCAAGACGGCTCTTTTCGACGACACGAGGGTGGCTTGGCTAAGCCCGATCTTGTTTGCGTTCCACCAGCTGAGGTGTTATTGAAAAAAAACTCTGTGATAAACACAAATAAAAAATATTGTATTTTTGCTTTCGTTGAATGTTATTACATTTTAGCGCCTGTATTTATAATATTGCTATAGTAGTTAAGTATTGTTAATATTTTCCTTTTTCATATTCAAATGATATATATACGCCAGATATCTAACTAATCTCAAATTATAGGGCCTATTCTCAAGCACTCGACATTGAAATCGAATTCAAGATTTGTATGGACGAATGTATGAAATCTGTAACTCGACTTCAACGTCGATTGGTCGAGAATAAGCCATCAGGGTTCTTCCTATTGATTTAAACTGACCAGAGAAAATTTAGAAAAAAATATTTCCTTAATTGACAACACCGGCAAGTAGCATGAGGCCACTGTTTCAGTAACAAACTTTGCTTGTGTGATGTAAAAAGATTTAAATATGATTTATTTCCCATTAAAAACTTTAGAGTCACTTACATGAGAAATTATTTTAAACAGTAATAATGAAAGATAATATTATTTTACTACAATAAAGTGGGTAATCAGAAGCTGTTGCATTTGACGCTAAGAACGGTCCCGCAAGTCTACCGAAACAATACCTAACCACTTGCTTGATTGCTTTCCTAGGACAGTCCCAATTTAACACCAGAAAGCCCGAATTTATAACTGGCGCCCAACGTGTGATTATTTTTCTCGACTGTGCCTCGTGGTACCTTCGCTGTAGTTGATCCCTAAAAGAAAAAAAAACCTGTGATCGATACAGTCGGCGTCCCAGAGGCCGCGTCAATTTGCCCTCCGCTTCGTCAGCGCTAAATTATCCCGACGTCTTTAAATGGAATTTCGCGGGTAGCGTCCGACAAGTCCCCGCACGTTCACCTAAGCTCTGGGCACAATGAAAAAGAATAACAGTAAGGTTTACTGTACACGTAATCCACCATGCGCTTTGGTTATTTGATGATTGCAGACGCCAACTGCAAGCACTCGTCAATGAATGAAATATATCAATTTCATAGATACAAACGAATTATATCCACGCAATGTATGACGAACCTAAGACTAGGTAGAGGCTGCGATGCAACTCCGTGGACACAGTTTAGTTTGTATTCAGTTTGTTCGGCGGTTCAATTATTTTAGAAAAATGTTGGTGCATAATTCTCGGGACGTGATATAGATATCGAATTCAACATTGATATGGCCGAATGTTCCATACATTTGGACAATCTATCATTCAAGAATTTCCATATCTATATTAAGTGCACGGGAATTGGGATTTGGGTCCGTTTTTATGACTAAGGTGGCAGACGAGCATACGGATCACCTGATGGTAAGCGATTGCTGCCGCCCATGGACACCCGAAACACCAGTGGAGTCACAAGTGATTTGGTAACCTCCCCTTCCCTCCCGGGTTGGGCCTCCGGTACCTTCACTCACGCAGCGAAACACAGCACAGTGCTGCTTCACGCCGGTTTTCTGCGAGGCCGTGGTATCACTACGGTCGAGCCGGCCCATTCATGCCGAAGCGTGGCTCTCCCACCTGTATATGGTGTGATTCTATATGGATTGTGGTCCCTTACGCATTTTGCACTTTGCATGAATGAAATTGATTATTAGCATTCCAATAATCAAAAAGAAGGTTTCCTACTGCAATTCCAACTATTGTGCACATAGGGTGGCATGCGGGTGGACCGGTCCGCGACCCCCCTAGTCCCCGTACACGCAGCCACCTGGCCGGGGAATAGTGTTGTTAGATCCAAGATCCAATTTCAAAAATGGGATCGCCAGTTCAAAATTGGGACAAAGATAAAATATTGGGACGAAAATGTTGGACCCCGAGTGTAATTGGCTTATGTGTGGATTATCATTTACGACTATTGACTTTGTGGGGAAATAGTATTTACTGCAAAAAAAAGTTTACAGCGGTGTGATAGGATGTGGAAATGATTTTATCTATTTGGTTGGTGAAGAACAAATGTGTACAGGGTGTATCTGTGAACATTTACATCCCTTTACCCACGTGTTCTATCATCCGTTCTGAACAACATTTGTCTTATGAATTTTGGAAATTCGCATAAAAAAATTTCAACTTCTCATAGAAAGTCGGTCACACGACTTAGTCATTTTGTATAAAAAATTTCGACTAATTTCGAAAAGTCGTAGAACAAATGTTGTTCAAAATGGTTGATAGAACACGTGGTTAAAGGGATGTAAATGTCCACAGATACACCCGGTATTCTATTTTTCAGCATAGAGATTTGTCTGAATTCAAAATTCAAAAGTACTTTATTTGCAAAGACTTATATACAGCTCTTACAAATCGTCATACATGAAAAATATAAATTATAGCTATGTATATTATACATGTAATTAAACATATATGTCGATACAAAAAATATACTAAGAAATGAATAAATATAATGTGATTCTACCACCGGAATCGTGATGATATCGGCGAAAACCGTTATGCGTGGAAATCAGTAGATCACCAATGAATATCTTGATGGTTTAACGTATTTTTTATATAATTAATTAAGTACTTCATAAGTTACTGAGGACGGCCTCATTGTTGATAAAAAGAATAACTACTTACATAGTTTTGAAAAATACAGAGATGCATGCTCGGATTCGAACCCGGTCCCCCCGTATGGAAGGCGAGTTCTGAACCACTCAGCTACCATCGCTCTTAATCAACGATTATTGTGCTTATGTTATAGTTTGAGAAGCTGTGCAAGACGTGCATGACATGTAAAAAAATGCAGCTTTAGGTAGTCATTAGAGTGGAAATTTTACCAGCTCGAAAGTTCGCACCTTCAACCCGGGACGTCCCTTTTCGGGACACCTGGATTTACTCGGTACATTACACCGAGGTCGCTGTTGCGAAACTGATAATTGTTAAGGGAATATCCGCTGATGAATATCAAGGTGATTCTGTTTTACGAGTCGTGTTTCCAACCAGCTTTAACTTCGCTGATTATATATAGAGTCAGCGGAAAAACATGTTAGCCACATAAGTGGTCCAAAATTGTTAAAATATCTTTTCATATAAAAGAGGATGAACTTACTTAGGTAACTAAAAAGATGAGTGAGGTAACTAAAAAGATGAGTGTTAGATCTTAGATGTTATTGGCGCCGAATGTACCTTCATCGTCATCGTCAGCCCATTTAAGTCCCCACTGCTGGGGCACGGGCCTCCCTCAATCACATGAGGGGTGATTGCCATACTCACCACGCTTGGCAGACGGGTTGGCGAGGGTTTTGATATAAATGCAGAGTTTTCCTTCTCTGGGTGCTGATGATCATGCCAGCAGCTTTACCTTAGTCGCCTTTTACGACACCTCGGTAAGAGTGAGGGTGGCCTATTCTACTCTGCCGGGACCACACGGATCTTAGATGTTATTGGCGCCGAATGTACCTTACATTGAACATGACTCATATACTTTAAACATGATTTGCCTATGGCCTGTTTCAGTAATCAAACTTCAATGTCAGTAACCTCTGCATTCATCGTGACATTGACAAGTAATATTCCTAACAAAATATTTAAACAACTAAATTATAGTACACTCGAAGTTGGAAATATTACGACATCTTTGTAAATTTCGTTCGTTATAAAACATTATTTTTGTGGATTGTTATAGTAAGTGCAATATTTTCTGCCGATCTCCGCCTGCACGAATTCATGTCAATGGACATTCATTTTTCAAGAGATAGTCTAGCATCCATATTTTTGGTACTTTGGTACGTGCGTAGCCGATCCTACTTGACCGGGTTTTCCAATTGCAGAGGAACTCTCTTTGTGAGTAAATTTCCACAGACCAAAAAATGACTTTGACATTTTTAATAAATTTTCGAGACAAAGGCAACACCAATAAATCAAAGATTATGAAAACTGGGGCAGCCATAATTATACGTGTAACGTATAAGTGATGTTACTAACAAGACTTGTTTGCTCAGATATAGATTTATTAGCGTAAAATGTTAGAAAAATCGAAGCAATGACCACACCTTCAGTAGGTATCTTAAACGGCTCCACATCAGCTTTAAAAGCGGCTGATATCCTCAAGGGAAGGGACAGCCGTAATCTATCTCGCGAAACTCTACGTCGTTGGCATAATTAAGTCTGCACACACGTGCGCGGACACCACCCCGGGCGCGAAGTCCGTGCATGCACACGACACCTTAATGACTCGCCACACGTTGGCCCAACTCTGGCCAACCCAGCCAATTCCAATCTCACATCAATGTACTCACGCATACGCGAATTGCGGCCTTTCCCATCAGCCGGATTAACAGTTTCGTCCAATACGCCAGCGAGTCTAATCACCACTGGCAGTGACCGCTCGCGCGTAAATTACGAGACTGGACCATCTCAAATAGATCTCCCACCCCTCCCTGTCTTTATCCACGACAAGGCACGCGGCGAGAACCTTGTTAGAAAATGAAGGGTCTAGTTAGGGTGGTCGTCGCGGGAACCCACGCGTCCTTCGTTAATGCCCGCTTAGGTAGCCCCCAGCGCTCGCAAACATAATCGCGCGCCCTTTGTAGTCCCTTCTAAGGACAGGGCTGGCTTGAAATGGGACTGATTGATTGGATGAGCACTTAGGAGAAATTTGTATGTTAAATTCTGGGAGCCGCGGGTTTAGTATTGTGTAGCGTGGAAGGTTCTTAGATGTTCGCATCTTGATACAGTGTATTTAACTTTGGTGAGTTATGTCGGACTTGTTGATTAAGATTAAATTACAGGAAGTACGATCTATGTGCGATTGTTGTGACTTTGGTAACAGTTTCGTAGATAGTAGCGAAATGAGTTTACAAGAATGGTTACTCATGGGAACCATAGTTCAACTTTTAGATGCCAAGAATCGTTTGATTTTGAGAAGGCTTTTTAACACGCTTCTTGATGTGAAATTATTGTTCGCCGAACGTTTAAATACTATGCACCAATAGCGTTTAAGTCAATATAATAAGGAATCAAATAAAAGCCTCAAAGCTATTTCAAATAAACATAACACTTATCCTAACAGTCACTCCTGATTCCAAAAAGTATTTGCAAGCACTTTGTGAAAATAGTACATTTTCCCTTAAAATGATGATCCAATTAAGAAGCATCGACAGCAGTACAGTCAAGCACAAAAGCTATTGCATAAAATACGAAGCTTGACAAATAAAGGAATTAGGAAGAGACCGTCACAAGTTGTCCTGCACCGAAATAAACATATCGATATCGACATTTGTGAATAATCCAGAGCGTCGCGCATGTAGGTAGCTATTCCGGCCACAATTAGCGCAACGTCACGGCTATTTTCGAGGCGTTGCGAGCTTTGCGCGAGTTGAGCTCTTGTATGTACATTGAAAACTTTGAAATTGAAAAATAAGATGTTTACTATAGTAAACGTTATCACACAATTTCATATAAGCCTAACAAGATTTTATCTAATGAAACTAAAAGAACTTTGTTATTTTTTATTATTGGTTAAGTTAAGCATTGTTTTTGTTTGACGTGATGGTTCATTTTACCTTATTTATTACCTAATAGAAGAATGGAATCTTGTCATATTAACAAACATTACTAGTAGCTTTAGCTAACATCTTAGACAAGAATTTTTACAACAAAATCAAACATACTTTGTTGAATTTACAAAATATTTTTTCAAATTACAAAGTTACTTGGTTGATTCAGTTATGCAGGTATATTAAATCCACCAAGATTCTAGCACAGTATAAGTATGAATCAATGAAATTTCCTACTACCTTTGTCTAAATTTACTAAATAAATCTTTCACTAAAGGTTACGAGTTCACCGCTTATTTCAAAAAATAGTTACCTACAATTTTAGAAAGGTATTTTTCTGTAACACGAGTGAAGAAAATGGAAAATCTATTTAGGTAATTTGTTAGTTTGTAACTTGACTATCTTACTGTACTTATGGAAAGTATTTTAGAGTTTACCGTTTTCAGAAATAACTTTTCGATATTTTTTTAACAAATATATACTTACACTAATTTTGTCGTCGAACCCACCTTTTTACCCTTGTATCTAGCGTCGCGAGGGGAGGGGGGAGCCATTAGCGCAGGCGACGCGCGACCGTCCGCGGGCACACGTAGCCATGCCATGCGTTTTGGGCTCTATCCCGATGACGTAGGGTGTGTTTTTGCAGGTCTGTGCAGGGTTGAGATGGCCGGAGGCTTGCATAATTTACGCGCGGCCGATAGACGGTCGCGATTGTTATTGCGCGTACGGCAGGATATTGGCAAAGAATAAAAATATAGAAGGCACATTTATTTTAATATTTTTGCAATACTGCCTCAAAGTTTGTTGATGAAACAGCTGTTCAAAGGGCCTATTCTCGAGCACTCGAAAGTCAAGTTTGAGATTTTTTAATCATCATCATTATCTTTTTTGAGCGATTAGGCCCGGTTGCGTCTAAAGACGTCGCTCCGGCTGGATACCGAGGTCCGCTTTTCTGCTTCTACTCCTCCACTGCGCACGAACGACGAATTAGAGATTTGTGGCTACTAATATTTTTAAAAATATTTCACAACATCACATTCTTTGATCTGACTCCGATAGGTAGCTCAAGTACGATATCAGAACCAACAGCGGAATTACAAACATATACATATAATACTTTTCTGTTTTAAATACATACTTATAATACATATAACTGTTCACACACTGTTCGTATTGGTCATGCACCCTAATTTTGTACTATGTGGGTTTCGAAACCGCAACCCTTGCACCAGAGGCAGCCTTCACTACCACTGATCCAAACAGGTCGTTCAATTTGTATGGACGAGTGTATGAAATTAAAAAAAAATCTTTATTTACTATTGAAACTTAAACCTATTGTAAGAAAATGTTCTTGAACTTTGAAATTTGACGAGAGTTGTCCCAATAATGGTATTGATGCGTTTAGTTTTGACAAGTAACTGTTGAAGTTTCAACTCATGTAATGTGGTGTAATGGCTTCACTCTTCTTATCGTTTCCGAAAATAGATAGGCACAGGTACTGGGATTAGAATTAGAATCTAAACTCAAGCGCAGATATCCTTTTAAGTGCGACCCACTTCAGAAGCTACTGTGCTACCTGGGCGCTACGCAGATAGCTACTAAAGTGCTGAAGTAGGCATAAGGCGAACTACTGAGGGACAACTCTCGTCAAATTAATACTAATGGTAGTATTCCTATTTTTGTAGCCACCAGAGAAGACACTCACTGCCTTGGAAATCTCAGAACAGACTGCGTACTCTGACCAGCCACTGGAACAACTTCAGTAAAAGCATGACATTCAAGCATCCAGTAATGACTGAGACTGCGGCACTGCTCCTCACATAACAGCCCATCTCTTTTTTATCACCAGGTGATACCTATGTGATCACCGCCGTCGGACACCTGCAACATCAAAGGAGTCACAAGTGCGCTGCCGGCATTTTAAAAGAGATTACGCTCTTTTCTTGGGAGTTTGCTGGTAGTAGCTCTGGGCATACCCTGAATATTTTTTGGTTAGAGGTATTCCTTGAAGTTATAGTCACAAAAAATAGACTTAGGGAAGACCAGTGCATTGTGAACCGGTGCAGGAACTCGGTAGGGGAAAGTCGAAGGTATTCGCGTGTGTCCTTCACGCACACGATAAAAGGCGCAAAACAGTCACGTTGATCAAAGTCACCAGTGCACGCCTAACTCTTAGGATGCGTTTCCACAGAAGTAGAGCTGCGCTGCGTGGAGTACGGAGACTTATAGAAATTGACCAATCACATTGCTCAAAATAGATGAGATGTTTATTTTGAGCAATGCGGTTGGTTAATTTTTATAAACTTCTATGAAAACGCAGCCTTAGGGCTTTATTCATAAACGTTCAATAAACCCTTGTTAGCTAAAACGGTGTTATAAAGGAATTTTGACGTTTGAAACAAAAAAAGTACATACAATGTTTTTGAAAAAAGAATGAAATCTTTTCATCATCATCATCAGCCCATTTAAGTCCCCACTGCGGGGTACGGGCCTCCCTCAATCACGTGAGGGGTAATTGCCATACTCACCACGCTTGGCAGACGGGTTGGCGAGGGTTTTTATATAAATGCAGAGTTTTTCTTCTCTGGGTGCTGATGATCATGCCAGCAGCTTTACCTTAGTCGCCTTTTACGACACCTCGGTAAGAGTGAGGGTGGCCTATTCTACTCTGCCGGGGACCACACGGCGTGAAATCTTTTACTCCGTTTTAGTTAACAAAGGTTTACCAAACATGTAACAATAAAGAATATGAATATGAAAACATTTATGAATAAGACTATCAGTATAATATGACAGTTCTGTTACTCTATGGCGATATTGGTTTCGACACGCGGCGCAAGATGCGGGGGTTCGGCGTAATTGAATAAGCTAAGCAGTGTTTAGGCGGCGGCTCAATTTAAATTGGACACCTACCGCGATGGAAATAACAAACGCACTCAACCTACGTTAGAGATATTCATTAGCATTAATAAGGTTTTTGCTTACGGTATCGCAGGATTATGTTTGGGCCTTGTGAGCTTAATTTTGAAAGATTTATAGGCCTTTTTTGTGGCTCTTGGCGCTAGCAGCATGCCTCCATAGTGTTAGTAGTAGATTAGTAAGGCCTCTTGTTATATGTTGGCGTCGAAGAGTTATGGATATTTTTTTCTCATCAGATAAATTGTGAGCAATGCATTTTATTATTATCAACTTTTATTATGAAGGCATGCAATCCTTTAGGCTATGTCTGTGACCTTAGTTCTCCTGCGGATCTCATCATTTCTGATACGATCACGCAGGGAGACTCCGAGCATAGCCCTCTCCATTGCTCTCTGGGTGACTTTGAGCCTCCTTAATCGGCACATTGTAAGCGGCCACGTTTCGGTTCCGTATGTCATCACTGGCAGCACACACGCATTGAAGACTTTCGTCTTGAGACACTGCGGTAGATCTGCCGAAAAAATTCTGCGTAGCTTCCCGACCGCTGCCCAGCCAAGTTGGATTCGTCGATCGACCTCTTACCAAGCTGGACTTATTGTTCGAGGTAGATGTACTTGTCTACAACTTCTAGTGTAAAGCTTCAACCTTCAACAGATTTCTAACATAGATGTAGAATAAAGTTCCTGCGCTATGCCTAAGATGACTAAGGTCTTGTTACGTAACCGCTATAGACCGTTGGCCATTTGAAAGGAGCGTTTTCGGAAAGTCCCTTTTTATGTGAAAAATTGGAGATATTTCACGCTAACGTGACGTTTTACCAATGTTTCTCCTTGAGAAGTCCTTTGATTACCATTCAGAATAAAAAATTGCCAAGGTGCCTATTATGTACAGACAGCGTTCAGTAGAGATTTACCTATTTTAAGGGCACTTAACTAAAATATTTTCCATTTTCATTTCGAATTACGTAAAAATATGATCGGCAGTTAATTTTTATTTAGGTAATTCTGCTAATTCCTTTGGAGAGCTAAGCAGAATGCAAATATTTGTTGTCTAATTGTTCAAATTAGCTAAGTGCTCTAAATCTCGCGTCGTACGAATGCCTCGCACGTAGGCGGAGCTAAATTATGTAAGCTGTTAACTGTTAGCTCGGTTTCATCTCGATCTTTTTCTTTATTAGACGCGGCTAGCGGTGGATTGTTAAAGTACTTTCTGGAATTAAACACTTTATTAAAGCTTTTTTACATAATTTGATCAAAAGTTTCGACTTTTTTTGCAATTAAAATGTTATTTTCCCAATTTTTCTCAACACCAGGTTGGGCGCCAATATTAAGTTTTCATAATAATGGCGCCCAACGTGGATTTTCAAGAGTATAATTTAATGAATGGTTCTCTTATTAAGAATCAAATATCACAATAGTCGGTCAACCATTTTTAATCACAGATTTAATTAGGATCCATTTAAATCTGTGATGTGAACAAAACATGTTTTATATTTATAAAATACGTTTTGCTTGCCTTCGATTCTGATCATAGCGTTATAAAACTACAGCCTGTCCTTATGTGATAAACTCGCTATTCTAGTTCAAAGCACGAAGCTTGCGCTAATATTTTTTATCTACCGCTATTCCATTACCAAGTTCCGAACATAAGAAGTTTCCCGCTCGCCGCGCCGCCATCGCCAGAGAGCGTCGTAAACTTATTTTTTCGCGTGGCACAAAAGCGGGCGAGGGAAACGAAACGTTCTGCCGACATGCACCGTTCTAATTCCCGCGCTCGCAGCCCGCGGCCACTGGAAAATACCCCGTCATTTGCGCCACGGACGTGTGGCGGCGCCGCTGTGTCGCATACTACAAAACGGTTTCTGTTTTTAAACCTTATTTCTAGCGTGATACGAATCGGAGTTGAACAACGGAGACGTGTTTGCTGTTTTTTTTATTAAAGTAGCGCAGCAGAGTTTATGATTTTTCTAAAATTAAATACTTTTTTCTGCGATTGCCCTGCCAGCCTGCATTTTTATACCAGCTACGAGTACTTTATTTTTAGAGTTCTTTCCTTTGTACAGAGAAAACGTATTAGTGATGTATTGATTTCCCAAATTACCAACAAGCCTATACATATGTAGTGAAGCAACTATTAACAAAAGTAATTTTATCCGAGAAAGTACTAGGAAGTACTTGATCGCTATTAGCGATAATGCCGCCGACATTGTATTGATAAGATCATAGTACCTATTAAGTTCGTTAATCGTTTGTGTAGTACGCAAATAGTAGGTATTTAATAGTCTTGTGCAATAAATAGTATCTTACTACGTACAGTGGCGGACAGGTCAAGCTATACAAAACTGTCAAATTTCCTCAATCGTTTTCGAACTCAATATGTAACAATATAAGGTTTATAATCGAATGAAGAAATTTGGCAGTTTTGTATAGCTTGATGTGTCCGCCACTGTACATAGACTATAAGATACTAATAAAACATAATTATCTTACTAAAAATAAGAAATAATAAAGTCATAGGTAAGTACTTCCTTGTGACAATCATACGAAAAAAAGTCATCAGGATATCAAATCATTAAATTAATGTAGTCCAAAAATTTACGTTTTTTCAGCAAAATGAATGAAGATATCATGTTATATAAAACCTTTTTTTTCTATAAAACCGACTAGATTTACAGCTCTCTCAACCGTCAACCTCATTAACCAACGTTCTTGTCTGATATTCAAACTTAAAGTCAAATACCGGCTCGTGCTATTTCAAAACCCGGCTGTCAGTTTGACACCTGGTCATTCCCTGTGCAGTCAGATCTGAAATTGGCTGATTTTCCACCTTAAACGTAGGGTGGGAGGGTCTAGAATCGCGCTTTAGTTGTGATAGAGAGCATTATTCATAATGGTAGCGGGTCGGCCGATAGCGAGTACGTCAACTTAGCACGATAATTGCTCTAATAGCAGTGTTTTAAGCTTTGTCAAGCGTCTACAGCGTATTTCCGTGACGTTTAAAAATGGGCGCCTTGTTGCCGCTAAAATCAGCTACATGCAAAGTGAATGATTAAAATTAAATATTTTAAAAGAAATAACGAAATTGTTTTGGCTAACCTACTTACTTGAAAATATTTAAAAGTAGAGAGCTTTACTTAAATGTCTGCATTTCCCAGAAGACTTAAATTTAATTGTCCTGTAAATGTTTCATTAATAAAAACCGACTACGAGCGAGTCAGACTCGCGCACTACGCTGCGTACTGCTTAAACCCTAAGTAAACAGCACTGTGCTGTGTTTCGCTGCGTGAGTGAGGGTACCGGAGGCCCAATCCGGGGGAAAGGGGGTTTTAAAGGTTGGCAGCGCACTTGTGACTCCACTGGTGTCGCGTGTGTCGATGGGCGGCGGCAATTGCTTACCATCAGGTGATCTGTCTGCTCGTCTGCCACCTATCACATAATAAAAAGATATTTTTATTCCGTTCAGCCAGGATATTACTATAAGTAGTGCACAAGTCTGTGCGTAAATATAAGTTTCGTTACGTGAGTGAAATACCGCGGAGGCCTAATCCGAGCGAAAGGATGGCAGTGCACTTGTGACCCACTGGTGTTGCGAATGTTACCATCAGGTGATCCAACTTCTCGTCTGCTACTTATCACATACGAAAGTGCATTGTCAAATATCTTAACCTTATATTATTTTGAGGGCATACCAGTGTATTACGAAGTCGCATCAAAGTACCACCCGCCACAAGCCACTGCGCCACCGAGGCAGTCACCGAGTAGCTAATTTAAGGTGACGGGTGGGGCACACTAGCGACGCCAATCGATTTTAATTTTTAGCTACTAAGCCGGATCTATTTTAAACAATTTCGGGGTTACAACCTCTCGCCAAACACTTATACTATTTATTAAATAACCATACAATAATGTTGGGTCCGTTTTTGTACGCGAAAAAGAAATCGATGGGCGTCGCTAGTGGGCCCTACCCGTCACCTTAACACTGTGTGTGAAGCAAAACATTTTGAAATAACGGTTGTACGAGCATGCTCGTTTTCATAGCATACGTTCAGCGAATTGATGTCATAAATTGATGTCATCATCATCATCATCAGCCCATTTAAGTCCCCACTGCTGGGGCACGGGCCTCCCTCAATCACATGAGGGGTAATTGCCACACTCACCACGCTTGGCAGACGGGTTGGCGAGGGTTTTGATATAAATGCAGAGTTTTCCTTCTCTGGGTGCTGATGATCATGCCAGCAGCTTTACCTTAGTCGCCTTTTACGACACTTCGGTAAGAGTGAGGGTGGCCTATTCTACTCTGCCGGGGACCACACGGCCTTGAATTTGGCCACACGGCCAAATTGATGTAGCTGTAGATATTTCGCAAGTAAAAGGAACATTCCATAGTTTGATGCCTTTAAACTTTGAGAATACCTCCTGGACATGTTCTGCGAAGCAATCCTTTATGTCCGTTATTCAAAGCAAAGTGTAGTTAGGAAGCAGTGAGTCAAGAGTCAATATTTACCAATAATAAACAGGGTTTCGTTGTCTACTGACAAGCCTCCTCTATCGATCGTTTTGGAAGGTTATTTAGGATCCTTCAATAGAACAACAATTCTTTCCGAAGTCTGTGATTCGATCTGGAGACCTTTCGTGTTACACTAGCGAGGAGCGACGCCCTACGCACGGGTCCATTAGTCTCTTATAGAAGACCTAAGTAGATCTACCTAGGATATAACAACAGCTTACTAATTAATCACGTTGACACTTATTCCTTTTATTACAAAATGAGATCAAAAGTTATCACCGTACTAAAGCTCATGTCATCTTGTTCCAACACGCAAAGTTAAAGGGGGCTGGAACGAGTTTAGTTTCTGATTTGGACCGAAAATGCAGGACTTTGGCGGCTACATGAAAATATAGATAAGACGATATAGCGTGACATCGATCAGCAAGAGAGAATAAAAAAAGCAACCTAACAGCCGTTAGGGGTTTTTGCAAGCAAGTAAAACAGAGAAAGAAATAGACGACACAGACACGTGTTTATTTATTTATTTATTATCTAGATATATGTATTTATACCATAAATTTACTTAATCAATGTTCAAAATCAAAAGGATTGCACCACCCTCCCCTCTTCTATCTAATGTCATTTACCTGAAGGTTGTCTGGTAGAGATCGCTCCCAGCGATAAGACCGCCTAAATTGTACATTGTATCTCTGTATACCTAGCTTTCAAGTTTTGTATGTTGTGCAATAAAGAGTATCTATCTATCTATCTATCTAAGATTAGCGATAAGTGCGGTAAGTAACATGAGTCAGAGAGAGAATAAAGAAATGTCACAACTAATAGTGATAGATAGAGAAAGTTCAGTAACACATGAATAAGATAAGTCAGAGTTGGCGAGAGAGAGAGAGAGAGGGAATAAAGGGATCGTCTTGAAGGAAAATAGAACCCACCAGAATTTGTTCATTATCTGGCAAGATACTAGAGAAAAAACCGATGACATGCCCAGTTTATGGTTACAATATGTATAAGAAGATGATATGCTACCACCTTTATTGTCACAGTGCATGACTGTCACATTAAAAAGAAAAAAAGTATAAAAAAGTATGCGTAAAGATAGCTCACTGCTACCGATCCTATTTGTGTGTGCTTCCAGTGATGTGCCGCTCGAGTTGCGATTAGGCCGCGTCCACGCTGCAGGGGAGGGAGGGGAGGGTGAAGACGCTCAGTGGGGGCGCCCACATCTCTCGCGTGTGTCCACGGCATAATTCACACACCAGCTACACGCGCAATTTGCGCAGGGCTGCCGGTAAAGGGATGCGGAGTTATTATTATTATTATTATTTAGCTCACGTAACAAGGGTGATGTGGCTATGATCGATGGAATTAGTGATTTCGGCAAGAAAAAGTCTGGTGTTTCATTCTTATTAACGCCTTCGTGAAGTTTCTAAGGCCCGACCAATCTTTACCCGTGGAAAAACGTCAGATTTGTATAGAATAACAGCGCTATACTAGATTAAGGGCCGAGTTCAAAACTCTTTAACCGTGTTTGCTGTTGGTGCTTGCATGGTTAAAGCGTGACTACCGCTGTTTGAAAAGTTGGTGAACTCGGCCCTTAGCATCGGAATAAGATTGGTCGATTGGCCAAAAGAATAATGATTTATACTTACAAATGGTGTAAATCGATTCCTATCAAAGGTTAATCATCATAATCATTAAGCCGGAGCACTCTAGATCGTTGGATCGAGTACAAAACTTTCGCTTGCCCAAACATCTGCTCCTTCCCCGAACCCGTCGCCCGCAGGCTCAGACGTAAAAGCCAATGTTATTGAATAGTTAGGTGGTGGCTTGTGTCAGCCCTGGGGCGGCATTAGAAGGGGGCCGCGGGGGCGCCTTGACAGCGCCGCGCCGTTAATTCCCGGGCGCTCCTCGCGGGCGATTGACAACGCGCTCGGAATTTATCGACGCGCACACTCGCCGCCGCCGCGCGATAGTGACGTTATCTCACTTGGTATATCGATAGTTTTAATAAAGACAAAAAGAAAACCCCCTAATCACCGAAAAATCGCATAAGAACTATACATTAAAACCATGTTTTAGAAATTATTTCGATTATAGCTCGCGAAGTCGCAAAACAACCGCAAACATAAGAGATCCAAAGCGCATAGTCGCCGCGACTTCGCATCCTGTGTGCGCTACTGTGATGCCGTATTGTCGGTTTTTGTATCGAATCAAGGAGTTTGCCATCTTAACCAGACGCAGAACTTTGCGAGTAAGGACTTTTGGCAGTTATTGCCTTGCCACGAATTAATACTATGTTCTGCGTGTGGAGAGAGGCAGTATGAGTGAAGTAAGCTAGTCGCCTTCGCTCCTTTGTACGTACAGCCAAACATCAAAGTAAAGTCAAATTTCTTCAGTCAATTTTCATCTTAATGTCAAACCCTTTTGGTTCAATATCAATTGAGAATTTTGACCGATTTTAGTAACCTGATCCTTGTGAACCTGTGATCCTTGTGATCCTGAACCTGTGGCTGTCAGTACATTACACAGATGGCCAGTTAGACGAACCGTGAAGACGAGCGTCAACCAAATAATCTTTAGTAGTTTATCATACAACCAATGCCGTCGAAGTACAATCTCACGCTAAATTAACGCCACCTAACGGACTTTTCATTTGCAAAACCCTCAATTGCACTATCGATAATATTCGATATTGGCAATAAACCAGCTCCCGTCCCTAGCCCGTCTGCTGCGTTCGGCTGGCTGTGCCTATAACGCCTATGTACGCCTATGTGCCTCAGTAAATAGGGGCAGTCTTTCAGGTGAACCGCTGGTAGCCTGCGTCTGCGGCTGACGTGGACGGAGTAATACCAGCGTGAATATTAATGTTGCCCTTGCTTGAGGAGAATGGGGTGAAGATGTATGTATGTCATTTATAAAGGAACAATTAGGCGAATCTGTCTTGTGTCTGGACTAGGACAAATTTTGACCTGGCTATTTTTGGACCCTGTATGATAAAGTAAGTGGTAATTACAATATAGCGACTGCCGTCTGACCTTCGCAAACCTTTAACATGGGAACCAGACCAACTGAATCATGGTTACACGTGACAGAAACTTTTTCCGAAACGTACAGGTTACCTCACGATGTTTTCCCTCACCACCGAGCAGATGGAGAGATACGCACATAGATTTGAAAAAACCATTTTTGCATGCTCGGATTCGAACCACGACAACTTACGTGAAAGGCGCGTTCGTATCCATTATAAATATTTCACAACATCACATACATTGATCTGACTCCGAGATAGGTAGCTCAAGCACCTGTGTTACGGATATCAGAATCAACAGTGGGATTACAAATATGTACATATAATACTTTTTTTTTTGTAAATACATACTTATAATACATAGGAAACACCCAGACCAATATAAACACACATGTTCATGCACACAAATGTTTGTACTGTGCGGGGATCGAACCCGCAACCCTTGGACCAAAGGCAGCGTTCAATACCACTGTTCCAAACGGGTCGTCGAATTGAGCCATTGAGCTTCTATCGCTCTCAAGTCATCATTAGAATAAACAGTAAATAATATAGAAAAAGGTCGTTATAGGTATTTTTATTGACTTTGCTCTATCTATGCTTGTATATATAATAATATCAGATATGTAGACAATAAATCTCGGAATTCTTTTAAATTTTTCGTATTGACCAAATATTTTACACAGTAAAAATATTCCATCATCATCATCATATCAGCTGTTGAGTATAGGTTTCTTCTTAATCACGCCACTGCCTTCGGCCCCTGCCAGCCTTATCCATTGTCTCCCCACTACCGTACATTCCATACGATTCATCAAAGCACGCTCTTATTAATTCATCCTTAGAATTTCAATAGAATCTCTCAAGTGACCTATACCTATTTCATACACAATCGCGAACCGCGACTTATAATAATAATGAGCGGACCGGTCACTCCAGCCTCCCCATAGTTTGCACAGGCGTGGGGTCCAAGCCACCCCCACGTCCCCCTCTCTAAGACAGAAGGGTTCGCGGTGACTTATCGCAAGCATTCTAAATATTTGATAATAGACGACCTTAATGAATGAGAAATGGTGTTAAGGCGTAGGACTGAGGTCCAACTTCAACAATATTTGTTGTTTTGTTCGTCAAATTGACATTTTGACATATCAAGTTCAAAAATAACCAATCACCTTGTAAGGTTCGCGCGTAAGAAGTCCGGCGGCAAAATACGGAATTAAAATTTTAGATTCCTTGTGTCCTTAGACATAAAGTTCAAATTTGAAAGTTGATGATAACTGAAGCGTGCTTTTCACGGTCCATGAATGTAATTTCCATCACGAGCCCAATTCTCGGGCTCGTCACATTTTTTTTCATACGACATATATCACTAAACATAGTTTTCTTCAGGTGATATCCGCCATGTTTTCAAAATATCACGAGCACGAGAATTGGGGTCGTGGTCACCCGAAATATTTGGATTTTTTTTTTCAATCGTAGCGAATAGTGTGGAGAAAATCACCAGACTCCCCAAATCTTGAATCATGGTGTAAGCGTACCCTCGGCTTTAAAGTGACAGCTTTGGATAGAACCCCACGCTAAGATGAATTTGGAGAAAATTCGGAAATGAATATGTTCAAGGTAAGCACGTACGCATTCGTAGTGCGTGAAAACATACAGGCGCCACATATAAAATTACTATCCCCCCCCTTCCGAAAGACTGTCCAAGGTAGCAATTCCCCAGTTTCCAGGTTTTGTAAGCTCTATAACAGCTTTAGCTCTGATCTAGATGTATTTAATACTAACATCCGTAAATTTAGAAGCCAAGTATTTTTGACAGTAGCTTAACAGTAACATAATTTTCTTCAAAATGTAAATTATTAATTCTTAATTTTGTTTTCTTAAGTAGGTAATCACAAAATTTATAAGTAGTATGTAGGTGTTATTTAAGCATGCAGTGTTTGCTTATATAATATTGTACATACTAAACTGTAGTCTTAAGTTACCATGTATTAGTGTACAATTGTTGGTAAACCAATAAATAAATAAATAAATAAATAGTTGCATCCACTGCCACGCATGGCACAAAACGGTACCTATATTGGATTTAATCCTATCAGATAATACACTAGGTTCAACTGTATCACCATGATATTCCCAAATATGGGCGATGAGGAATAACCGCAGGGGGTTTAGTGGGTATGCCTTTGCCTAGCTTTTCTTTAGGAGAAACCCCGCCAAAAAAGAGCCCTACATAACCCGGCCGCCCCCCGTTGGCCTGGTATGCATAAGGTAGTCGGCTCAACTCTTAAGCCGGCGGCGTTCCCCCTGCGAAATCAAAAAAACGAAAAAAAAGGTACTGTCGCACTGGGATGTGGATTAATAATTAATTTTTAGTTGTTATAAAATTTTGTTGACATAAATATTATTATCAATTTGTAATGTTGTAAATGTAAGTTAGATATTTTAATTTAATTTTGTTGACATAGTATTATTCCTGCGTAAATTGCAATATTTCAAATGTATATACACCTGAAAAGGTAACATTTATCTGGTTTTTCCGCTAAAGCAAATGCATCTGCTAATTATGTACCTAAATTTACATATACAATAAACTTCATTCATTCATTCATTAGAAACTCTGATATATTTTATACGTTTATTCCAAGGAAATCTGCAATAAATCGTTACAGCAACAATATGCACTTTCACGAGTTATATCGCGGACGCGACTCCTCCGAGAGTGACTGCTATTCGATAAGCGCCCTCCGGAGGTCGGGCTAGTTACCCTCTATCATAAACGAGTTGAACTTTAAGAGCAGCAACAACAACATCAGTATAGTATCAGTCTATTAACTGTCCCAGTGGAAGCAAAGGCCTCCATCATAGAAATCAAGTTATCGCTACTATGATGGGATTAGGCTTAATCACTACGCTTGCCTAATGCGGATTGGTTATCACAAATCCGAGCTATGTTCAAAAATTCGAAACACAATTTTCGCTCGACCCGGGAATCGAACCCAGGACCCCGAGATCACGGCCCAGTAGTTAAACCACTAGACCAACAGGGCGGCCTAGACCAACATCAGCTCTGTTGGCAACATAGACTTAGGATGCCGCTCTGGTTGGCAATTACATTGACAACCGTCACTTCAAAAATTGAACAAATTTCTTTCTTTTAAATAATTGGCCGTAGTGTTAATAGGGCCAGCAACCAAGGAGTTTGCCATCGTTACAATATCTATGCATCAAATTGTATCTCTAAAAAAGATTTATTAATATCTTCCTCTATCTAGAATGGAGTACGAATTAAAAATATGTAATTGTCTTGCTTACTAGAATACGTACAAGATACAACCGTACTTTAAGGTGACGGGTAGGGCACACTAGCGACGCCAATTGATTTTAATTTTTAGCTACTAAACCGAATCTATTTTAAACAATTTCTGGGTTACAAACTGTAGGCCAACACTTATACTATTTATTAAATAATCATGCACAAATGTTGGGTCCGTTTTTGTACGCGAAAAAATTCATTCACGCCAAAAGTGGCCGCTTTTGGCATGTTGGGTCCAACGCGTACGAGAAATCATTTTTTCTCGTACGCGTTGGACCCAACATTTTTGCATGGTTATTTAATAAATAGTATGAGTGGTTCCCGAGAGGTTGCAACCCAAAAATGGTTTAAAATAGATCCGGTTTGGTAGCTAAAAATTAAAATCGTTTGGCGTCGCTAGTGTGCCCTACCCGTCACCTTAATGGCTGCTTACACAAATTTAAACACACCGTAAAAGGCACTGGATGTGTTAAAAGTCGAGAAAGAACTAACTATAATATTGTCCTAAGAATACTTCCTTCGAAAATCCCAGTCCATTACCCTATTTCATTTAAAACAAGCCCCAATAGTTTCATAGTTTAGTGGCCAAAGGCAAAGGAAACAAAATTGCTTCAAACGGATTGGTGCCCCCGTATTGATGGACGCCCACAACTCGTGTCGGCTTGCCCTGCCCCACGTGACCAGGGGATTCTGGCTCAGTATAAAGATAAAAATATTCTTCACTCTCTGGCTGAAGCACTCAGAGATGTCAATCAAGCTCAAAATGTGCATTATGTTAATTATGGAATGTCCTTATGCGTATTGAAATAAGTATCAATTTTTTTCTTAAGGTGACGGGTAGGGCACACTAGCGACGCCTATTTATTTTAATTTTTAGCTACATCACCGGATCAAACACTTATACTGTTTATTAAATAACCATGCAAAAATAGTGGGTCCAACGGGTACGCGAAAAATTGATCTCTTAATTGATTCACGCCATAAGCGGCCACTTTTGGCGTGAATCAGTTTTTCGCGTACAAAAACGGACCCAAAATTTGTGCGTGGTTATTTAATAAATAGTATAAGTGTTTGCCGAGAGGTTCTAACCCCGAAATGGTAAAATAGATCCGGTTTAGTAGCTAAAAATTAAAATCGATTGGCGTCGCTGGTGTGCCTTACCCGTCAGCTTAAGTAAACATTAAAGTTAATTTGACGTCTCTGAGTGCGGCAGTAAGTCTTATACTTAACATAAGCTTTTGAATGAACATTTTACATGTTACTTACTTAGTAGTTCGAAGTTTGAGGTGCCTATTGACACAAAATAAATAGACCAGCCACAGAAGGTCTTGCAAATAAAAATTAATACTTTCCTTTATGGATTCGCTGTTATGATTAAAAAAAAACGTTTCATAATCGTAACAATTAATACAAATCTACTGGCGACTGGCTAGTGATGTCGATGCCTCGCCTTTACATGCTCCCGGTATAAGCAAATATCTCGTCTATATAAAACTAATCGGGAAGATATGAACAAATGAAAATAAAATAACAAAACTTACTTTTTGGCGATAAAAAGCATAAAGCAGTCTCACTTCAAAACAAAGTGGAATGAACAACATCAACTAACATGTTAGACAGTTTTTACAAATGAACAATACACCGATTAGAAAAATCCGTAAAATGGTCGATAAAATATGATAAGAAACAATTTATTGACTACAACACATGAAACATAGAACAAAACAGAAATATAAGGTACAGAGACAAATAGTTGTGGCCTACAAGGCTTAGCTTCAGCATATGCTGTAACTGCTACAAACAGCGCTGGTTTTAATGCTGGACCTAGAGTGACGCCTTTGCATTGGAAAAAATATACTAAAGTTTGTCATGCGATATATTATAGGTATGCACAATAAAACAAAATGAAAATTAACACACAAAAGATACCAAAAAAATCGAGTGGCTCAAGGTACAACTGGAATGTATAGCAGTTTCCCGTGCCTTAATTTAATTTAAGAATTCCCACACGCATAGCAGAAAGACACCACAAATCATGTTATAAAGAATAATAGGCTAATTGCCGCTATTTTAATTATTTAATAGAACGATTCATCACAATTATATTACGCCATAAAAAAATTAAAAAAAAATTGAAGTACCTTTCTAAATATATTTTAAATTTTAAAATTATATTTTCTCTATACAGCCATAAAAGCCGTCCGCCATGATGGTCTATTAATTATCACTTTTATTGTAAGCAATACGCGTGACTGTCATGACTGTCATAACCTATCAAAGCGTATAAATGTAAGACCACGAATAACCTGAAACTCGTGCTTGCCGTTATGTTGTTTACAATATTGGTGACGTAGAACCATGGCGGACGGTGTTTTCAATCATGAGAAAAATAAAAATATAACAGGTTAAAGTTGATTTTTTACATCAATCCCTTATTTTTATAAGTTATTTTTATAAATGGTGGACATGAGGAAATGTGCCTATTGTACCTAGGTATTTTTATCAAACAAAACTATTCCTATTCAGATCAAGACTATTTCAGTACCTCCATTCGAGTAGATCCGTCAAAATATCGGTAGATAGACACGTGCCACTGTGTAGGCAATTAAGTACAGGGAAGGCAAAGCGTGGGTCGCTACCCACAGGGGGCCAGTCACGTGGGTTCGCCAGCGTAGAGCGTGGGCGTCCACCAGGCGAGCCGGAGGCAGGATAGCTTTATTTCACTTGCTCTTTTTAGCGAAATTTCCTAGTGTAAAATGCAAAGTTATTTGAGTGGGTATCTTAAGATATTACTCAGTTTTGCGCGTAAAGTTGTCAATTACGATCAATCGATCGTCAAAATTATACGCCTTACACGACCCTGTTTTTTTTTTCATGCGAGTAGGTACTGTAACGATGGCGAACTCCTTTGTAGCTGGCCGTATTAATGCTATGGCCAATCGTTTAAAAGAAAAAAGTTGTTCAATTTTGTTTTTAATGTTACTGGCAACAGAGATGATGCTGGGTCACTCTTTAGCTTGCTACATGTAAAGTGATATGTGGTCACTCTTAAAGTTTAACTCGTTTAGGATATAGGGCCAACTAGCCCGACCTTCGAAGGGCGCTTATCGAATAGCAGTGACTTTAGGAGGAGATGCGTCCGCGGTATAGTGCCTATTTATCCTGCTACAATTTATTCGTAGATATCCTTGGAATAAACGTATATCAGGGTTTCTATTCCCCACCCCAGCGCGAAAGTACCTATAACAGGCTTTTTATGTTCTACGTCCAATGCATGTTGTAGGATGGAAGAAACTCATGCGCAGACAACGAGTTCCATTTCTTTATGCGGCGGAAATAGGAGCTGTTAAACTTTTTTGTCCGTGATGGAATGTTTTCCACGACCTGCCTGTAAAGCTGCCAAGCCGATGGAGTTGAGCTTTTTATTTAATCAACTACTATATTTCCAGTCTTTCTGCCAGTCACAACCTGAATTCTCATACTCAAAGTAGCTGACTAGACTAAGTACTACTTAGTACGGTATAGTGCAATAATAAATTGAAAATTTAACGGTGCAATAATAAATTGAAAACGGTACTTAGTAAGTACCGTCTTTTTGTCCCTCTAACAGCCAAGTTCTTACAGTTGACCATCATTAGACACAAACGATGCCCGCTGCGCACACTCGTGCTATCTGCAGGCAAATCTGAATACAAATTAAGACATTAGGCGCCGTCGTCAGCTGCGGGGAGTAAGGCGCTGGATAGGCCTAGAATGAGATAGTCCTAAGCAATATAGAGAATCCTTTGTAGGATTAAAGGTTTCATTTTAACTTTAGGGCTCAAAAATGTAAAGCCTCTATAAATACTATCCAATATTAATAGTTTTGAACTTGGTTCCTGGTAACTAAAGCTTGAGATTTGCTGACTGTGCATAACAGTCACCAAATAACAGACACAGATCGATGCCTACGTCGCGTTCTAGACAGGTGGTTTAATTTAAAGCTACGAGATGGCTTAAATTATTTGAACGAGAATATACTTGACGCATCAAAACAAAAGAGACAACAATGGAAGAGTCATGCTTCGGCATGAATGGGCCGGCTCGATCGGAGTTATACCACGTCCTCATAGAAAACCGGCGTGAAGCAGTGCATGCGCTGCGTTTCGTTTGCGTGAGTGAGGGTACCGGAGTGGTCAACAAGGTCCTTGAGAGACGAAACCAATTTTAAATGAGAGTAACAGAGAATGTGACATAATAACATAGGACAACAAAAAGACAAACAAAAAGAACGAGGATACAAAGAAACAATAAAGTGTCTGTTCTTTAGTGATAATTTTATTGTAAATCGATTTCATAAGTGTTCAAATTTTGATTACATAATTATTTGAACAGATTACAGAAACGTGCCGATTTCTGGAAAAAAGGGAAAATATGGTTGATCCCATAATATTGCATGGAGGAAACAAATAACTTGCTCAACCCTAATTTAAAAAAAAATGGCATGTTTCTGAAGGCTTGTTAAATGATTAACGAAGAACATTTTTGACATCGATGTACATTAAAAGTATCACTAAAGCACATATACTTTCATATTTATAGACCTCCGAAGTTAGTATGTTTGTATGACAATATGGCCCTGAGTCGATTTGGTTGCTCGCGTGTAATGTAGAAATAAAAGCTAATTTGAGCTAAATAAACAGAAAGTTTTATTGATTTTACAGGATTACACATATAAAATATGTTTCGCGGAGCAGAGATTGAACCAGAGAGTTTGACGTTTTTGCGAGAGAGAATAGTGAGGGGGCAATGTAACAACGTATGGTATGACTAGGGATGGGGGTCACATTGCAGGCATCAAAGAGGGCGTTCATTCATTCCGACATCCTCCCTTGCACATAAGCCCATCTTGCCGCATAGGTACAGCAGCTTGGCTTGTGGAGTGGCTTTGGTAAGTACATCGGCAACCATCATCTCGGTGTTGACATAGCGAACTTCGATCATCTTCTCATTGACTTTGTCCCTCACAAAGTGATGCCGGACATCTATATGTTTGGTCCTGCAATTATAACCATCAGTACCTGAAAGTTTAATACAACTTTGGCTGTCACAATAAACAACTATAGGCTGTTGTTTAAGATGCGGCCAAAACTGCTCTTGTAGCTGTTTTAGCCAAATCGCTTCTTGAGTACATGCCGATAGAGACATATACTCGGCCTCTGTTGTTGACCGAGCAACAGTAGGTTGACGTTTAGAGTTCCAACATATATGTAGATCCTCCCTGAAAAATGAAAGTATAGCCGGTGCAGGAGCGTCTGTCTTCTTCTGAATTTGCCCAATCAGCATCACAGTAGGCATGGGCTATATCTTCATCTTCATTATTTTTATATGTCAAACAGTAATTTTGGGTAGGTACCTTTTAAGTATCTTAGTACGCGTTTTAATGCTATCCAATGTTTATTTTCAGGCTTGTTACTTAGGTAATTGACAGCATAATTTATATCTGGCCTTGTGCCTTGCGATTATTAAGAAGATTTTGAGATTATTAAGAAGATTTTGCGAGACAAGACGCACGAAGTTGACACGTATATTACTTAGCTCCACAGTATTTATTGCCACAAAAATAAAAAAAGTTAAAGTTATGTGCTGTGTTATATATCAATTTGAAGCTTAAGAAACCAGCTTCATTTGGAACAATATACCATCTTTCAACTCAACGGGGTTCGTGAGTAATACGAAAAAGCATTTTTTAACGATTTCAATTCCTGACCTACGACAACTCCCGAACCGCCCGCATCTCGCTGTCACTCACTCCACGCAGCGCTTTAACCGCTTTTAAGCAACGATTCCCGCTAGACGGTGCGGATAATTTAGGTGTTTTGCATTGATTGAAATTTGTTTTGCACTGTTTGCTAAAGAAAATGGCTTCTAATAATAGAAAATGTTCTGGATGTCATAATATACTGCCAAGATATGAATTTCTAGCATGTGGAAAATGTGATTTGCTATACGATCTATTATGCACTAATGTATCGCAAAAGCGATTTTACCTTATGACAGCTGAAAACAAGAAAAATTGGAAATGTGAGTTATGTCTCAGTAAGGCACGCAAAATAAATAATGCTGAAACCCCTGTGCGATATTCATCCCACGCAGAACTTCTTGACGAAAAATCACAGACAGACGTAAATGTAACTCAACGTAAGAAGCAGTCAGTTTTTCTACTCGAAAGCGATGAATCAATAATAGATGAACTGATGATCAATGATGAAACTATTCCTGGCGACACAATAATATCATCTCCCACCATTCCTGCCACCAATATAGCCACATCAGGAGTGTTAACGTTAGATCAAATTAGTAAGTTGTTAGACAAGAAATTAAGCACCAGTGAGAATAAAATTCTCTCGATTATAAAGACTGAATTAAGGCCACTAATACAGGAAGAAATTCAGAAAGCCATGTCGAATTTTAATCAAGAAATAAACCACCGCCTAAATAATATAACTGCCGAGCAAGGAAAATATAAAAGCGAAATTAACTGCTTAAATGGAAAAATTTCTTTACTGGAAAAAGAATGCAAAAATTTTACGGAAGAGATAAACAATATTAAAAAACAACACAACTTCGGACAAATTGAATCCCCAAAAATGAATAACAGCCGTAAATTAGTATTACATGGACTTGGCGAAAACCAATGGGAAAATGAAAATGAACTCCATGACCGAGTAATGCAAGTTTTCTCAGATATCCTTGGACTAAACCTTGACGGCTACATCGAGGGCCTAAGTAGAATGGGAAAGAAAGGCCAACGCCGGCCAATAGTCATAGAAGTTATAAATAAGAGGATTCCCCAGCTAGCCCTACAAAATAAGTATTACTTTAAGGGCACCGGTTTGGCTATCAGTGGGTTTCTGGACGACCAAGCTCTTCAGGAACGTAGAAGATTAGGGAAACTACTGCAAGAAGCAAGAAACACGGGACATCACGCAGTCATAAGAAATAATAAGATTATAATCGATGGAAAGGAGTACATCGACAGCAAAAATATATCAGAGCCGCAGGCACTCCCTCTTAACCTAAATCACACTACCCAAACGACTACCAAGATCCATCCCAACAATACCACTAACAGTCAACAAAATCATTCCTTTCGGAACTAAATATAACGTAATGATACAGAATGTACAGAGCATAAAAAATAAAATTCACTTATTAGAGAGCTTACTTAATGAACAAAAATTCCAAGCAATATACCTGTCAGAGACATGGATTTCCGAAACCCAACTTCCCTACATTCAAGTGGAAGGCTACGAGTTTGCCGCTGCGTACTGCCGCCGTCAACGCAGAGGCGGTGGCGTGGCCATCCTGCTACCAAAGGGGACCAAATACACAGACAGACCAGACCTATCCCAACTTTCTATAGAATATGTAGTGGAGTGTTGTGCCATCGAAATAAAACCTAATTTACTACTAATAAATATATATAGAACTAATCGTCAAATAGAAAAATTCTTCGAATTTCTCCAGGCAATGCTTAGTAAGTTAGAATCCCATCATTACAAAAAACATATTATCTTGGGTGGTGACTTTAATATTAATGCAACAGCAAACTCAAATGACTATAAAAGACTTACGGAACTAATGCTCGAATATAACCTGCACCAAATTGTCACAGAACCCACCAGAGAAACACCAACAAGCTCATCGTGTATTGATTTACTCTTCACAAATAATAAAACGTTTTCTATAGCTGTTGAGGACCGTGGTATATCCGATCATAAATGTTTGACTTATAACTTTGAACTTCATTCACAATTAAAACCCACTCTATACTTTAAAAATATTAGACATTTCAATAACATAAAAAACATTAACAACTTTAAAGCAAAGGTCAGCGAAATTAACTGGAATAATATTCTATGCATTAATAACAATATTAATACAAATTACAACCTATTTGATGATACACTTAAAAAAATTTTAGATGATACCATTCCTGTATAAAGAACTAAAATGAATTCGAGTGGAAAAAATAATAAATGGTTAACCAACGGATTAAAAACTTCGTGTAAAAATAAAAGACTTTTGAAAATTCTAGTAAATCAATCAAACAACAAATTATTACAAAATCACTTCAGTACATATACTAAAACCCTAAAAAAATGTGTAAAGTTATCTAAAAAGATTTGTTACGAAAAAGAAATGCAAAAAGCCGACAACAAAACAAAAAAGATGTGGAATATAATAAATCGAGTGACTAAAAAAACTTCCACTCCCAAAAACTTAATCAATACACATATTCCTGACGCTGATACGTTTAATAAGTATTTTGCATCTGTAGGAAATCCCATAAATTCTGACAATATGAGCGAACCCAGCGGTAGTTCCGTAATTGACCCAATACTGAACACTATGTACTTACAGCTAGTTTCTGAAAAAGAAGTCCTTAAAATCATCCAGAACCTCCCAAATAAACATAGTTGTGGAATAGATGATTTACCCCCGTCACTAATTAAATCATGTGCCTTGGAACTAACTTCTCCTATAACTTACCTTATCAATCAATCGTTCAATGAGAAAACTTTCCCGTGTAAGCTCAAGGTAGCCATCATAAAACCTATACCTAAAAAACAAGGCAAAACAAAAGACCCAAGTCAATACAGACCAATAGCTGTCCTCCCGGCAATCTCGAAAATATTCGAAAAAGCAATGACGAACCGACTTAACTCCTTTTTGGAAAAACACAATATTCTTGACCAAAATCAGTACGGTTTTCGTAAAAAGCGATCTACAATTCATGCAGTATATTCCTACGCACAGGAAATCTTGTCATATATCCGCGATAAGTGCTACGCAGTAGGAATACTGCTGGATATGACTAAAGCCTACGATAAGGTGTCACACCCAATCCTTCTTTCTAAGTTGTATGGTGTAGGCGTTAGGGGAGATGCCTATGAGTGGTTGAAATCATATCTATCAGACAGGAAACAATGCGTCCAGTTAGATCACCTAAACGAAGACACTAATGAGGTTCTGACTACACGGTCTAATACAGTGACTACAAACTGGTCCATACCACAAGGAAGCGTGATAGGGTGTGTCCTCTTCCTTATTTACATCAATGACTTACCCAAAAATTGTAACTCCTTTTGTATCCTCTTTGCCGACGATATTTCCCTCCTGTTTAAAATCCCAAATAGTGAAATAAACATTTCTTACATAATAGAAACCTTTCAAATTGTTAAAAAATGGCTTATCGACAATAATTTAGAGATAAATAATAATAAAACTAAAATCATACAATTTAAACCACGTCAAAAACAAGAAATAAACCTGAAACCAATAACAAATAAAATTAACATAGCAGAAGTAAAGGAGTTCCAGCTTTTAGGATTGACCATAGATACACATCTAAATTGGAAAACACACATAGACAAAATCAAGACAAAAATATCACAGTTTCTATACGCACTTAATTTACTTAAGACTAACACAAGCAAAGCTTGTGCTCTGTCAGCATACTATGCGTATGCTTTTGCATGGTTTCGCTACGGCATAGTCCTATGGGGGCATAGCGTAGACGCTAAAAACCTATTCATTTCTCAAAAAAAATGTCTCCGTATCATTGTCAACGTAAAGCAGAGAGTCAGTTGCCGTAACCATTTTAAAATAGAAAAAGTACTAACCTTACCGTCCATTTATATCTTAGAAGCAGCCACATTTGTTAAGAAAAACCAACATCTATTTGAACATGATCATAACCCTCGTCGCAAATATAATTTAGCTCTTCCAACACCCAAAATGGAAATGTTTAGAAATAGTCCACAATACAGATGTATAAAAATATACAATAAACTACCGAACAACTTGAAATGCCAAGAAAACATAAATTCATTCAGCAAAACACTTAAACTATTACTTTTAAGAAAATCATACTACAGTGTCGAAGAATTTTTCAATGACAAAAAGATTAGCATTATATAAATAGAAAACATGTCTGAATTTAATTATTCGATGTAAAATTAGCACTTCTAGGTATTAGGATAAATAAATATTGTATTAATAATAGATAGTAAGTAGTTGTAGTAATCTGTCATAAAATGTATTGTAACTAATACTTAACTCTTGCCATACCCTTACATTACAGGGTCCATGTATTACGATAGTTATGTTTGATATTTATGTAACTTGTATATTGTATATATATGGTGCAAGAAATAAATAAATAAATAAATAAGTATAGCAGACATCCAATGATCTCTTGGTAAGGAATGTTTTGTAATATTTACTCTTCTTGGTTACTTGATTGAAATTTAGTCTGTGGATCCATCGGTGTCTTGACGGGTTTACAGTCTGACATGCCATATTTATTTATTACTTCGTGTGTATACTTCTTCTGATCAATGCACATAATACCATTCCTTCTGTCTCTTTTTATATGCCATTCAATACAGTTTTTAATTTCTCCCAGATCTTTCATGCTAAATTTTTCACATCATTTTTTCTTTAAATGGTTTCTTGTAGACTTGCAGTTTGTTAATAAAATTAAATCATCGACATAGATTGCTAGAAATGTTATGTCATTTTCTCCAGCAATTTTATAATAAATACACGGATCCATTTAAGAGCGAGATAGACCTATTTCTTTCAATGTACCATCTAGCTTCTTGTTCCAGTTGCGTCTTGCTTGTTTCAGTCCGTATAACGATTTCTTAAGCAAGCAAACATCTGTGCCAATGCCATTTTCGTACATAGGAGGCTGCAGCATGTATATCTCCTCTTCAACATCGCCCTGTAAGAATGCGGAGACGGCATCCATCTGATCGATTATTGCACCGTTAAATTTTCAATTTATTATGGCACTATACTGTACTAAGTACTACTTAATACGGTATAGTGCAATAATAAATTGAAAATTTAAAAAAAAACCCCGGACGACGGCCATCTTGGATTTGAAATCGGCGGCCATCTTGGATTTGAAATTTGTAAAATTAATATATTCTGCTACTCAAGCCCTTTTATATGATACCCATATTGTAAAAACATACAATCCATATCTTTGTGACGGCGGCCTTCTTGGATCGATTTTTATCCAATATAGCCAAGAAGCTTATTCATATTTCAAACAAAAAAAAACAAAATCAAAATTGGTTCATTTGTTCGGGAGCTACGATGCCATAGACAGACACACACCCCGACACGCGTCGGGGGTTAAAAAACCTAAACGCTAGCAAGATGAGATTAAAAAAAACCGGCCAAGTGCGAGTCGGACTCGCGCACCGAGGGTTCCGTACAAACCTGCAAGGTTTACAAAGTTCGTTCATTACGACAATCGAGTCATAACTATGGTATTTTTATTGCAAAATGAAATTCATAACATTACAATGGGGAAAGATGGAGGAGCATAAATTTAAGACAAAGATCTCTTTATCGTTTAAGTAATCCTTTATTTTATATTAACACATATCATTTCGATAAAAGAACGTCGAAATATAAAGAAGAAGGCTATTTCGTATTCTTTAAATGTTGCCCTCCCCATACATAGTATAATAACTCGCGGTCATTGCTGTAGCTACAATTATGTTTACAATCACATTTTTTTTGGTGGTATAACTACTTAAAATTTTAAGCTTTTCGGAATTTTTCTGTTACCTGTGCTGTAAGCTATTGCTTCTTACCAAATTTCGAGATTCTATGTCAACGGGAAGTGGTCTTTAGGTTTTAATTCCCTTGCGTGTAGTTGCGAGTTTCAAAATATGCGGTATCAATGGTTGTACTTTTGCGTTTTGCGTTTTTGCGTTGACTTAGAATTTTTTTTTTCACGGGTTAAAGGCAATTAGATATAAGTATTTGATATGAATTTCAACTTGATAGCTCTACGCGTTCATGAGGAAAAAAGTAATAAGTTTATATTTATTAGAAAATATATATTTTGTAATGTAACTAAAAATTTAAGGTTTTCGGAATTTTTCCTTTATGTGTGCTATAAAACGTTGCTTCATGCCAAATTTCAAGATTCTAGGTCGACTGGAAGTTCCCTTTAGGTTTTGATTCCCTTGCGAGTACTTGCGAGTTTCAAAATATGCAGCTTAAATTGCTGTTTCTTTTGATTGCGTTGATATAGAAGTTTGATTTTGTTACAGCTTAAAGGTATTATAGACCTGAGTATTTGGTATGAATTTCAATTTAATACCTCTAAGCGACAGCCGTCTGACCATCGCAACATCTCAACAGAGGAACCACGTTTCAGAAACTATCCGAAACGTGCATGTATCCCCACGACGTTTTCCCTCACCGCGTAGCTAAAGGTACATATGCACATAGATTCGAAAAAATTTGATGTGCACGCTCGGATTTGTGCACCCGAAAATGACAAAAGATTAGCTTAAAAGGTAATCGTCAGCCCATTTAAGTCCCCACTGCTGGGGCACGGGTCTCCCTCAATCACATGAGGGGTAATTGCTATACTCACCACGCTTGGCAGACGGGTTGGCGAGGGTTTTGATATAAATGCAGAGTTTTCCTTCTCTGGGTGCTGATGATCATGCCAGCAGGTTTACTTTAGTCGCCTTTTACAACACCTCGGTAAGAGTGAGGGTGGCCTATTCTACTCTGCCGGGGACCACACAGCGCAATTATTATGCCATACACTACAGGTTACAATCTTAACTTATATTAAATAGTAACATAAAAAAATAATTGTACTAGATATAATGACACAGCATGAATTATAATTAGCACGTAAGCATCGAAAGAAAAACTAGAAAACAAAATCAAATTAAGTAAGTACCTAGGTTTCAGTTCAGTGGAGAATATTTTTACAGTGTACCTAAATGCAACATATTTATTTATAAAAATGTCCAGTTCATCGTAGTCGAGTAACAACTCGTTATATTAACGACACATCCTAACTATTGGATTATAGTATGACGTGTTGTTCTTAAATGTCTGCAGAGTGAAAAGTTCTTTTCGGTTTCGCATGAGAAGTTTAGTGTTGAAGTTTATTAATTTAAGTAGATTTGGGGCATCAAATTCGGAGTGGATGATTTTGTATAAGTTCAATTCAATTCAATTCAATTTATTTTTCCAAAAACATGATGTTACATTAAATCAGCTTGTGATTGGAGCCTTCTTTTAAGCATAATTATGCCTGTGCCAGAAGACTCCGCTCTTCCATATCGTTCACACAATTGATATGATTAAAGAATACAGATTTTAAATAATTATATTCCCAATGTGTGAGATTGTGACTACTTATATCATGTTTGTATGAAAATGTGAGACGTGTGAATGAAAGTGTGTAATGTCTGAATGAAAGTTTGAGATGAGTGATTGAAAGTGTGGATATGTTAGTAGGTATAGTTTATATTGTGTGTTTTAATCTATGTAATTAAATGTGTGATAGTGAAACTAGATATGGTCCGTCTGTCTGCTAATTTATGTTTTTTTTTTATTCAATTTTTATTAAATGTAACCTATTTTATTTATTTATTGTATAGTAATACTGCTTCCGTTTCCTCATAATTTAACGGTCTTAACCACTCAGTTAGCGCTTTATTACAATCAGTGTATGATTTGGAGTATATTTTTAATTCTTTATTTATTTTATTATAAAGATAGGATGAGCGATTGTCATATTGAGTGCTGGCAAATTTCGTTTTAGTTTTTAGTACAGTTGCTATTATTTCCTTTCTTCTCTTATTTTCTAGTTTTGGGTCACAAGGAAGAGATTTAAGTTAAGGAGATCTATTTGCCTACGGCGCGTTTCGAGGGAAGTAACATTGAAACGAGGACACCTGTCTGTGTGCAAGGCGAGCTTGCGACCAACGCCCACACGGTATGCTGCAATCCTTAAACATTTCTTTTGAATGTTCTCGATCTTATCAGAGTGGACCTTATAGTTAGGAGACCATACAACACATCCATACTCGAGGCGACTTCGAATAAGACTATTAAATAAGGAAATTAAGCAGTCAGGGTCTTTGATACGCACAGTGCTTCTGGCGATAAAGCCAAAGGTTTTAAGTATCTCAGTAGATACTAAAAGTTTTTCAAATTTGTGGGTACCTATACAATATTTGAGATAACAATTCTGAATACGAGTATATAACCGTGATCCAATTAGTCTGGTTCCTCCGACTAAGGGTTGGATTTGTGAAGGTCAGACGGCAGTCGCTTCATTGTAATTAAGAGACTTCCCGAATCCTAAATAAAGTTCCAAGCATCCCCCGGGTTCCGAAGCAACAATTTGGACGCAACTGGGAATTACACGCTAAGGTGAAGAGTCAAAAGATAAGCTTAAGGTGACGGGTAGGGCACACTAGCGACGCCAATAGATTTTAATTTTTTGCTACTAAACTGGATCTCTTTTAAACTATTTCGGGATTACAACTTCTCGGCAAACATTTATACTATTTAGTAAATAACCATGCACAAATATTGGGTCCGTTTTTATAGGCGAAAAATTGATTCACGCTAAAAGTGGCCGCTTTTGGCGGTAATCAATTTTTCGCGTACGCGTTGGACCCAACATTTTTGCATGGTTATTTAATAAATAATACAAGTGTTTTCCTAGAGGTTGTATCGCCGAAATTGTTTAAAATAGATCCGTTAAAGTAGCTAAAAATCGATTGGCGTCGTTAATGTGTCACCGTCACCTTAAGTACATTATTTCATTGTAAATCACGCTACCAATCGAACCGACAACAAGAATCAGGAAAAATGGCACCAAAAAAGTCAATGAAATTATAATAAGTTATTCCAGTCTCGTCTCCCTCCAGACGAGGCATCCAGACAGGTCGGGAGACATAGTCCCACTTACACACACCGGCTAACTTTGACCCACTTTCGAGCTGACAACTTTTATTGTCTAACTTTAGGCGTCTTTTAATGACTGGTTTCCTGGTTAAAGTACTGAGACTGCTACAGTATGAGTGGCCATGTGTGGCTACTCAGTACAGTACAGTATTCAGAGATTAGTATTTTAAAGCTACGGCTGCGCTGGAGGTCCCGGGTTCGATCCTCAATTTGTACGAACAAGCGAGTCGCCTGATGGAAAGCAATCAGCGCCGCCCATGAACATCCGTTAAATCAGAGAGATCGCTAATGTGTTGCCGGCATTTTTCAAAAGAGTACGCTCTTCTCTTAAAGGTCCCTAAGTCGTAGCCGTCGGAAAATACTCCGGCAGCCAACCCGTTCCACAGGACTAAGGTACGTGGTAGAAAGTTCCGCGTAAAACACACAGTATTAGACTGCCATCCATCGAGATGATGGGGATGGAATGACAATCAAACAGTATTAGGGAGTAGTAGTTTTCGGTAAAATTCTTAGTGTCTGGAAGTTGATGGTTTTGTACCCCCGTACCTCCTGGCGTAGCCGTTATGTGTTGATGGTATTATCTGGTTAAAGTAATGAGATTACAGTTTGAGTTAGGCCAGTGAGTTACCGAGGCAAAACTAGTGGATCGCCATTTAAGCTACGGCTGCGTTGGAGGTCCCGGGTTCGATACTCGGGTCCAGCAGAAATTTGTGCCTGGTTTTGGCAAGAAATTCTTAGTGTCAGCTCGGAGTTTCAATTTTAGCGCTCTTGTATCCCCGTGTCCTCCCCCCATCGGAGAGCACGTGATGGCCTTGGTCCTTCATTTAATCCCTCCCCAATCGTGGCACAGATGTTTTATTGGAATATTATTAGTGTGAATGGAATACGGATTTGAAAAATCCAGAGATGCATGCTTGAATTCGAAGCTACTGCCATCCCGATCAGAAGGCGCATGTTCTTAACAACTGGGCTACCATCGCTCTACCATAGAGTTAAAAGGTTCTCGACTGGACAAGCTTGGCATAAGACAGGGACATTCACTTTGATGTTGGAGCCTAAGACCCACTTTAGGTCGCTGAGCCAGTGAAGTATGTAATGCAGTCCTAAACACAAACATCAAAGAACAGAATGCAGGCTCCGCGCGTATTCGTTGCGATTGGCACGCGTCGCGTCGGCATTAGCCCCCCGCTCGTAAACAAGCCCTGCAGGGAAAAACTCCGTGAATAATAATTAGGGGCCCAGGATTATACCATAGGAGGTCGCAGATAAAATTGGCTACGATTTTAATAAGTGAAAAGTCATTTAAAATTTTGATCTTGATTTTTTATGTCTGCCACCTATCGGCAGACAGATCACCTGATGGTAAGCGATTGCCGCCATTCACGGACATGCGCAATAATTTCGGATTAGGCCTTCGATCACACACTCAGCGAAATCAGGGCAGGCGCTGCTACATATTTTCAATTTTGAAAATGTATTGCATTTCAAGTTGACTGGTGAGCTTGTAAGCAAAATTTATTATTGAGACCTGGACCATTAATATTCCAAAAAAACGAGATCTGGATATTGCCAGAACTGAATGCGTCACTTACAAAAATGTAAGAGTTTCCAAAAAGATTTAACGAAATAGACATTAATCCTGATGTTGACAACTTACGAGCAGAACCTGCTTATAGTATCATAAGTATTTTTAAATAAAGAAAAAAAAGTCTCATTACGTCCTTTTTTGAAAGAAGTTTGAAAAGAGTTCTTAAATGAGACAATGGCCTGACGGTGCCTCAGCATTGTTTATGTCTATGAGCGTTACCATTTCTCATTAGATGGAGCGCATGAACGTCTATCTTAATTTTTTTTTTAAATATAGTTCCTATTCAAAGTTTCCCAAAAATCGCCACCACCTCCCATGCTACCAGGAGCGCAAGATTAGGAGCCCGAATCGGCCTCCGCTATTAATTACTGTGCCCAAGGCGGACGCTATGTGCCCGGTATATAGGCTCGAATTTCCGGCATATACCTAACGTAGATACGTGGGCAGCGTCTCGCGCCCCCAGGGGGTGGCCCCCCGTCTAATTGACGCCGCACCGGACGCCGGCGCGCCCGCGGGGGCTCTGCCCCGCCTTCCGGACGGTGCCGTGTCCGATTTACAACATCGGCCTATAATCTTTTCTTGATGACGTTGCGAGTCACCAGGTTACAAACATGAGGTGTAGAAAGAGTTTGCTATCAAACAGCCGCACTCAGAGACGTCAATTAACTTTGAGAGTTAAGTACTAAAGAAAAAATATTGACATTTATTTTAATACGCATAAAAACTAAGTATCTTTTTTTAATTTAATGAGCATTAGCTTAAGGCGACGGGTAGCCCTAACTAGGGACACCAATCGATTTAAATTGTTAGCTACTAAACCGGATCTATTTAAAAAAAATCGGAGCGGGAGTCTCTAGGCACACATTTATACTATTTATTTAATAATTGTACACTACTTTATGATCTGATGAGGGGGGTGTAAGGGGGCAATCTACCACCTTCCTGCCCCAAGCCAACCTCACCTGCCCGTGGTGCATCCTGCTAAATTACCAACGAGGCTCTGGCGACCGACCGATGGCGGTATAACCACAGCTATGACGTGGCCAAATACGCCAGGCCAGTGACGGGCAGCAGCGTCACTGGCGCAAAAATCCACGTCCTGCGATCGCCAACCCGCCTGCCCAGCGTGGCGATTATGGGCAAATCCTCCGATGCGAGTAAAACTACAGCCACGGCCCTCAGTTCCCGGCAGTCCCGCTATTCCTGGTCATGGTGGCGACCATGGTAACGGCGGGACGGGGGGTGCGAAGAATCTCCGGGCTACGGGAGGCCACCACAACAAACTGACCCTGGCGACGTACAACGGACGCACTTTGCGGCTTGATTCGCATCTGGCACAACTCGAGGTGGAACTTGGGAAAATAAGGTGGCACATCCTTGGTTTAAGCGAAGTCCGAAGAGAGGGCGAGGACACCGTAACCTTGGAGTCGGGCCACCTAATGTACTTCCGCGAGGGAGACCAACATTCTCAAGGCGGCGTCGGGTTTCTGGTCAATAAGTCCCTCTCTGACAACGTAGTGGAAATGTCTAGCGTGTCGAACAGGGTAGCGTACCTCATCATCAAGCTCACCGAGAGGTACAGCCTCAAGGTGGTGCAAGTGTACGCACCGACTTCGACACACTCAGACGATGAAGTGGAGGAAATGTTCGATGACATATCGAGGGCCCTCCACTTCACCACCAAAACCCACTACAATGTTGTCATGGGGGACTTCAACGCTAAAGTGGGAGTACAGAATTGCAACGAATCGGTAGTATGATCCCATGGATTTGGAGTTAGGAATCATAGGGGGCGGATGCTTGTCAACTTTCTCGAACGAGAGGGACTCTTTTTGATGAACTCTTTCTTCAAGAAGCAGCCCCAAAGAAAGTGGACGTAGCAGAGCCCCGACACTATGACTAAAAACGAGATCGACTTCATCATGGCGGACAGGCGGCATATATTCAGAGATGTCTCCGTGATCAACAGGTTCAATACCGGTAGCGATCACAGACTTGTCCGAGGCACTCTGAATATCGACTTTAAAGCCGAACGAGTCCGCTTGATGAGGTCAAGACTCCGACCTACTCTACTGCAATCCATGAAAGGATCTGAAAAGTTTCAGTTAAACCTGGAAAACCGATTCAATGCCGTGGAAACCACAACGGACGTTGACCAGAACCTCGAAAATGTGGTTTGAGTCCTCAGGGAAGAAGGCACGAGATTTTGTAATATGCAGCGCAAAGGTAGGAAGTCGAAACTCTCTGATGAGACCTTGGGGCTAATGAGACAACGACGTGAGCAGCCACTGTCCACTTCGTCAGGAAAACGGACTCTAAACCGGGAGATCAGTAAACTAGTGCGACGCGACCTCCGGTGCTCCAATACTCTCTTGATTGAAAGAGCTATCGAGCAGAATCGGGGGTCAAAGGTTTTCGTACAATCTCTCGGAAGAAGCCACCTGACCAAGCTGACCACATCACGTGGAGAAGTTGTTGCTTCAAAGCCGGCGGTCCTTCGAGAAGTGGAAGACTTCTATGGCCGATTATACGCTTCGCATGCATCTCGACCTGACCCCGAAAATGAGGACTCTAGGGCCACATTAACACGCCATTTCACCGAAGACTTGCCAGAAGTCAGCATTGGCGAAATCGAGATTGCTCTTGGACAGCTGAAAAATGGAAAAGCCCCTGGAGAGGATGGCGTTACAACAGAGTTGTTGAAAGCTGGAGGATTACCCGTACTGAGGGAACTCCAAAAGCTCTTTAACGATGTCCTCTTCGAAGGGAGAACTCCGGAGGCGTGGAATAAGAGTGTGGTCGTCTTGTTTTTCAAAAAAGGGGACAAAACCCTTTTGAAGAACTATCGACCCATTTCCCTTTTAAGCCACGTCTATAAGCTGTTCTCAAGAGTGATCACGAACCGTCTTGCGCGGAGACTCGACGAATTCCAACCACCGGAACAGGCTGGGTTTCGGAGCGGATACGGCACCATAGATCACATCCACACAGTGCGGCAGATTATACAGAAGACAGAAGAGTATAATCAGCCCCTGTGTCTAGCATTTGTGGATTATGAGAAAGCCTTTGACTCGGTTGAAATCTGGTCTGTTCTGGAGTCCCTGCAGCGATGCCAAGTCGATTGGCGATGATATATCGCCAATCGACTTGGCATCGCTGCAGGGAGGCAGGTGATGAGATGCCTCTATGATGCCGCTACTATGTCCGTCCAAGTACAGAATCAGCAAACAAGTCCTATACCATTGCATCGAGGAGTGAGACAAGGGGACGTCATCTCCCCGAAATTGTTCACAAATGCAATGGAGGATATGTTCAAGACGCTGAACTGGAAGAGACGTGGCATCAACATCAATGGCGAATACATCTCTCACCTGCGATTTGCTGACGACATCGTCATAATGGCAGAAACGCTGCAGGACCTACAACAGATGCTGAATGACCTGGCTGACTCTTCTAAATGCATCGGCCTACGGATGAACTTGGACAAAACCAAGGTCATGTTCAATGAACATGTTCTACCGGAACCGATTGCAATTCACGGTGCCGTCCTCGAAGTTGTTCAAAAATACGTATACCTCGGGCAGACTTTGCAATTGGGTAAAAACAACCTCGAGGATGAGGTGAATAGGAGAATCCAGTTAGGTTGGGCAGCATTTGGAAAACTACGTCGTGTCTTCGTATCGTCGATACCACAGTGCCTAAAGACGAAAGTCTTCAATCAGTGCGTCCTACCCGTCATGACATACGGAGCCGAAACGTGGACACTTACGGTACGGCTGGTCCACAACTCGTCCGTCCGCCCAAAGGTCGCTCAGCGGGCTATGGAACGAGCAATGCTCGGCGTCTCTCTCCGAGATCGAATTCGAAATGAGGTGATCCGGCAGAGAACCAAAGTTATCGACATTGCTCACCGGATTAGCAAGCTTAAGTGGCAGTGGGCTGGCCATATTAGCCGCAGAACCGACAACCGATGGGGTAAACGAGTTCTGGAGTGGAGACCGCGTCTTGGCAAACGTAATGTAGGGCGCCCTTTGGCTAGGTGGGAGGACGATCTGCGCAGGATGGCTGGCAAGAGCTGGATGCGAGAAGCCATGGATAGATCACATTGGCGAACAATTGGAGAGGCCTACGTCCAGCAGTGGACTGCGATAGGCTGATGATGATGATGATGACTTTATGATCTGTTTTTGTGAAATCTGCACTCAAAATTTGGATTAACGCCATAAGTGGCCGTTTTTGGCGGTAATTCAAATTTCGAGTGCAAAAGCAGACCCAAAAGTTAAGTATAAGTATTAAATAAATAGTATAACTGTTTTCGGAGAGGCTGCAGTTTCGTCGAAATTGTTAAAAAGATATCCGGTTTAGTTGCTAACAATTTAAATCAATTGGCGTTGCTAGTGTACTCTACCCGTCACCTAACATCTTGGATTTAGATGTTAGGTTAGGGGAAAAATCAGACGGTATAGATTATATGTCGTAGAAAAGCTTAGCGGTTTAATTAAGTTTGGCTATTCGGCGCTCTTCAAGTAACATTCAACTTACCCCAATGCAGTTAACCAAGTGGTTTTAAAAAAAATATAATAGGGTGATTCAACAAGTTTTTGATGGGCTTTAAAAACTTAATCGTTCGAATCACTCTCAGCAAAAATCACATTAAAATTTCTTCTGCCGTTTTGACTGGTTATGGGTTTCAATTATAACAATTACATTCTGTCATCATGTTATCCCAAAATCAGATAAGAATGTGCTAGTTTCCGCTTTCGATTAGTGACAAAAACCCCGCACAGACGCCTACTAACCGAGTACGTTGAGTTCAAATCTCCAGTTGCTCAGTTTTTAACTACATTTCGGCCACAATCAAAGACCACGTAAACTCCATTTAGGCCGGGGGCGGACGCGATATTTTAGGTCTACAGGCGAAACCCGCATAGTGCTGGCGAACAGTAACAGTGAGCCACTTTGTCTTGCGTCAGCAGTATGTGCAACATAGCTGTACGTGAAACGAAACGCAATTATTAGTTCGAGTAGCAGATACAGCTCCAAAGCGTTCACTTGTGATTGGATTTTAGACGAAGTCATGACGTAGGTAGGTAGTTTAAGATTTGTTTTTTAAGCGTCGGCGATTTTTATATACACATGCTATATGAAAACAACCGGAGGCGTCTCTTCAGCACACCCATATCCGAGAACATTGAGTGTGTTTTCTATTTTGGTTCTACCAGAAAGTAGTAATTTCAAATAGAGACCTTGTACTAAAATATCTTGTTAAGGTGACGGGTAGGGCACACTAGCGACGCCAATCGAGTTTAATTTTTAGCTACTAAACCGGATCTATTTTAAACAATTTCCTAAGTTACAACCTCTAGGCAAACACTTATACTATTTATTAAATAACCATGCACAAATGTTGGGTACGTTTTTGTACGCGAAAAATTGATTCACGCAAAAGTGGCCGCTTTTGGTGTGAATAAATTTTTCGTGTACTTGTCGGACCCAACATTTTTGCATGGTTATTAAATAAATAGTATAAGTGTTTGCCTAGAGGTTGTAACCCCGAATTTTTTTAAAATTAGGATCGATTTTAATTTTTAGTAGCTAAAAATTAAAATCGATTGGCGTCGCTAGTGTGCTCTACCCGTCACCTTAACCCTTAATTTACTGCTAATATGATATGTGAGCGCCTTCTTATCGGGTGATCGTTAAGTTAGAAACCAAGCAGTTGGTCTGGTTTTCCTGTTAAAGGGTTCCGAAGGTAAGATGGCAGTCGCTTCATTGTAATTACCCAACTCAAGAAATCCTAGATCATGGTCCAAGCGTACCCCGTACACCAAAGCATGGCTTTAATGGCAAACGGGAATAGCACGCCTTAGATGAGGACTTTACCGTTCACACCTCTACACTGTTACTATCCATTCGTAAAACCCGCATATATGCGGGCGTATTTGCCGGCTTTTGCGTCCTAGAGATTAAAGCAAATTGACAAATAGGTATCTACCCGGCTAGATAGATACTGCCTGCAATCTGGGGCTAATGAGGCTACGTGGAGAGCCCGCTATATTTCCTTGCTAATGTGACTAAACTAACCTACATAGGTATTAGAGTCTTGCGTTAGGGAAAGTCACAGAGAACCGCCATAAAGTAGTGACATTCGCCGCATGAGTGAGTGTATCACTTGGTGTGGCCAAAGCGATTGCCGCCGTCCACGCGGACGCATACCGTCAGCTGAACCATCTGCTCGTCTGCCACCTATCACATCTCAGTACTCAATTGTTGTTCATGGCCGGTGGTGGTCACAACTACCTATTAGGCGACCCGCATATTCTTTTTCATCCTATACAAAAAAAGTTGGTTTGTCGGCGAGCGCCACGTGGAAATACCCTTGTTGGACTTTATACCGTCCTTCTGTCTGAGACAGAAGCGCTATTTTTGCACTGCGGGGGGTAACTCGATCTGACGCTAACTGCACATTATGCCGTTCCACTAGTACACTCGGATTTCAACTCTTAAGACTGCGATCGCTGCAGTTGAAATAAGAAACATTCTAGCCGCGGCCGCGTACAGTCCGAAACAAAAGCTTTAATTAAAATTTCTTTGTTCGCCGGCGAAGTATCCGCGGCTCTTCGTGATATCTCCGGGCAGGGGTGTGTTCGGGCATAGTAAATTTGACGGGGAATAAGCTAGTATTGGACATATAGTGCGGAAGCCACCGGATTGTATAGAAAGAGGGTTCCTAACCGGGAAAATAGCTGGCAAGAGACCACACGGCCGCAGACCTGCCCGATGGTCCGACACTCTCATTGAGTCAGTAGACATGCTGTTCCGTGTAGACATGCTTCGGCATGAATGAGTTGGTTCTACCGGAGTGATACCACCTCACAGAAAACCGAAGCAGCACCGCTGCGTACCGGAACAGGCCCAACCGGGGGGAAAGGGGGTGGGGTGTTTAAAGGTTTGTAGCGCACTTGTGACTCCACTGGTGTCACGGGTGTCAATGGGCGGCGGCAATCGCTTACCATCTGGGGATCGGTCTGCTTGTTTACCACCTATCACATAAGAAGTCCTTTTTTCAAAATAAGCGAATAAAATCAGCTGTTCCATACATTATCGACGAGTAGCCGTTCCGTAATGTATGGAACAGCTGACTATATACTCAAAGTCGGTAACCTACTTCTGGATTATACTGCGATCATTATTCCTTGGCCGAGTCCGGGCACACGCGGTACCTCGTAAATCAATATCGACGGACCCTTATTAATTAGTGCGTTCGTTACGCGGTCCCCGCGCCCGCGGCGCGCCCCGTCGCCCCCGTCCAGGGCTGCGAGAAGTGTATGAGAAAACACCGTCACGAAATAGCAGATTGTATGATAAATGTTAAGGGAGCAAAATAATACTTTTACGGCGTGCACGTTTTTTTTAATCTTGGGCGTAGTGAGGGGTTTAAGAAGATAAGATAATGCCTCTTGGCAGTTCGTCTATTGTAACAAAGGGACATCCACTTTTTTGGTCCAAATTCTGGCCAGAAATATTTCTGCTGTATATCGTAGGACTTGTAACCCTGAGTATTTATTACCATGGCACCAAAGCTGTAGGGCTATTATCCTTGGTTTTATTTGAGGTCAAAAATTAACATATTCATACATTTTCAGTAAATAAAAAATAAACTAACAAAAAAATATATTTTTCTTATCCAAATGCCAAATCGTGACATTTGAATATCAAAGGGATAAGTCCTAAGAGAATAAGTACAGCATTTTTTTTCAGCCGCTTCTTTCATATTTGGACCAAAAATATATGAAAGGATCCGAGGATCTCTTTTGTGCAATAAAGTTTTAAATAAAATATAATAAAGATTTTCTACGACCTCCTGCTAGGGAGGTGCACGCTTTATCCACTGAGCTATGGTCGCGTCTCGCTTCACATACTTAAGTACGTACATGTTATGTATGTTCTAGCCATCATGGAACTAGAAGTCATCGGAATGTGCCATTTTCAGAAAAAACGTCAAGTAAAGAGGTTTGGCTGCAGAAGTATTTCCGGACGTCTACGACTTAGAGACCTTCAAGGGAAGAGCGTAGCGTACTCTTATTTAAAAAGGCCGGCAGCACATTTGCGATTTCTCTGATTTCGCGGATGTTCATGGGCGGCGATCATTACTTTCCATCAGGTGACTCGCTTGCTCGGTTGTCCGCTTCTAGCATAAAAAAAAAAGAGATCCAACCGGGCCATTGCCGCAGATTCTATACGGGTGCGATAGAGAAAGAACGTCGCCCAGTACGTCGCCCTGTACGTCGCCCAGTACGTCGCCCAGTACGTCGCCCAGTACGTCGCCCCAGTACTAACGGCTTCGCGCAGTTTTTCAACCATGGCTTTCTATGAAAAGGCACAGTCTGTTTAGAGTGCATGTCTAAGTTATTTTTGCCAACCCTGCCCCGGGGTGGCGATCGCCCCCTCTCACGATCACAGTTTTTAATTATCCTCGCGAAAAGGGCCCCTGTTACCAGATGCTCAGGTTCTTTGCGTCGCGTCTCGTGACTCCGGTCATATGACTTATACACTCTCTACATAAAAATCAAAATATATGATGACAGCAGATAATGTTAGCATTCTAAACATCAAAATGTTCTTAGTGTTCAAGCCTACCATAAATATGAGAGCAGATTTTGACAAAAATCACATCTAGCCTACTACTTTCATTTGTTGTCATTTGTTCTCGTACATGAATGAACCTTGCGTTTATTATGCTTAGATATTCTTGTATACTTCCAATGCTCAGATATTTTTGTCAGGTTTGAAAGCGCAGATATTTTTATTAGAATTGATATTTTTTTAGGTTTGAATGCTAAGATATTTTTGAATAAACCTATCAAAAAACGCCAAGATGCATTTTCCATTGTTGTTCGAGAACAAATGACAACAAATGATATCTTAAGGTAGGTATTGTGCTAAATGATTTTTGTCAAATGCTCTGATATTAACACAGGATTTTGTCATATAAGGTGATGGTGGATGGTGGATGGATGGATGTATGTATTCGTAACTATTGGCTGATGCATACATATTATATCCACTTGTTTGATACAACTAGACTATTTTTTTTTAATGTGATAGGTGGGAGAGAAGCAGACGGATCACCTGATGGGAGGCGATTGCCGCCGCCCATGGACACCGGCGACACCAGTGGAGTCACAAGTGCTTTGTCAACCTTTCAACCCGCCTTTCCCCCGTATCGGGCCTCCAGTACCCTCACTCACGCAGCGAAACACAACATAGTGCTGCTTCACGCCGGTTTTCTGTGAGGCCGTGGTATCACTCCGAATAAGCCGGCCCATTCATGACGAAGCGTGGCTCTCCCACAGTCACGTCACGGTACTCAGAGGAACGCAATTACATGGCTTCAATTCAGGGACACATTAACTTATAATTAACTAGCTTTGACGCGCCAATTCATCCGTGCGGAATCAATGAAGCCGTGTGGTTGGTTTATTAGCCGCGACCAGACTACTATGACCTATCATTTGTATAGGACCACATATAGTAGACAGGCCAAGCTGGAAGTCCGAATTCGGTTGACTAATCGAGATGATACATGTCCCAATTGGAGTGTAATATAATCATGAAATCCGCATTGAATATATTTAGTGGGGTGTGTTGAAGCAATCATGCAAGGAAATTATTACAATTTTGATAGCGATATTTCAATATATTTGCTTTACCGTCACCATCTTCATCCTCCAGCCCTGTTCCCAGGCTATCTGGGTTCGGTGCAGTATGATTTTCTCTTTTTCTATGAGGAGGTGGTGTCAGGGATGGAAGCGGCGGAGCGCGCGCGGGAGGAGCATCCTAACGCCGACGCGCTCCAAAGAGCGAGGAGGGTTTGGAGACGCCGACAATAAGCGCGTCTCCTTTCCTCCTTGTAGGAGCATCCTAACGCCGACGCGCTCCGAAGAGCGAGGAGGGTTCGGAGACGCCGACAATAAGCGCGTCTCCTTTCCTCCTTGTAGGTGGCCAGCCGGAGCACGGTACGGGGGTACCTGAGCCGATATTGCACTGGTCACCTCCAGTGCTCGTTAGGGACGGCTGCTCACCCTCGGCTGTCCCTAACGCCCATAATATATCCTGCATACGTGGGCTCCTTCAATCTTCTCCATTCTATTCTATTTTGGGCAGTTGAAGTCCATTGTCCCGTAACCACAATCCCCAATATGTACGAAGTGAGGGTGTCAAGGAGTTTTAGTCGGTAAACTCCCACTGTAATGCTAGGGGAGTCCGACATAACCCGTTCGGATGAGTAAGCGTAATGCATTTCCTCTGGGACAACAAAAAGAAATTGATTTTCTCTTCCATACGTCGCTATCATTCGCCATTTATTCATACTTCACTTTATCCGTCCCAATAGTTTAAAATATGAATTAGTGAAATTAAATCTCCAATCCGTCAATATAATAATTGTTATTACCTTAGGGCTACAACAAAACCAATGTAATATTAATTAATTAATGTCAAACACCATGCAGCACGAGGGACCGATGATTTAAAAGGTATGAAAAAGATGTCTGATGTAAGTTTGATGCAGGAGGTGGGAAGGTTGATGGTATTTGGTATAGGCTTACGCCCAGCTGTAGTGGCCGGATTGGATAGCCTCACTACTGAACAGCACTTCTGTGGATCGTCCAAAATATCTCTAGAGGGACGGTACCTCAAGGTACAAAACTTGCAGCATTGGGTGGAATTGGCACTAAGGAAATATTGGCAAACTTTGACGTCGGAGGCCAAGAGACGTACCTAAGGCCCCGCTGAAAGGCGGTGACGTCAGCCTATTGCACTCCGGGTTGGCGGCATTTCCACTGCGACAAAAAAAAGCCAAGACATAGCAAATAAGTACTACTGAATACTCAATTGCCTCAAGCCATATTAATATTTGTGTGTTAGCTCACTTCACTGTACCTTACCCAATTCCTTCGCTTCGTTATATTCCAGTAGACAGACGATAAAATGATATCATCTACGTGCACTTTTTTCATCCCGACTACGCGACTTTCATCCCAGTCTTTCCTAATCAGTGCCGAATGCACTCTCAAATATTGATCTTCGATTTGGGAACTCCCTAATAAACAGACGACAAAGAAACCAGGCGAAACACGAACTAATGAACGAATGCTCCGAATATGCCGGCGAAATTTCCAAACGCTCTAACATAGTATAAAGATTACCAAAGGTTCAACTCATGAAGGTACTCATTCATAATGATAAGCCACAACCTAAGATCATGGTAAATGCTGAGGTTGTGGCGATATCTAGTATTCTTTCAAGAAAGAAGTTCGTCATCAGTACAGATGACGCTAATTTGACTGCCATATAAAGTCAAAATTCCCATTATGATCACATTACAAAAGCAATGTTTGCATGCCTATTTGAGATATACATATGTATAACACCACTTGTCTCTGCAGATTTCCCCCTTAAGGAGATTTTTTTTAATATGGCTCTTCCCGAAGATAATTCGCCAATGTCAAGTAACTTATTGAGAATAAGTAGGTAGTCAACAGTCAGTCTCAATAAAACGCCGGTGTTTTACGTTTTATCATCCTACGGATTCAGCGGATATCACTCTAAAAGCAATCGTGGGTTTTAAGACTCTATTAGGTCCAAGCAAGTTGTCACGAGACAACTCACTCGACACACAATAACAGTGTCAAAAACGATAGAATCCAACGATTCTTATTATTAGGATCACTTTGCGACACTTCACTGCACAAACAAACACCAAATTTATACACTAAAACCACTAAACACTAATGAAACCTTTGAATTGCATCAGCCCACGCGGCTTGATTTAGCGCTACCCGCCGAATCCAAGGGGATTTTCTTTCCATAAGGTCATGAAAGCTGCCATCTGTTACTTGGCCACTAGTGGTTGCGTTTGGTGGCCGCCAGGTTATCAGTAGGTGCAAATGTGCGTCCGTTGTATTAGTTTTTGTACAAAATTTCAGCAAAGCGCCTCTTGTCCATTCATTGTATGTTAGCCACTAGGAATCTTTTTACTGTGTCTCTACGGTGGACATCTGCATCGGAAAGAAATTCAAAAAAAGGAGGACGTCACGCGTGGACGTACACCTTTGAAACGTACCTTTGACGGTTACTTGGAAAGGGGGTAGTTCGATCGGTTGAATGTAACAAATTCGATATTTCAGCGGAGTGAAGAGATGAATTTATCTTCTTCTATTTGTCCTTTCATTATTTCATGATTTAATTGGAAATCCTAAAATAGGTACTTTTAATTAATTTTCTGAATCAATCATCAATCAATCAAGGTCTCAAGTCTGCCATGTGTATGGTTTGGTGCATTATTGATCAATCAATTTATCTATGATTAAAACTCTATTTGGACTGGTAAAGGACTATTAAAATCTATTGAGAAAATTTTGATCAGACGTCGTAGAGTCCTGCGCCAATGTTGTGTGTCGAATGTTCCTGAGGGACTCAGAAACATTCACCTAAGATAGGTCGTACCAATGTTCACGGAGTGGTCTTCTAATGTCCATGTCATTAGAAAGAGATTACATGATCATCACCTACATATTTTATTGGTTATCGTCGGATAATCCCTCATACGTTCTTTTGTCTATTTCACTCGTACGGACTGAGTTATCCGAATGCATTATACCTACCCGAGTCTCGCAAAATTTGCATCTAAAAGAAATTAAAAAGAGCAAGACGGCGCGCCTCCCTCGCTATACGGATTCTGCGCACCCGTACAGCTAGTATCTACTACAATTCGTTCTTTTAGATAGTCCTGTTGCCTTAGTTGTTTATCAAGTGGAACACCATCGTGATCTAGTTAGACTAAGATCTAGCTTACACATTCAGAATAATTATCTCAATAATTGTGGGTATCCATAGTTTGAGAAATTATCCGAAACATGCAGGTTTCCTCATGATGATTTCCCTCACCGCCAAGCTAGTGGCAGAAATGCATAGAGGTTTGAAAAGAGTTCTTCTTTCACGGTAGGCAGCGGCATGACTGTGCTCCGGCATTGTTGATGTCTATGAGCGGCGGTTACCATTTACCATCAGATGGGCCGCATGCTCATCTGCCTATTATTCGCAATAAAAAAAACAAGACGCCCTAATTGCGCAGACTCATTGATTTTGCCTACGTCGCTTTAAAGTGCGATTCACTTTACTGAAGCTACTTCACCAACATTATTGGCATAGCATGACGAAATGCCCTCGGTGTCTCTTTGTTTTGCGACTTCCTTGCGTAGCATGAAGCGTTGTCTTACCTAAAACCTAATTGAATGCTATAGGTACAAAGGTTTTGCGTCTCGCGGGCAAGCCGGATCTTGTACATCATTACCGACACAGCGCGGCGCATCGCCGGCCGCTCGTAAACTGCGCGGGGCTGAACGAGCGCACTGCCGGTTTATTGTGCTGACGCGCTACGTGCCCTGATAGATATTACTTGCTATGCGGAAAGATAACTGTCTTAACTATATAAACCTTATTAAATGCTATACGTACAAAGGTTTCGCGTCTCTACGCGGGCAAATCTTGTAACTCATTACCGAGACAGCATGGGGCATCGCTAGCCGCTCGTAAGCTGAACAAGTGAGCTGTTAGTTTATTGTGCTGACGCGCTTCGTGCTTTGATAGACATTACTTGCTATGCGGGAAGATAATTGTGTTACCTAAACCTCAATAAATGCTATACGTATAAAGGTTTCGCGTCTTCACGTTTAATTCATTACCGACACAGCATTGGGCATCGCTAGCCGCTTGGAAACTGGACGAGAGCGCTGCTGCTTTACTGTGCTGACACCGCTACGTGGCTTGATAGACATTACTTGCTATGCGGGAAGATAATTGTGTTACCCAAACCTCATTAAATGCAAAATGTATAAAGGTTTCGCGTCTCCACTCGGGAGAACGTAACTCATTACCGACACAGCATTGGGCATTGCTAGCCGTTCGAAAAATAAACGCGCGCGCTGCTGGTTTACTGTATTAATACAGATACGTGCCCAGATACACATTACTTACTATGCGGGAAGAGAATTGACTAAACCTCATTACCATCACCCCCACCGGATAGGATAGAAAGAGTAATCCTAACCGGGATTTAAATAGTATGGGCTCACGGTTCTCAACACTTGAGGGACCGACTAAGAAAGAAACCTCATTACGTACAAAGGTTTGGCGTCTCCACGCGGGCAAGCCCTGTGGATGAGTACCGTAGCGTGGACGTAGCTGGTCGCTCAGAAACTGAACTAACACGCTGCCAGTGTAATGAGCTGACTCCGCTACATGCCCTGATGACATCACTTGCTATGTGAGAATACAATTTTCGTAACTTATGATGAAAAACCAAATCTGCTAATCTGCGTTAGGTTGGGCATCTGGCAAGAACGCAGGATGATCGTGGGGTAAAGAGAGCATACATGGGAGGGCCAAAAGGGCGGTGCCCGGTTTGGCGCTATAGGTTTATTTTTATAGTGACGACACAATGTATTGGCTCTTCTCAGCCTGATGGTAAGCAAGGGAAGAGCCCACGTTGCAATTACAACGGAAGCGATGTCAAGGCATCACCTCCGTTGGGACTGCCATACTGGCTCGCGATCGCTGGACTAGGGACGAAATGAGAAAGGACCTCCTGTAAAATATGGAGAAATAGCGGTTTGTAGTGGCGGATTCTACTACTGACTACGTTTAAAATCATCAGAGAAAGAATAGGTTAGTAATCAAGAGGAACATCAGCTTCTAAGAAAAACAACTTGTCCTAGCTATCGGACGTAATGTTTTCTCTAGTATGCCAGCGGTACAGAACCGATCTGTGTGGAGAACCTTCGAGGAGGCCCAAGTCCAGAGATGGAAAGAGGAGCGGTGGCGGGCAAACTGCTAGATGCTACGACGACATTAAGGCTCAAGCTGGAGCAGCATGGTCCAGGAAGACCGACGACAGAAGAAAATGGAAAGAAATTGGAAAGGCGTATGCTCTGTAGTTGGCAAATATATGCTCCTGAAGAGTACAGTGAAGAGATGTCCAACAGTTCTCGTCTATTGCCTGAAATGATAATGATTGTAGCAGACAGTAAAGGAAACACCGGTAAGAGGGGTAAAATATTAACAAAATAACATTATAGAAAAATACAGAAAATGTACATGTCATCGGCCGAAACGTCAGAAAAAGAAGAAACGTCAAAAAAGGAAAAATACTTTTCTATTTCTATAAAGGGCGCCGAAGCGGCAAGGAGTCTGTCCTCGGTAATGATGATGACGTAAACTCTATCCGAAGACGACACGTAGCTCCGCCCGGCGAGAGCAGGTGGGTCTCAGTTTACGAGGCGCGCTAACGAGTTCACTCATGACCATAAACTCGCCGTATAAATAAAGTCATTCGCTGTGCCTTGTCACGATCATCTCCCAATTTCCTTTGTGCATTTGCCAATATGGCTAAAGCATGTCATCAGCAATGTGCCGATTAAGGAGGCTCAAAGTCACCCAGAGAGCAATGGAGAGAGCTATGCTCGGGGTCTCCCTGCGTGATCGTATCAGAAATGATGAGATCCGCAGGAGAACTAAGGTTACAGACATAGCCCAAAGGATTGCTTGCCTCAAGTGGCAATGGGCAGGGCACATAGCGAGGAGAACAGACGGCCGTTGGGGCAGAAAGGTCCTGGAGTGGAGGCCACGCACAGGAAGTCGCAGCCGTGGTAGGCCCACCACAAGGTGGACCGACGATCTGGTGAAGATCGCGGGAATCCATTGGATGCGGGCGGCACAGGACCGATCTGTGTGGAGAACATTGGGGGAGGCCTATGTCCAGCAGTGGACGTCTGTTGGCTGAAATGATGATGATGATGATGATGTCATCAGCAAAGATAGCTCAGAGGATATGAAAGAGAATCAGAGCGGAAAAACGGCTGATCTTGAGGTCCCGGGTCCAAAATTTGTACCATGGTGTCACTTGAAGTTACCCTTGTTGGACTTTTGACCGTCCTTATGTCTGAGACACAAGTGTTAATTACCCTGACGCCATCAGTACATGAGCTCATTTTCTTTCTCAGAAACTCTTGGTGTCAGCCTAATGTCTGAAAATTGCAGGCTTTGTATTCACGTGTATTGATTTGCGTGCCCCGTCTTCGTCGGTCGGACTAGCTACATTACCTAATTTTCCACTGTTTTTATTATACCCTCTAAATAATATGGCGATAGAAAATATCATGATTGTCATTCTACTCAGAAATAAGAAACAAAGGGTGATAAAACAGTAGGTCTGCAGGCTAGCTGACGGGTGCTGTCGAGGCTCGTTACGACGAGCAGTTAGTAATATCGCAGGAAAGAGCAGCGCCCGTGTTGAATTCAACCCTCGGATCACTAGCAATACAGTGCACATTTTATTTGTCTAGTATATAGGCACTTGTAATTGATTGAACAAAACACCTTCTCAGCTGCCTACAGATTATTAGTTTTCGAAATAATTAACCCAAAAAAGAAAAAGTTTGAAATGAGGCAGCAGTTTCTCATTTGAAGGGACTTGAATGGCCCTGATGGCGTATTTGGTAGTGACCTTGCCTCGTACGTCAACGATCCTCAGTTCGATCCAGGGTGGAGATCTTGGACGGACATTCGTGTGATGAACATTAAATTAATGTCTCGGTGTAACATGTATTTAAGTATTGTAACAGTTTGTGTTTTCATATCAGACAACCGAAGAACGGTTGTCTGATATGAAAACACAAACAGTGATTAAACTACATAAGGATAGGGTAATTAATACTTGACTGCTTTGGTGGCGTAGTGGTTAGTGGGTCGCACTCTAAAGCGACGGCTCGCAAGAGGTCCCGGGTTTGATCCCCGGATCGGGCCAAAAATGTGTAAGAAATTCTTAGTGTCAGCCCGGAGTCAGGAAGTTGGCGGTCTTGTACCCCCGTGCTTCGGTAAGCACGTTAAGCCGTTGGTCCTGCGCCCAATTCCTCTCCGGTCGTATCACGCTGGTGTCCCATAGGAATAATGGGATAAGGGAATAAAGAGTGCACTTGTGTTTGCGCACACACTTGAGCGCAATAATATATCCTGCGTACGTGGCTGATTGTCAAGATTGTCCGCCGTAGCCGTAATTGGTTGAAGGATATTATTCTAGGGTAATGTATGAGATGTTGTATGAATTTATTTACATATGAAAAAGATAAAGATTATATCTATCTGTTTCTTAAGTGATGACGTAATCTGAATCTCTTGTTGAATGGTATATTGTATTATTTTCACCCTTAAAATCTTCATAAGAGGTTGTCTAATTTACGTGAAACTTTTTCAAGTTCTATCTCAAGAAAGTTTAGGTAATAGAGCTAAAGCTGCGCTAAAGCCCGCAGCTTAAACCCTCAGTTAAGTTAAGTTTTTGTTCCTCTCTAATGTGAACATAAGTATACTTAGCCCGTATACCTACTTACACATAAATTCGAAGAAATAGGTTTCTAAAAGAATGATAAATAATAAAAAAGGTTTGAAATTGCTATAAATAAAAAGTGCGTGCACGACAAATGTTTCTTCAAAAAAGAAAGAGATATATTTGAGACATATACTACAGTATAATACAGAATATCAATAAACAGATGTATGCCTAATACTATATGACACTAAGCTCAATTTAACTTGGATCGAAACGCTGTCACTAGATGCTAGTTTAGCCGATACGATAAGAAAAAACAAGCCGCGTGGGCTGATGCAATTCAAAGGTTTTAAATTAGTGTCTAGTGCTTTTTAGTATACAAATTTGGAGTTTATTTGTGCAGTAAAGTGCCGCAAAGTGATCCTAATAATAAGAAGCGTAATATTGTATCGGTTTCAACACTGCTATTGTGTTGAGTGAGTTGTCTCGTGAAAACTTGCTTGGACGTAATAGAGTCTTAAAACTCGCGATTGCTTTTAGTTATATCCGTTGAATCCGTAGGTCGATAAAACGTAAAATACCGGGGTTTTATTGAGTGACTGTGACTTTGAATGACTTCAACTGATGACTATCTACCTACTTATTCTCAATGGGTCTCCTACGTAGTTTCGAATGCCGCTGTCGCGACGCACGCTGTTGCGAATTTATTTCTACTGCCTCATAGTTTCGAAAGCTTATGGACTCGAATGATGTCGCGAAAGATGCTGATTTGAAAAATATTTGCAGTGATTCACACGCTCGAATGCTTGTGCTCGAACCGTGTAGCCATAATTCTGTTGGTCCGGTTCCCCTGTTAAAGGGTTGCGAAGCTCAGACGGCAGTCGCTTCATTATAATAACCAGACTCCCAAAATCCTGAATCATGGTCCAAGCGTACCCCAGGCTCCAGAGAGACAGCTTTGGATGCAACCGGGAATTAAACGCTTAAATGAGTTAATTTATGCCCAAAAACGCTATGGAATTAGATAGATAGATGTTTTTCTAATCAGCGTCTTTCGCGATTACATCATTCGAGTCCATAAGATTTCGAAACGATGAGGCAGTGAAAAAAAATCGCAACAGCATGCGTCGCAACAACGGCATTCGAAACTACGTAGGAGACTCAATTCTCAATAAGTTACTTGACATTGGCGAATTATCTTCAAGAAAAAAACAGAAAAAAAGATTATACAAGAACTACCTTTAATATGTATTTACACTACGCCTGGCTATTATCAAAAATTGGGCCGTGTTGAAATGTGGCGGTTGAAAGATTGGCCGAATTAAAAGCGGCTGAATAAAAAACGCCGGAATGTAAAGCATCATACGTTATTCAATATACCTAGCCATAATGTAATAAAGCGAGAAATTAGCAGTCACTTTGATAGTTTTTAGTTCCTATTGCGGCTACACTTGGGTCGCCTTATTCAAGACTGCCAATCCGGCTAATTGCTGAACCGCTGCATTTCAAAACGACTCTTTTATATAACAGCTAGCCGTAATGTAATACGGCAGATTATACAATACGACTGCGACATATACCTGGTTATTGACAGGAACGCCTAGAAGCGATCTACCTCAAGGGCTTTGCTCCCTTGAGTTACAAAGCCGTGGAGAATTGAATTAGTGATGGCATGGTGTGCTCTGCACCTATGCGATAATGTGCATCACTGAGCTGAATCGACTTGTACTTTGAAAATACTGCATATTGGACACTCAAGGATGTCGTTCATATGCATACACCATAGGGTCCTCATTAAACTTGTGTATAAATAATATCTATTCTCTTTACCAATAAATGTATAAAGCAAGAGCTGTGCTAAAGCTGAATGTTCCATGGCATCTCCTAAGAGCTCGAATAAACGCGGCGCAAATGCGCAAGTTATAATATCAGCCAAGATACGTCGACTGCTGGACATAGGTCTCCAAAGGATTTCCAAATCGAAAGGGTTCTCACGCTTTTCGCCAGGTCGTCGGTCGACCTTGAGAGGACCTCCCACGGTTGCAGTCTTGGGGGGCCCTCTCGAAGTGGACCCGGTACTCGAACCGAATATAAAAGATCGGATTTTTTTTTCTCGCTATGCTCGTGCGCAATGTTCGCGCAGTCGTCGCGCGCGCTGTTTATGCTCATAACTAGAAGACAAACATTGCTGATTTTATTATTGAATCGTCAGCTTAATCCACTACACCGAATATATGCGCCCAACAATACTTTTCCTTATTAAAGGCACGAGTCCACTTCTTAGTATAAAACCGACTAGTTACAGTGCCTAAGCCGTGTGGTCCCCGGCAGAATAGAATAGGCCACCCTCACTCTTACCGAGGTGTCGTAAAAGGCGACTAAGGTAAAGCAGCTGGCATGATCATCAGCACCCAGAGAAGGAAAACTCTGCATTTATATCAAAACCCTCGCCAACCCGTCTGCCAAGCGTGGTGAGTATGGCAATAACCCCTAATGTGATTGAGGAGGCCCGTGCCCCAGCAGTGGGGACTTAAATGGGCTGATGATGATGACAGTGCCTGAAACTGCATTTAAATCCGTTCCTCCGTGAAATTATTCCTTCTTACCGCAATAAACCCGATGCTTAGAGTGCAGAGTGACCTTTTATACATCTTAATGCCATCTAACGGCCGTCCCGAGATACTAAAGCTTTGTCAATAAGATTGACATTGCTAATTTTTATTCCAGTCTTTAATGTGATAATTTAAATTAAATCAACGGTTTAATCCTATTGGGCGAATTTTGGCGCCCAACGTGGGGCTAAGATTAAGTACTTTCCCTTATAAAATTAACAATTTTACTTCACAGTATAAAACCGGGTAGTTATGAAACGCCTTTTTTACCGCAATAAACCCAGGGCTAGAGGAGGTGCGAGTCCAGCGCGACCTTTCATATTTTTTTCTGAGATCTGACGGCCTTACCCTAGACGTGAGGACTTTGTCTAAATGGGCAATAATTATACAGGCCTTTATTCAAATTGAAATAGAAACCTTTGGGTGCTAAAACTTATGTCTGGCTAGTTTTGATGACGGTTCGTAAAGGCTTATCAGGTCAAAGTGGAGTTTTGAATTGTTTTTAATTGTATTCGTTATGAGTACATGACGGATCGTATTTAACCTATGGACACTTAGTTTTATTCATTGTCAGAAAATGGTTTGATTAAAGAAAAACATACTTAGCCTTATGGTTTTGATACTGTGCAAGCAAATGATTGATATTATTATTTATAAAACAATTAAATAAATATTTCACAACTTCATAATATTGATCTGACTCCGAGATAGGTAGCTCAAGCACCTGTGTTACGGATATCAGAATCAACAGTGGGATTACAAATATATACATATAATACTTTTCTTTTGTAAATACATACTTAAAATACATAGAAAACACCCAGACCAATACAAACAGACATGTTCATGCACACAAATGTTTGTACTGTGCGGGGATCGAACCCGCAACCCTTGGACCAAAGGCAGAGTTCACTACCACTGTTCCAAACGGGTCGTGAGGCACAATTGTTTGTAACCATTTTCGATACTCCAATAATTAGCCAATGTGTATACATTCATGACAATGAATGAATGAATGAATTGACCCTGCCATGGAGACGTGTGTGGGATGGAACACAAACATAACTCAAGGTTACCCCCAACAAAACGGCAAAAAATGCTCTCGACAACAAAAGGAGTCGAGTCTCAAAGATCGCCATGGTGACGGGACACGGGAATAGGGCTGCCACACAAAATAACAAATATAAATTACCCGCAACGATGGAAACCCTAGCTTCTAACCGCGAATGATGGGGACCAGTAGAGAAGTCTCATATCAGAGACCAAGGCATATTTTGGGGAACTAAGCCATCAAAGTAAGTATATCGATGAAAAGGTATACACCACCGCCGGGTCTCGATAGAAGTAGACCCAAGGCTTGATTTGATATCGAAATGATAACTTCTCAGAAATATTGTCCTGTCTTTAAAGGGAAAAGCGCCAGTGCTGTATTTCGCTGAGTGAGTGAGGGCACTGGAGGCACAATTCGGTCGGAAATTGTTAGTGTCATAGAGCGGCGGCAATCAACCATCAGCTGATCCGTCGCTCGTCTGCAACCTATCACATAAAAAAGCCTTTGAGTTTTTAGCCTCTAAGAATCTTCTCTATCTGTGGCGACTGGACTGTATATGAACGCTGGCGATGGCATGCTAATAACACGTCTGTTATTAAGTAAGTAAGTAAAAACTTTGTTGTAAAATTGTGGTGGAACAAAGAAAAATACAATTAGGAAAACTATGTTGTCTTTTTAGTATTTTCACAGACACCAGGACAATACTAAGACAACCATAAAAACAAAATAATAATCTATCAAAACCAATGAAAAAGGTATAAAAACATAAACAACATAAAAGAGGCTGGTCCAGCCGTCGATCCTCAACAATGCCGTTGTCAGATAAGTTTTCGCTATAAATGTATACCTAATAATAAAAAAAAAATAAAAAATAATTATGGCATGGGTGCCGATCAAAGTTAGTAACAGTGACCTTATAACTATGTTAGTAATTGTAGTAAATTAAATTTGAATGTCAAACTGCTTAGTTCAAATTGTATTCTTTAATTAAAATTTAAAAAAAATATACAAAATCAAAATTATTGTGAGATAAATGAACTCCCTTTTGGCATCGAGGTCAATCGGGACATTTGGGACCTCATACCATAGAAACTTTGCAATTACTTGATTGAATACGCTAAACTTGTGACGGTTATTGAAAACGACCTCAGGGATTGGAAATTTAAAATTCTCTCCGGCCGGCCTTTGGTTGCCCTGGCAACAGGCCGCGCGGTAGCCCTACGGGTGGCGGAGGTGGGACGCGGGTCCAGCCGGAATGGCAGCTCTGCAGGGTGCGTCACCGGGAAATTGGGGAATCTTCAGGTATCTCAAGGATTTTATACGGGAATGGGAAGAAAAAACTAACCAGATTGAGTTCTTAAACTCATTCATTAAACTAGACTCAATTTTTTTTTTTTTTATATGGGATGTATGGGTAAACAGTTCACTTTTACCAACCATTCTGAATGATACGACATATTGAAATTCGTCGATTTTTTTTCGATTCCCTATATTAAATGAACAAGGACTTACAAGGAATAGTACTTATACTATTTTGAAGGCAATGTATGGTCTGGAAATACCATTTATTTACCGCGGATATAATCATCGTCAGCCCATTTAAGTCCCCACTGCTGGGGCACGGGCCTCCCTCAATCACATGAGGGGTAATTGCCATACTCACCACGCTTGGCAGACGGGTTGGCGAGGGTTTTGATATAAGTGCAGAGTTTTCCTTCTCCGGGTGCTGATGATCATGCCAGCAGCTTTACCTTAGTCGCCTTTTACGACACCTCGGTAAGAGCGAGGGTGGCCTATTCTACTCTGCCGGGACCACACAGCGTTATAATAGTTCATCTTATAGACTTCACGGAAAATTATTCTAAGGAGAGAGAAGGAAAGGAGGAATGGTCAAAGATGCTGTAATAAAAAACAGTACCTACCTATACTCCTATGCTAGTGGTCATCATTAACCACCCTCTACCTCACTTCCGTTTCGGTTTCATTAGTGCCACTTTATACCAATAGATGGCGCTAGGTGTCGACTGTATCGCGCACGCGTTTCGTGTTTTCGGATTAACTATAAGCTTTGCCGGTGTCTGTAGGAATTTACTTTTTACTATAAATTGTATAGATCAGCGGAATTAGGGGAAAATCAGAACCAAAATCTGAGAACACTCCGGTGGTACGAGCCCGGGACGTGAGGGACGGGACGGGACGCGACCCATTTCCTCTATCCCTGATATCTAACTTAATAGGTCAAAAGCGATCGTCTGTAAGTGGGCACCAGAGGCGAGCTCAGCTGAAAATGGTATGCTAACTAAGTGGCCGTAGTTTTGGTTTAATCTACCCGTATTGTTTTACAAATAGGGGTGTTTACGTCATCGACTCATAATTTGAGAGCATTGCTTCTAAAAGCGGGGTTAGTGGCCGCATTTTTGAAGCTCATATTACGTCAGACGAGAAATAGACGCACCTAATTAGCTACTTAGCCCATCGCGTGTAAAAACTCGCTAGATGGCGTACTATTGACTGGTGCCTAATTCTCGGGGTTTTCGATATGAAAAAAATATGGCGGATGTCGTATGAAATCCATACAAAAAACTATGTTTTAGTCATATACATTGAACAAGGACTGCCTCGTTGGCGCAGTGGTTAGTGGGTCGCACTTTAAAGCGACGGCTGCGGTTAGGGTCCTGGGTTCGATCCCCGGGTCGGGCCAAAATTTGTACCTGAGTGTTTCTGTTAAGAAGTTTTCAGTGCCAGCCCGGAGTCTGGAAGTTGGCGATCTTGTACCACCATGCCTCGGAAAGCACGTTAATCCGTTGGTTCTGCGCCTGATCCCTCTTCAGTCGTATCACAGTGGTGTCCCATTGAAATATGAGGGTTCGGGAATAGAGAGTGCACTTGTGTCTGCGCAAGCACTTGGGCACTATAATATGTCCTGCGTCGATGGCCGATCTCTAAGATTGGCCGCCATGACCGAAATATCGGTTTGGAGGACATTATGATGACAAAATATCACCACAAGGTTATTTTGACCGTGATATCTCAAAATGACAATTTAACGAACTAAAAACACAATCCTGCTAAAGTTGGACACACATCTAACACAACGTCATCTAACGGACTTTTCATACGCAAAAGCTTCCATTAAACCCACTTCCGATTCATATTGTCACACAGAATCAATTTTAATACGGATTTTCTTGAAATAAAAAATTAATTATAAAAGTGAAAACATTTTAACTGAATATATTGTTTCACTACGATTGACCTGGTAATAACTTAGGTTTATTTTTATGACATAGGTGGCAGACGAGCAGACAGATCACCAGTGGAGTCACACACCTTTATGTCTTATTTAATCTACCCTTGAAACGATAACCTCTTTGAAAAAAATCTATCCTTACAGTTTTCTAATTACATATGTTGTGTAATTCGTGTCAGTGTCAGTCAAGTAAATACATAGTTTATTGTTACATTTTTAGAATTAAAAATGATATTGCTATATAGATAGAACACAGGTTCAAAAAGTTATTACCCACGCAACAATTACTCGGAAAACATCGGTAATGATCGTATGCCCTCGCGAATTAACGTTTTTGCACGATTGCCCCTAGAAAAGTAAAGTTGGCGATGGTAAATATTATGACTTTGACACATCAAAATATTAGGTCTTAATAGCGAAAGTTTGCTACATGACATTCTACCTTCGGTGGGTACCAAATTAAAGCTCGTGACTGTACCTACTTGATTAATTTTCGTCGTGTTTAGGCCTGGTTGCTCATATAAATTAATTTGAACCAACGCATCGCGAAAGTTTAATATCGTAAATTGCAAGATTACTTTTTATCCACTATCCACCTTGCTACCTTAGTGCACCTCATACGTAACATTCATTGTTTAACACCTAGGTATATATGTTGCAGCAAACTCGCATATTGTTCTCAACAATTCGTGGACTCCCAGGCTACATAATGCGAGCCCCTTTCTCAGATCAACAGCCCCCGTCTCAGATATTCAAACACAGGCAGGTGCAGCGTCTATTTCTGAAATTACTGCTGTGTACATAACCTGTGGAGCATGATTACTATGTCAACGGCTGGGCATGTACTGTACCTACATAAGCGCGGAGTCGGGGCTCGTAAGACGAGCGACCGCAGCGGAGGCTTTGTGCGCCTCGACGCTACACTGCGGCATGCATTCGGTGATAGGAGAAGCGTTTTAACAAAGCGAATTAGGATTTGCATCGCATCCGATGCGCCATCGCGCAATTGGTAGTGACCTTGCCTCTTACGCCAAAGGTCGTGGGTTCGATCCCCACCCTGGACAAACATTCGTGCGATGAACACTTGTGTTTGTTCAGTGTCTGGGTGTAATATATGTATTCAAGTATATATTTGTGTTCCTCTGTTGTCTGATATCTGTAACACAAGTGCTTAAGCTACTTAGTTTGGAATCAGGTCAACGTATGAGATGTTGTGAGAATTATTTCAGGAGTAGGCCGTGTGGTCTCCGGCAGAGTAGAATAGGCCACCCTCACTCTTACCGAGGTGTCGTAAAAGGCGACTAAGGTAAAGCTGCTGGCATGATCATCAGCACCCAAAGAAGGAAAACTCTGCCAAGCGTGGTGAGTATGGCAATTACCCCTCATGTGATTGAGGGAGGCCCGTGCCCCAGCAGTGGGGACTTAAATGGGCTGAAGATGATGATGATGAAAAGGAGTAGGTACTTACACACTAATATCTTGTGCAAAGCACCTTAAGTCCTACGCCCGATCCCTCTCCGTCCGTGTCGCACTGGCGTCCCATCGGAATATGAGGGCAAGGGAATAGAGAGTGCAATAGGGTATTTGACTAAGCTCGAGATTTAACAAAATATAAATATTTTATCAAAATATAGGTAAATATGTGCGAATAGCAAAAATTCTCAGTTAAAAATATAACGTTTAGCCGGTTTTACGGTCATTCAAAGATTTATGGGCAAGTCCATTTTAAAAGTATGAAATTTTGTAAAAATAATTATACCATTGAATAACCCATATAATTTACACCAACTATTATAATGGAACCATTGACATAAACGAAACATTTGATATAGCTACCATACAAAATTCAAATGAAACGCATACAAAATACTGTCGTGTGACGTCACATCTCTGTAGCCATTTGTATGGAGCGTTTTGGGTTTGCCCAAAATAATGTGATTTTAAAGTTGTGATATCTCAGGTAGTTTAAATGAGAATCAAGTAATTCTTTCAACGATGTTTCTATCATTATGAGGTCTTTTGATTACACAAATGAAAAAAAAATAGTCAAATACCGTATTGTGTTTGCACACCTGAGCATTATAATATATCCTGCGTAAGTGGCTGATCGTTGAGATTGGATGAAACCAGTTGGAGGATATTATTATCTTTTGCAATTATATTTTTTGAAAGAAGGAAAAAAAACATTTATTGACCATCATAACATTCACCACACAGAGAGCGACATGATAGAACAAAGAACAAGTTTACAGTATTACAAGTACAATACAATAGGCACTGCCTATTAGTACAATACAATAGGCAGTGCCTATTGTATTGTACTTGTAATAATTATAATTTTCAAAGGCATCATTATAACCTGACCTGACCGTGGGAGAGCCACGCTTCGGCGTGAATGGGTCGGCTCGACCGGCGAGATATACCACGGCCTCACAGAAAACCGGCGTGAAGCAGCACTCTACTGTGTTCCGTTGCGTGAGTGGGGGTCCGGAGGCCCAATCCGGGGGAAGGAGGGCTTAAAGGCTGGCAGCTCACTTCTGACTCCAATGGTGTCACGGGTATCCATGGTCGGCGGCAATCGCTTACCATCAGGTGTGTCGTTTACTCGTCTGCCACCTATGACATAAAACTCGGACATAAACATCAGTGCTGAGCATTTTGGTAAGTTAATTTTATATTCCGGCTTCCTTTTTGAAAATATTCTTCCTTCGCCACTGATAGGCACACATGACACGACATGGATATAGGGAAGATAAGTAGCATGTTATTCACCTGAAGGGTATCTACTGCTTAAATTTAACACTGAATCTGTTTGAAACTAGTAATTTAATATGTGTGTGTTGTGCAATAAAGAGTATATATCCACCTCTCATAGTCAAGTACGCAGCACAAGTGGCTGCATAACACTAGTGCTCTCTGATCAAATTCCGGCGTAACATTCAGAATGTTTTAACAGGATAACTCAGGCCTACAAACTTTTACCCAATCTCTTAAATGCAGACATCATAGCCACTGCATCACCGTGGCAGATTACAGACACAAAGTGACGTATTTGGCCTAATCCGGGATTTCATAGCAGCCATAACTTAAAAGAGGCAAGTACGCAAACTCTGCCACTCTTACGGTAGAGTCTTTACCGGGTCTGTACTAGCTTCTAAGTCTAAAGCAATACATTATAATATATTGGCGTGTAAGTTTCATCCAATGCTTTCGCTTTGAAGCCCGGGGTACGCTTGGACCAAAATCCAAGATTCGGAAAGTCTGGTAATTACCTTTAATAACCCTTAGACGAGACAGACGAACCAGACCATCTAGATAATGATAAGTTCAGAATCATTATCTCAAATATTGTAGGAATAAGCTTCTGGTGTCCACTAGAATCTGCAGAATGTGTAACGGCAGATGAAACCCCTATACACATAGTGTAGCCACCGAATACAGGACACTGATGCGCAAATGTAGGATACATCTGGGAAAGCACATTTTGAGTCCCAATGAAGCTAGGGATCTCGGGTCTCGGACTGATTAGCGGCGATCAAAAAAGATGAAACTGGTCGCAGTGATACTGGTCTAAGCAAGACTTGCGTAGCCGCCCGCTTAAAATAAAAAAAGCAGGTGTCTAATTTAAATGTAATATTCAATTAATACCCGCTCTGCTCATGAGCTTGGTCCAGCCGCCCGGGGTCCAGGCGCGAGCGTCAGGTGCGGTATTTTGGTCGAGTCCGGCAGCGGCTGTCGTTCAGTTTATGTAAGCGCGGCACACTATGTACCGCCACAGTACACAGACAACCAGTACCAAGCCTGGCTAGTACAGGCAGGAATGCGCGAGTGCGCCGCTGCGGCGTAATAACAATACAGTATTTGACTTTTTTTTTATTTTTGTAATCAAAGGACCTCTCAATGATAGAAACATCGTTGAAAGAATTACTTGATTCTCATTTAAACTACCTGAGATATTACAACTTTTAAATCACATTATTTTGGGCAAACCCAAAACGCTCCAAACAAATGGCTACTAAGATGTGACGTCACACGCAAGTATATTGTATGCATTTCATTTGAATTTTGTATGGTAGCTATATCAAATTTTTCGTTTATGTCAATGGTTCTATTATAATAGTAAGTGCAAATTGTATGGGTTATTCAATGGTGTAATTATTTTTTAATAATTTATACTTTTAAAACGGACTTGCCCACGAGTCTTTGAATGACCAGAAAACCGGCTAAATGTTGTATTTTTAATTGAGAATTTTTGCTATTGGCACATATTTTGATAAAATATTTATATTATGCACAGGTGTGACCGAATTGCCTTCTAGATCAAAGTAAAGCAAACTCGTCTCCAACTGGCTATTCTTCAGGGTTGACCCTTGAGAATACATAGCATAGGGTTGACCCACTGTCTATACTAACAGTGTGGTGTCGTTGTATATTCTAGTTTGCTACATGCTCGAGGTGGACGGCCTTGCGCTCTGCAGGCGAAGCAAATCTTAATAACTGCTGTGTTTCGGGCACCTAACGTCCGGCGCATTGAACACTAAGGTCCGCAGTGCCCTTTCGGTTTACCTTTCAAATGTCACATGCACACCACATATTAGGATTAATGAAGCTGTAAGTAATAATAACAATATGCTCCAACCGATTACGGCTACGGCAGCCAAACTCAACAATCAGCCTCGTTCGCAGGATATATTATAGTGCTCAAGTGTGTGCGCAAACACAAGTGCACTCTCTATTCCCCTACACTCATATTCCGACGGGACACGAGCCTCACACGACTGGAGAGGGATTGCGCGCAGGACCAACGGCTTAACGTGCTTTCCGAGACACGGTGGTACAAGGCCGCCAACTTCCAGACTCCGGGCTGACACTAAGAATTTCTTACCGAAAACTTAGGTACAAATGTTTGGCTCGACCCGGGGATCGCACCCGGGACCTCTTGCGCAGCCGTTGCTTTAGTGCGACCCACTAACCACTGCACCACCGAGGCAGTCAATGCTGCAAGTATACATATAATATGTTACTGGATGTAAGTATACATATAATATGCTACGGATGGCGCAATTGGTAGTGACCCTGCTTCTTACGCCAAAGGTCGTGGGTTCGATCCCCACCCTGGACAAACATTCGTGCGATAAACACCTGTGTTTGTTCGGTGTCTGGGTGTAATATATATATTTAAGTATATATTTGTGTTCCTCTGTTGTCTGATATCTGTAACACAAGTGCTTAAGCTACTTAGTACGGAATCAGGTCAACGTATGAGATGTTGTGAGAATTATATATAATATGTTACGGTTGCAACATAAAATTTAATCTTAAATGCGTATTTTTACAACTGGATCGGTGGTGTGGGAATCATCGTATTTTTAAGCGACTGATGGCACACGAGCAGACGGATCACCTGATGGTAATTGATTGCCACTGGCCACGGACGATTGGGCTTCCGATACCCTCACTCATTCGGCGAAACACAGCGCAAGCGCTGCTTCACGCTATTTTCTGCCGAAGATTCCCCTGTCTAAGTTTCCGAAGGCAGTTGCTATATGATTATTACCAGACTTAGTCCTTACCAAATGATATCAATCAAGTAAATCAAGTAAAAATAGTGGTTTAAGTACCGGGCCGTGATCACAGGGTCCAGAGAGCCTAATTTAAAGCAGACGTTACGACCGAAGCGGAGTTTCCCTCTCTTTCACACGCGCTGTTTGTCTCCTTTGCTTAGACGCGACAGGTATATTCTCGTTCGTTACGGAACGGCTTCAAAATAAGACACCTAGGTCCGATTCCCGGATCGAGCAAAGGTATGTTTCGAATTTTTCGAACATAGTTCGGGTTTGTGATCACCAATCCGCATTAGGAAAGCGTGGTGATTAAGCCTAATCCCATCATCCTAGCGATGACTTGATTTCTATGTTGGAGGTATTTGACCAGCAGTGAGACAGTATATAGGCTGATACCTAAAACAATCTGCAGGGCAAAGGCTTCCATCATAGAAATAAAGTCATCGCTACTATGATGGGATAAGGCTTAATCACCACGCTTGCCAAATGCGGATTGGTGATCACAAACCCGATATACGTTCGAAAAATTCGAAACATACTTTTTGCTCGACCCGGGAATCTAACCCAGGACCCCGAGATCACGGCCCGGTACTTAAACCACTAGACCAACAGGGCGTTCCTACTATAAGTAAAAATAACATTTATTTAATATGTGTGTAATAGCCAGTCTAGCTGTCTGAACCAGCTTAACCCGGACTCCAAAGGGTTTTTAAGTACGCAACCATTTTTTTTATACTGCCCGAATTTAAACCTAAGCCGTCGGAAAATTTTAATCTAAGCCACATTGTTGACCGAATTAGTCAATCTACAGGTACCAGTTATAGGTCCGATATAAATCTACCTACCTAATGCTTTCAAAATGTAATGTTTAAATGAGACGCCATATACTACCGCTTCACTGAAGAACTTTCCCGTCACAAACATAATAATCGATAAGTTGATTGAGATTACAGCTACCGCTTGTCCTTAATTGTCCACGTTATGGAGTAACTGTACTGTGCCTACCTATCTATTTCTACTTATTGCCTTTCATGTCAACCAAGAAAGAGACATCATACACAGTTATGTACAGTCGGCTACCAAACTATTTTAACACTTTAGTAGGCACATTGTCATAATATACTTCTAATTTTCTACACGGAAGGTACAAAATTTTACCATCTCCAAGCTTTCGATCATTCAATCATTCGTTCAGTGATATTTCATTTTACCTAACCTTACTTTGCTGTCTGAAGTAAAAATTTTGAGTAGACGTGTTGGAAGTCTGGCCACTGTCCTAGATCCAACTAAACCTGGCGCTATTTACAAAAATGTGTTCCTTATTCACAAGTTCTTCGTTCTCATTAAGCCCAATCTTGAAATAAATATAATCGAATTGGTCTCCACCAATTCTAGGATAAAATCCGAGGAAGTAAGGAAAATGTCAAATGAGTCATCCGCCAAAAAGTGAACGACACAATTTATCACTTGTGGTTTACTATTTGCTTTCGACGACCCGATAAGCGAAAAATGACCCGTAAAGTGCATAACGCGTTTAGCGCAGGACAATCCGTTTAGCCGAGGACGTTTAGCGCAAATTAAGCCGTATAGCGGAAATTGACTGCTAGTAGATCTGGTAAAATGTATTTTTCTTAAGTGTGGATCATTTGAATCAGTGAAAAGAGTCGTTTTAGTGATACGCTTCATTTGAAACAAAATTCTTTTTTCTGTGACACTAATGGCTGTCGTTTCAATCAATATTATGCTACCTATCTCTTTCCCCACGAGACACGTTCCATGTGTTGCCGACTTGTTCTCTCGCTATCAGTGATCATCTGTAGTTCATCGCTCATTCGTGTCAGTGGAACACAATGAATCAGTGAGCGAGTTGACCGATAGAACAAATCCGACCTTGAGATCCGAATGACACATTCGTAGCGAGCATTCGTGATTCGGATCAGTATGTCATTTATCGGAAGCAGATCACTGAGTCGTTTCAGTAAAGAGATACACACGTCTAAGGTAAACCGCTTAATTGACTCACCTAGCGAAAGATGACCCGATAAGTGTACAGTGTGACGTCTTGAACGCAGGACAAACCGTTTAGCAGATGACAGGGCTTTTTAACGCATATTGACCTGAAAAGCGTTAATTGAACAGATAGCGCAAATTGACCCGTATAGCGCCAAAACAACCCGCCACCTCTTAGCATAGGTAGATAATGAATATAATCATAGCAATATTCCGGCACAAAAGGAAGGTACTGGACTATGTTATTTTATCAATACAAAAAGGATCACGCCTTATTCGCGATAACCCCAGCTCTCCCGATAATAGCACAGGCGCCGGGAAAACTGCGGCGGCAGTTATTGTATCTTATGAAGTAGGTAACTTATTACGCTATCCCGTCGCAATCTCCAGCCGCGTGTCGACGCAGCTGAAATACCGCATAGTGTGCCATAGGGACACGCTGCCGGACATTGCGGCGAGCACACCATCGAACAATCAATAGTAGCGAGGAGGCTTATTATCTTATGAAGTAGGAAGGAAACTTATTGCTCGAGCCGCGGGTCGACGCAGTTGAAATACCGCATAACGTGCCACGGAGACACTGGACTGCTGGACACTGCTCGTGAACGCTCATCCAACAATCAATGATAGTTAGGAACACCCGTCAGCCCGCGACTCAATCTCATTGCGTGAATGGCCGACGGACAAAGAAACTTTTCGCTACCGAAGTACCGACTAACCCGCAGCAAAGAAGGATTCGGCAGCCCACCTTGAGTAGCATGTCCATGTGCTCATCAAATGAGAGTTGTTTTGATGTTATTACATTTTACGTGACGCAATGTTTAGTCTGCTATTTTACGTAGCAATGTCTAGTCTGCTAGTTTACGTAGCAATGGTATAATATTTCATTTTACGTAGCAGCAATGTCTATTTTTTCATTTTACGTACCAATGTCCAGTCTTTTATTTTTCGTACGAATGTCTAATTTACAATTTTATGTAGCTATGTATAGTTTTTGAATTTATGTAAAAATACCTCGATTTCCATTTTATGTCAAGTCTCCTATTTTGCGTAGGAATGACTAGTCTTTCAGTTTCTGTAGCAATGTGTCTCGTAGTGTGGGATTGCTGAGCGCTAACCCGCGACTCAGCTCATTTCGTGAGTGGCCGACCGACAAAGAATTATTTCGCTACCCGACATACCCGCAGCGAGGAAGATTTGACAGCTCACCTTGGGCTGCAGGTAGCCTACTCTGAAAACAAATTCATGACCGAATATATACACCCGTCTCTTTCAATCGCGCTGTGCGTCTATTTTGTATGAAAAGGTGGACGGAGATAAAGGTTCGACTGGTAATTCGTTTTCAAAAGAAACCCCCTGATCCTAGTGAAATATCAACGAGTTATTCAATTCGTACGCTGTTTTCTTAGGGGGAAATTTTTGAGAGCGGAACACGATCGTTTATGACGATTGCGATGGAGTATTTTTCATATCGCTTTGTATTTTTTTTTTCCAAAGAAACGTGTCTCTTTAATCACTTGACATTGGCAGAGTTGTCACATAGTATGCGCAAAAGCAAATCATAGAAAACATATATACACCGTTATTTTTTTTATTGTTTACATCCCGAAAACCTCATAATAGGTATCGTTAATAAAGTACATTTAGCATGTTAAATCAACAAAAGAAGCGGAAAAAAAACAGCTGTTCCATACAAAATCGAATATTCACGCGCCAATAGTGTGTATAAAAAAATAACCGTGTATAATTATAATAAATTTTATCTGAAATGTATATGTATTTATTTTGCTATTCCAGATTTAATGAACACATGTTAATTAAATCTGAAATAGCAAGATATATTTATCTTACCCCAAGTTATCTCTATCCAATTACATTTTTTTCCAAGTCGTGTGGTCCCGGCAGAGTAGAATAGGCCACCCTCACTCTTACCGAGGTATCGTAAAAGGCGACTAAGGTAAAGCTGCTGGCATGATCATCAGCACCCAGAGAAGGAAAACTCTGCATTTATATCAAAACCCTCGCCAATCCGTCTGCCAAGCGAGGTGAGTATGGCAATTACCAATCATTTGATTGAGGAGGCCCGTACCTCAGCAGTGGGGACTTAAATGGGCTGATGATGAATTACATTTTTAACTGACTTCAAAAAAAAAAAAGAGGTTCTCAATTCGACATGTATATATATGTATATTTATTTATGTTTGTTCGCCGATTACTTTGCCATTTATGAACCGATTTAGATGTTTAATTTTTAGTTGGAAAGTAGAGAGCCTCGAATTAGTACCTACCTAATGTCTGTTGAATAATTGATTGTTGTATTAAATTACAAGATAGTATTCGGCGCCAACTTCGGTAACACCTTTTCTCGAGTTTACTGTTATAAAATGTTATTTGAATTGTATAAAGTGATAAAAATATTATTCACTAGGCAAACAAACCAGAGAGTGGCAGGACTTTACGCAGAAATAACGGCGGCCTCCATTCCAAAACCATCTTACTACAGGGAGCGCCATGCTTTTGATTAAATGGGCTAGCTCGACCGGTGTGATACCACGGCCTCACGAAAAACCGGCGTGAAGCAGCGACTGTGCTGTGTTTTGCCGAACGAGTAAAGGTACCCGACGCCCAATAAGGAAGAAGGCAAATTAAAGGTTAATAACGCATTCGTGCCTTGACGGGCGGGGTCCATGGGCGGCAGCAATCGTGGTGATCAGTCTGCTCGTCTGCCCCCTTAAACATAAAAAAGAACGTATTTTCAATGATTGTTGGTTCTACGGCAAACATGACCGCTGGCATTTAATTTTTTTTATTTTATTAAGAACACAAAACCGATAACATTAAAAAAGTTATCTAATGCAAGCTAATGAGTTTTAAGAACTAAACTATTACCTAAAACCAAACATAATATAAGCACACAGATAAATTGTGTTTGACTGATCGTTAAGGTGACCGATGGAGCACATCTGCGACGCCAATCGATTTTACACTTATACTACTTACTACACTTAGACACTTATACTATTTATTAAATAACCATGCACAAATGTTGGGTCCGTTTTTGCACGCGAAAAATTGATTCACGCCAAAAGTGGCCGTTTTTGGCGGTAATTCATATTTCAAGTACAAAAGCAGACCCAAAACTTAATTATTAGTATTAAATAAATAGTATAAGTGTTTGGCCGTGTGGTCCCCGGCAGAGTAGAATAGGCCAGCCTCACTCTTACCGAGGTGTCGTAAAAGGCGACTAAGGTAAAGTTGCTGGCATGATCATCAGCACCAAGAGAAGGAAAACTCTGCATTTATATCAAAACCCTCGCAAACCCGTCTGCCAAGCGTGGTGAGCATGGCAATTACCCCTCATGTGATTGAGGGAGGCCCGTGCCCCAGCAGTGGGGACTTAAATGGGCTGACGATGACGATGATAAGTGTTTTCCGAGAGATTGTAACCCCCGAAATTGTTTAAAATAGATCCGGTTTAGTAGCTAAAAATTAAAATCGATTGACGTCGCTAGTGTGCCCTACCCGTCACCTTAAGATTGGCCGCCGTAGCCGTAATCGGTTGGAGCATTATATACATTGTGTTTATTCGGGAAAGACATCATTAAAACTATAAATTACAAAAATAATGGATTTTAACATTAATGGGACATTATAGTGTCGTGCTAATTGTCATTGTCAACTTATCAATTCGGTATTTATAGTTCCACTTGGACCATCCATCAAGCGATGGGCTATCGCGCTATCTTTCACAATTTACTGGTTTACCACCTATTTGTCAATCAGCGAACACAGGGTGTATCGGTATATAGATAGTTAGATTCCTATAACCACCTCTTCTATCAAAATTACCCCTTTTTCAGCTACTAATCTGACCTTATTTTCCAAACGTCAGTTCACAGTAGTGCAGTAGAGCAACGCAAGGTCTTATTTTTTTTAATGCCAAATTGTTTAGTCCGTGATGGAAGTTTACCGCTGTGAAGCGGTGACAGCGCTGTCCGGCGCGTGAGTTCTGTGATGGTAAAGGCAAGGTACTCGCAAGATGGGATGATTAAAAGAGAACAACTTTAGTGCTAAAGCCAGCTTCTTCTCTCCTAAATTTTGATGTGCCCTAACAGAGTTCATAATGCTTTCTAATAAATTATAGATAAACTTAGGGTAAAAAGTATGGCCATGTGGTGCCCGGCAGAGTAGAATAGGTCACCCTCACTCTTACCGAGGTGTCGTAAAAGGCGACTAAGGTAAAGCTGCTAACATGATCATCAGCACCCAGAGAAGGAAAACTCTGCATTTATATCTAAACCCTCGCCAACCCGTCTGCCAAGCGTGGTGAGTATGGCAATTACCCCTCATGTGATTGAGGGAGGCCCGTGCCCCAGCAGTGAGGACTTAAATGGGCTGACGATGATGAAAAAGTATTATAAATAATAAATGTACCTACGTACATAAGATGTTATTAATACAATGTAGCGCCCTGTAAGGGCATAGCAATGTATAAACAATCATCTTTACATTATAATCCCACATATTACTTTGAATGCTAAGTTTTGCTTATTACTAGAATTTAATTATACCTATATGTTATGTTTGTAATTGTATATGTTATTTTTGCTCCTTTGTTACTTATTTGTAGATGTTATACTTTAAATTTTCCATAAATTATTAGTGAGTAACATACAATACATCACCGTCATCGTCATCGTCAGCCCATTTAAGTCCCCACTGCTGGGGCACGGGCCTCCCTCAATCACATGAGGGGTAATTGCCATACTCACCACGCTTGGCAGACGGGTTGGCGAGGGTTTTGATATAAATGCAGAGTTTTCCTTCTCTGGGTGCTGATGATCATGCCAGCGGCTTTACCTTAGTCGCATTTTACGACACCTCGGTAACAGTGAGGGTGGCCTATTCTACTCTGCCGGGCACCACACGGCCCAACAATACATAATTAACATTTATTATTACGAATAAAATTACGACCTTTGAAATTAAGTGCATATTATCTAAATTTAATATTTATGTGTTAGTATTATCATCAAAAAAATATTTAATGCTATAATAACTTTTTGAAATTAACTGTTTTAACTGATTTCTGCTGATTTATTGTACCTTATGGAAAGAAATAAACTATTGAGCATCGAGTATAAGGAGTACGCTCTTTTTTGAAGGTTTGCAGGGCACACGTATCGGTCTATCTTATGCAGATGTACCAAGGAAATCTCTCACGTCAAGCTTTGCAGCTAATAAGTTCCACATAATTCGGTATATTGCCAGTTGAACATTGCTTGTGTTGTGGTAGAGCGTAATTAAGCAGATATCCTCCGATTACTAATTAAAGAATTGGTAATACTCTAAGAGAAATAATAAACAAGGCCACAGAATTTTTATTTGGCCACGCGCGCAAACTTCTAATTTACTAACTAAGCACCGGGAAATTGACATAGCCTTTAATTAACTGATTCATCTTCTTTACAACGCCAACTAAAAATGTTAAAGAAAGCGTCAAGTCAATATCAACAATTAATTTTCCTTGTCCTTCTGATTTATACATTGCAAACTAATTTACTAACTCAGCCACGAAATTTGTAACTCATCACCATATTACGTTTTACAGCTTCAATACAAGCTCCTCAAAAATTATGTATTCAAGCTTCAATACTCAACATCATATATTATAACTTAACATGTAAAATAATACTTCATATTCTTTTATCGTGAAAATAGCCACTGTACGATTTGGCGCGAGTGCGCGACATGACAGCAACCGGCCATTTGCACCAATCAGAGAGCGCTATTCGATACTTGTGCCGACCCGCCCGCCCGCCTGCCCTTATTTTCTTTTTCTTTTAATCACGTAATTATACGTGTTAATGTTTATTAATTACTTTTCTATAAATGATTGTACTGGTTACACATATTAATATACAAATTGATTTGCATAAATAAATGGTTTTACTATGACTGTCCTTAATAGTTCTTCTTCTTCTTCATATTTGCGTATAATTCCCGGTTGAGTCCAAAGCTGGGCTTTGGAGCCCAGGGTACGCTTTGATCATGATTCAGGATTTGGGGAGCCTGGTAATAACAATGAAGCGACTGCCGTCTGACCTTCGCAACCCTTTAACAGAGGAACAAGACCAACTGAATCATGGTTACACGCATCTGAAACTATCCCAAACGAGCAGGTTTCCTCACGATGTTTACCTTCACCGCCGAGGTAAATATAGAAATATGCACATAGATTTGAAAAATCTAGAGAAATCGACCCTCCGCATGGAGGGCGCGTTCTAAACCACTAGGCTACTATCGCTCTGGCTGACTGTCCTTAATAGTTCATGAGTAATACAGAATAATAATATGTAGTGGCTTTAATTATACTATTTGATGACAATTTTAGGTACATTTAACAGTCGATTAATGTAGGATGAGTTACATTTTATTCATACTAAATTATGCAATTAGAGGCTAATATTCTTACTATTTTGGTATCATATATTAATACTTTAGAAGCTTCCTATTTGAATGCATACCACAAATTAAGATGCTAAAAAATAACCACTATGCTGAGTTATATTTACAGTGGCTTACATATAAGATAACTAGTGTCTGAGATACTATTATCAAGACGCGCATTGGTTGTGGCCGACTTAGTAATTTAGAAGGTAACATATATTTTCTGAGGCGAATAATGCTATTAATAAGAAGCTTGTTTAATTAGTACCCATACTCTAATCGTAATAATCTTACATCATTTTTTTTGTGTTACTATTTCTTCCTGTATACTGTATATCCCATTAAAAACAAAACTTGTCAAAAAATTCAAGTCTCGCCCTCAGTTGTTCAACCGTAAAAAGTGGTAAGATCTATGTTCCCATGTCGGTTATTAACTGATGATCGGTGAGTCAATGAGTCAGTCAGTGAGTGAGTGACAAAATTTAGAAACTTTAACAAGTTATCATTTTTAAACTACTGGTTCAAATTGACTGAACTTTTTTAATATACTGTGTTTATACAATGCCTGATTAGTTACTGAACTTCAGGCTTCTTGTTTTATCCACAACGAAATTATACGGTGGTCGAAAATAGCCTGAATTGCTTCGAGAAAAGGATAGTACGGCAGTGCCGCTTTTTTCGCTTGACTTGTCGGGGACACTGCCGTGCCCCCGCACATACTGTGCAATGTCTATTTGATGTTATCTGTGGCCTATCCCTGTATATCTTGTATGTGGTCAATAAATGTTAACTTACTTATCTACGTAAAAAGAAGTTGTGAAGTTAGAAGGGAACCTCACGTAAATAACTTCTTCTGACGTAAACAAAAAATTAAAAAGAAAATGGTTCAAAAGGCAAGAAAGAGTTTAAAGGCAGTTACAACTTTAACGATCTTTGAAAAATCTTTTAAGTGAAAACTTTGACTTTTTCTTGTGTGACAGCTGGCAGACGAGCAAATGGATGGAAGCGGACACCAACCATGGACAAATGGCAACATCAGTGGGGTCACAAGTTAGCAGACAACCTTTAAACTTCCCTTCTCCGATTGCCTCCTTAACGATAAATCTACCTACCTATATATCAAAACGTACTCGACCCCACGTTACTCATAGTTTATGACGTCATCAGCAGCAAGAGCCCCGCATGGCAAATGAAGTCGGACGCTAGGTAACGGGCAGACGGGGCCTGTGCGAGTCCTTTATGCCTCACGGCGCCACGACTCTGTCCATTTTCCATGACGTTGCAGCTGCCAGCCACAGGATTACGTTGCTCACTTGCTCATAAGCGGAGCGGATACACGCCTGCTAAAAGCTTAGGACGTCATCAGCAACCCAAAGCCTCGCAAGCTAAAGATCTACGTCGGCTCTATGGTATTACCGCACCAATAAGATGGCAGACGATCAGTCGGACCAGATGATAAGCTAATGCTGCCCAGCAACACTAGAGGAGGCATCCTCTATTGCCCGTGGTCCACCCGTTTTGACCACCTAGGAGGACCACAGGAAATTATTTCTTCCCGTGGTTGACCCAAAGGTCCACATATTAACATTGCCAACCTTTTGACCCCATTTAGCCAGGTACCAGAGGCCCAAATGGAGGGTCATTTGGGCCTCTGGTACCTTCATATACACCGCTCAGACGCTGATTTACGCTGGTTTTCTGTGAGGCCGCATCACTAGGACTGAGTTGGCCTTTTCGAAGCGTGGCTTTCCCATGGTTTAAAATCCCTTCATCCTAAAATCTTCGATGAAACTAAAACACATCGACTTCACTGGCTCGGCCTCGAGAGAATGGGTGAAAGTCATGCAGTAACGAAGTAGATTAAAAAGAGCGCACTTGGGACGGCCAAATGGTCAATGGCCAGTTGGCCGTCTAAGGTACGGCTGGAGAGACGAGGTCGAAAAGGATTTGCGCGAACTTCTGGCAGATGACCGGCAGGAGGTGGCGTAGGATCGACTTAGATGGACTTTTACTTTCGGAGGCCAATCAAGGGTCGCTGCGTCAACCTAGTTTAGTTAGTTACTACACTTCAACATTTTGCCTATCTAAAATGACACCTCTTGTCACCATAGGGGTATGGTGACAAGAGGTGACCGCTCGTCCCAGACCCGTTCTAAGCTCCCTCGTGTTGGAATTGGGCCCTCAGATACCTTCACTCACTCGGCGAAACATAGCGCAGGCGCTGGTTTAAGACTAGTTTACATACTGCGAGCTGCTGCTGAGCCAGTAGACAGCTAAACGGATTGTCTACTCGTACGCCAGTAGCTAGGCTGCGATTCGCCTTTGCTGTACACTAGATACATCTAGTACCTAGCTGCAGTTCGGTCTTGAGATTGCCGCGATGTGTAGTTTTATTGAGCCGTGTGGTCCCCGGCAGAGTAGAATAGGCCACCCTCACTCTTACCGAGGTGTCGTAAAAGGCGACTAAGGTAAAGCTGCTGGCATGATCATCAGCACCCAGAGAAGGAAAACTCTGCATTTATATCAAAACCCTCGCCAACCCGTCTGCCAAGCGTGGTGAGTATGGCAATTACCCCTCATGTGATTGAGGGAGGCCCGTGCTCCAGCAGTGGGGACTTAAATGGGCTGATGATGATGATGATGATGATGTAGTTTTATTTTGTCGTTGGCGGGCAAGATATAGCGAGCACAGTAAAATCAACCAAATATCTAAGTCCCAATAAGTATTAAAATCGCGTCTCCCGTCACCATACCCGCCGCTCGTCCCAGGGCCGTGTTCTAAGCTCGCCGGTGAACCGCGGCGTCTTGCACGTGCCGGCTCGTGCGAGCTCGATGTAGGTTACCTACTATGTACGCTATATACTATGTGCACACCTTATGTACTGGATTTACTACGTATATGTTGCTGGCAGGCTGATTTTCGGATCTTGCATTAGTTGTCTTTACGTTATCACGTAACGGTGTAAAGGAGGGGGGTGTTGGTCGATTGCAAAAATCGGAACGAATGTGCAACAATGCTAATATGGCCAAAAATGATAATTTAATTTCTTTATTTAAACTTACATAATGTTGGAGTTCGAATAGGTATAATCATCATAGGATAAATATGCGTCAGATAATTTACATCGATCTCAAACTATTATAATAATATTGTTTTTGTTTTTAATTATCTTCTTCCTATTGTATGTATGTGTGCACGTACGTCGTCCTAGGCTCCGCCTGAAAACCACCACTGCAGCGGCTTCGGCCACTGCAGCTTTGCTTAGGTTAGGCCTTGTTGGCTACAGAATCTATCCTACTTGTGTATTTATGTCACTTGTGTTTAAATTTGTGTTCTGTAGCCAAAAAAGAAATCTTTATCATTATCTTTAAACTAGTCTCAAACTACACTAGTCCACGCAAGCCCTCAGACATTCGTCGACTAGTACCAATAGGGCGTTTCCCATCACACCCGAAACCGAATCAACATAGAAAAGTTAGTTTTTTAGATTTACCAGACCGGGGATCGATCCCGGGACCTTCCAGGCTTGGCACAATACCATAACTACTGCACCATTGGGGTAGTTTTAAGGAAAATGAAAAGGTAAGATGTTTTTTTAAACAATCTTCAAACTGCATAAGACCACCAGTAACACCAAAGAAATAGTACCTATTTATTGATGGCAATCTGACTAAGGCTGGATTCAACCTTTCTTTACCTGTGCATAAATATATGGTATAACGACAGATTTGTATAGAATGACAGCGCTATACTATAGATTTATTATCGGAATACGGTTGGTCAAATCGACACATATGACCGTTTCAATCCGATTCGACCAATCTTTATCCGAGAATAAATCTATGGAATAATAACACTGTCATACCATACCAGTCGTAGCGTTATAATACCTCAGTATAACGAAAAGCTCTTCTTATACTATGATTATAAAAGTATCAGCCTTTAAACTGTCCCTCTGCGGGGCAAAGGCCTCCATCATAGAAATGAGGTCATTGCTACTATGGCGGGATTAGGTTTAATCACCACGCTTGCCAAATGCGGTTTGGTGAACACAAACCCGAGCTATATTCGAAAAATTTAAACAGACCCGGGAACCGAACCCAGGAGCCCGAGATCACGGTCCGGTACTTAAATCAGACCAACAGGGTGTGATTGCTGATACTGTAATTATAACATAGATTTATTCTCGGATATAGATTGCTTGAATCGTGCCTTAGAAGCTCTCAGTAAATTGAACCAATTCTTACTTACCATGCGCAAAACTTTATCGAGATGCAAACTTAATTCATCATGACAAAGCCCACGCAATTATTTATATAAACTTGACTAATTCTATATTTTCATGGGTCCAGACAAATGACACTGATCATCATGTCTCAAACTAGGGCGCGTCCTGTAGGTTGGTACTATGGTTATGAGATACAGAATGTACTATAGTTCATTCAGCCTAAGAAGGTTAATAGGACAGTTAAATCATTAACTTTTTTATGTTCTCATTCTTCCAAAATAACAAGTTTTTTTTTATCTTAGAGGCGGACAAACGAGCAAGCGAGTCACCTGATGGAAAGTAATCAACGCCACCCATGAACATCCGCGAAATCCAAGATATCGCTAATGTATTGCCGGCCTTTTTATAAAAGAGTACGCTCTTCTCTTGAAGGTCCCTAAGTCGTAGCCGCCCGGAAATACTCCTGCAGCCAAACCGTTCCACAGAACTGAAGTACGCGGTAGAAAGTTCCGCGAGAAACGCACAGAGATGATGAGGATGGAATGACAGTGGTTCAATGTAAGAATTCAGCTGCTAGGAGTAGATCAAACAGTTCCTCAGAGCACTCCCCATTATAGATGCGGTAAGAATGCTGAGAAAAGCTACATAGCTACAAAGCCCGGCGCAATGCTAAAAGATCAAGTCGAAGACTTATTAGTAAGTAGCTCTCTCAATTAATCTGAAAACATAAAATCATTATTACCAATAAAAATTTGTAAAGAATATCTTATGAATTGGATAATGAGCTGATCGGAATTTTTGCTCATAAGGATTGACAAAATCGCAATAAATCATTAATCGGTATGGCAGCCATCTTACCTCCGAATCACGATTATTATCTCGTGTAAAATATGTCCGCATACAATACGAGTACGTTATGGACCAAGAACTGGTAGGTAATTTCTCTTGGTGACCAAAGTGTTTCTGACACGTCAAGCGAGCGAATAAGATGCATATTATTTAAAAAAAATGTGTTTTATTGCATGTATACCACAAAGAATATTTACTTTTACATATTATATTCCATATCCAGATAGTTCCAATTGGTAGAAAAAAAATGATTATGATTAAAAAACAAACAAATAAAAAGTCAACTAGATTTTTTAAAGAAAATACTCTCGATCGATTAGATTTAAAAGGAGAGTCTCACTTTTAATGGTAAAATATAACTGTCCAATTTATCTTCAGATACTGAACGGACTATAGTGAACAGGAGCATCTTTAAAAACACGTAACTACGGGTATTATTCATAAAAGCCCTTTCAACCTATATGAACAAAAACATTGCATAAAGAAGTTTTTATTCTTCGATATTGTGGCATTCCCTATATTAGCGATCTGTTCTTTTCTAACATATAGGTACGGTATGCCAATGAATACTATACTAAACTTTAAACGCTTTGGTTAAAAACAAAAAACACCACATTCCTAAACATTCAAACTTCTCCATAAACATACATTACAATAATTCCTCAATAGAAATTTATACCCCAAAAGACCGCAAATACAACACCCCAGTTTACGCCATTCCATTACACTTGTGACGTCACCGCGAGTTAAAATTCAAAAACAGAACGTAAAAACAAGGATAAAAGATTAAAATGTCATAAAGAGCGCACACATGAACGCACCATTAAAAAGGAAAAACCACAGAACAATTTACAGGCGCGACAACGAAATAATCTGTTTTGTAAGTACCTATCACTGTTACCGACATTTCGCCATAGAAAATCTGCAGTACAACGCCCTTTTATAAAATTCATCTGCGCGCCAAAAAGCATTGACGTTCAACGTTACAATACTGGCAACACTCCATTACACAATTCCATTAAACCAGTCGAAACAAAATAAAACTAATGCGTGAAACAAATCGTCGGGGCGGGGAGGGGTGCGCGGTGCGGGGGAGGCGGCAGTCTACAACTCTACTACGGCACTCTCGGTTTCATTCATAACTTTTTACAAGTTTATCTGCGGCGATACCTCCTACATATTTATGTGTTTGCGACTGTGATGCTACAAAGATTATGGACTTTGTTGCCAACTGCGGCAGACAGGACACTCCTTAGTATTGCATGAAAACTTGAACGTTAACCTAGAGGTTTGATTGTTTCATAACTTCAAAAGACCGGTGACGGTCACGTTACGATATACAGTTTAAATTTTAACTCGATGACTTCACGCATCTACGAAATCAAGTGTCTATGTTTTCTAATGAGTGTCAATTGTCATCATCATCATCGTCAGCCCATTTAAGTCCCCACTGCTGGGGCACGGGCCTCCCTCTATCACATGAGGATAATCTATATAAATGCAGAGTTTTCCTTTTCTTGGTGTCAATTGTAAAATTATGTATTGTGATGGTCAATAAAATGTTTCTTTCTTTCTTTAAATAAACGTACCGACGCACAGATGAACAATAAAGCGATCTTATAAGGGCTATGTTTTTTTTTTCATGGTCCGGATCCCTAAAAATACCTATAAAGCAACAATTTACAGAAATTTCCGTAATATTTTTTTAATCTTGAAATCATAGTAGATACTTACGAAAAATGGACGTGTAGGTACGTCCATTTTTTTGATACAAATTTGATAGATCATAATGAAATTATGGACTTCGAAATAACATTATTTTTTTATATTTTTTAAAACAATATTTACTTTACATTAATTTTATCCGAATTGATTTTCTAATTAATTTGATTGAGTTTTTTTCATTGTACGCAGAAGAATGCCTCTTTCGTTCTAATTTAATTGCAACAACTCAGCCCGTCTGCCAAGCGTGGTGAGTATGCAAATTACCCCTCATTTGATTGAGGGAGGCCCGTGCCCCAGCAGTGGAGACTTAAATGGGCTGATGATGATGATGTGTTGTGGATATCAGACAACAGAGGAATTACAAACAAATATAATACTTAAATTACGAAAATACGCCCTGTTGGTCTAGTGGTTTAAGCACCGGGCCGTGATCTCAGGGTCCTGGGTTCGATTCCCGGGTCGAGTGTAAAGTATGTTTCATAGACATAGCTCGGGTTTGTGATCACCAATCCGCATTTGGCAAGCGTGGTGATTAAGCCTAATACCATCATAGTACTTGAATTCTGTGATGGAGGCCTTTGCCGAGTCTACGCGCGTAGCAGTGCTTCTGTTTCGTAGCAGGGTCTATGCTACAACCACCCGTAACAATCAGTTTTTTAAGAAATAACAGAAAAGCTCTAATAATATGTAATAATGATGATGAATCAGTGAGTTGAAATTGCCTTTATTTACAGTTTATTTTTATACTATTAAAACTGCAAATCGTGTAAAACATAAACACGCATTACCATAACGTTGATGTTTTTAGTAGTCACATTTAAAATGCTATAAAATATAAAATTACGTAATATGGTTCATTCGTGCAATATTACATAGTACAGAACAGAAGAGAGACCGAGATAGGCATTAAAAGTCAAGCCGCCTGTCTTTTAATCTATGACCGTTGGGACGCACACATGCGCAGTGAGCTCGGCGAGTCAACGCACACAACCACAAATTGAAATAAAGTTTGTTTTAGTTGGGCAATGGGCATGAATGAAAGCGAAAGGGTGGCAGTCGGGAACGGCTGATTGTTATCAAAACAACATTTGTGAACAGTGAAAACATGGGAATTGTTTACGTTGGCAAGTTTGCAGTTTGATTCCACTGGTTTCTTAAGAATAAGGGACGTTTCGGACAGTTTAGTTTCACTGGGAAACTGTTTTCTTGGAACTCTGTTTGCCAAATTTTGGACGACGGAAATAGCACTAAAAATAACAATGTAACTTTGTGATAAATCTAAAAATGTAAATTTATTTTATACAAAATTGTTAGGAGAAATTGTAATAAACATTTATGTTTTTGCTGTCGCATAATTTTTCTATTATGATTTAGATAATTCTTAGGATTCTTCTATATGTATATGGAGTATGGGCCTCTTAAGCCCAAGCGTGAACAGGCATTAGACCTAATTGTCACTATCTTTTTGCAAGCGTTAGCCTATATTCACAAAAACATCCATATTGTTAACCGAATAAAAAACGAATGGCTAGACATCACTAGTGGCATCTGTCACTCGAGCTGTCAGAATCATTGTAGATTTCGCGCGTCGTGATATTTGTTAATTAATTTTGTTGCCATTATAATTGTAATCCTACTTAGAATGCGTTTCATTGATTTGATCACACAGTAAAATAAGCTTAAAATCTTGTGCTATCGGTACGAGAATCAAAGAAGGTATTATGACAAATAAATACTAAACTAAATACACCCAGAAACGGAACGGAACAAGTTCTCCAGAGTAAAAATCGAACCCACGACCGTTAGATCATGAGGCCGGGACCCTACCAAATGTGCTACCAAAATTATAGCTCCTAAATCAAAATTCAGTGGTAAAAATAATGTCCTGTAACTCAGAGTGACAATAATTAATTTTAGGTTGGCAACTGTCACGAACGGTTGGCAGCACCGCCACGTGCGTATGCGCGGGTTAATTGAAGTAATTATTTATAGCAAGTAATTTAGCCGAGCACCTTATAAGGTATTCTAGAGGTCATGTAGATAAACCGTGAGGATGGGTTTAACCGTTTTACAAACATCTCGGAGGCTTTGTACTGCTAAAAACAAACCTTTTTTCCCAGACATTTTTTTTTGAAGGATCATAAAGTAATCGCCTAAAATTATACATAGCCACTATTTGGATAGCTAGACCAATGGTCAATTTCATGTTACAGCATTGTCGCCTCCGTGACTCTGTGTCCTCACAAGACCATGTGAAGTGGAGGAGTCGAAGTAGGAAAGCGGACCCTGGGCTCTGAAGCGACAGCTTGGGACGCAACCGGGACAAAACGCTAAGACGATGATGATGGAGCATTGTCGCCTCGGCTCTCATGCATCGGTTTCTATACGCATCACTCAGCTTGAGGCCGACCGAAGTCCAACTATTTTTTACGCTAAATTAGATCACTATCCACGTGTTTGCGCAGCGCAAGCGCACGGAGCGCACCAATATGGCCATTCGCGAATTGCGAAACGTCGAACTCGCGTGTCGCGGTCCCGCTAGGTGCGTATGCGCACCAAAATAACAAGACAGTGATTGATAGTGTCAGCATGTTGTTAGGTACAAAGGGCATGCAACAAATTGTGCTACTACAGTTTTAGTTCTAAGTAATTTTAAATGTTATGTAATAGATTGTAGACGAGCAGGCGGATTATCTAATGGTAAGAGATTACGACTCGTTAGTAACTCATGCGCATTTGCCCTTTAAGGTGACGGTTAGGGCACACTAGCGACGCCAATCGATTTTAATTTTTGGCCACTAAACCGGATTTATATTTTCGTCAATTTCGGGGTTACAACCTCTCGGCAAACACTTATACTTTTTATTAAATAACCACGCACAAATATTGGGTCCGTTTTTGTACGCGCAAAAATTGATTCACGCTAAAAGTGTAAAAATTAAAAAAAAAAAGTGCCGCTTTTGGCGGTAATCAATTTTTCGCTTTCGCGTTGGACCCAACATTTGTGCATGGTTATTAAATAAATAATATAAGTGTTTGCCAATTCGGTTTAGTAGCTAACAATTAAAATCGATTGGCGTCACTAGTGTGCCATACCCGTCGCCTTAAGGACTTTCGACAGAATAGCGTACTTTTTTCTAAGAGGTCGGCATTTCGTTAGCGACCTCTCTCACAGATGTTCATGGGCGGCGATGATTACTTTCCATCAGGCGCATGCTCGTCTGCCTATTATTCGCAATTAAAAAAGGTGACCCACCGGCTCGTTTCATCGTCAGCCCATTTAAGTCCCCACTGCTGGGGCACGGGCCTCCCTCAATCACATAAGGGGTAATTGCCATACTCACCACGCTTGGCAGACGGGTTGGCGAGGGTTTTGATAAATGCAGAGTTTTCCTTCTCTGGGTGCTTTGATGATCATGCCAGCAGCTTTACCTTAGTCGCCTTTTACGACACCTCGGTAAGAGTGAGGGTGGCCTATTCTAATCTGCCGGGGACCACACGGCGTTTACCTTAAAAACTGGCACGTTTACCTTAAAACAATATTTTGGGTTCCCATAATACGAGAGGTCAACTAAGTAAGCAAACTGAACGGACAAGTCAACTAACATTACATTGTATCCCTTTATTACCCCAAAACCTGCACGTTTCAGATAGCTTCTCTAACTATAGATACTTACAATTTGTTGAGATAATGATTCTGAACATATAACCACGATATCCAGCTCCCAACCCATCTTTAAAGCCCAAATTAAATTACATTTCCTTAACCTTTGAGACCACACTTCCTCTCCCCATGTCGTCCTGTCCTTTGATTAAAATCATTCGCATAAAAAATAAATCAAAAATGTCTTTATTCAATTTAAGTCCATACAGAACATTTATGAATGTCAAATATTATACCGCTGATTCGGAATGTCAATTTCTACCGAGAAGAATCAGCAAGAAACTCAGTAGTTACTCTGAATGTGTGTTTATTTATATTTAATGAAATATATGTAAGTACTTTATGTTATTTTATGCAGATATGTATTAGTATATTCATTTTTTATTCATGTATTAAAATTTAAACTGTCTGTGTTAGTATATAAATATTAATGTGATGGGTAGGGCACACTAGCGACGCAAATCGATTTTAATTTTTAGCTACTAAACCGGATCTATTTAAACAATTCCGGGGTTACAATCTCTCGGCAAACACCTTTATTATTTATTTAATACTTATAGTTTACTGTTTGGATTGCTTTTGCACTCGAATTTTGAATTACCGCAAAAAGTAGCCCCTTTTGGCGTGAATCAATTTTTCGCGTACAAAAACGGACCCAACATCTGTGCACGGTTATTTAGTAAATAGTACAAGTGTTTGGCGAGAGATTGTAACCCCGAAATTGTTTAAAATAGATCCGGTTAAATAGGTAAAAATTAAAATCGATTAGGCGTCGCTAGTGTGCCCTACCCGTCACCTACACCCTGATATACCGTCACTATGGCATTCACTTCTTTGTAACTATCAGACAACAAATCCCAGTTCGTGGTGCAAGCGTACCCCTGGCTTCGAAGCAACTGGGACGCAACTAGAAATTAATGCAAAGATAATGTTGTCGGTCATGTGTAATGTCACAGTAGATAAATACGCTAAAGCAGTATCGACACTCCGCCATTTTGGACAGAAAGTTACCTACCGTATAGGGTTGTCCTCTTATTTTTGTAAAATATTATTCTTACCTTGGGACTACTGGTTTAAGTACCGAGTTGTGATCGCGGGATCCTAGGTGCATCAAGGATCATCTGGTGCGTGTTAAATTAGAACTAATGCTATTTCTTAAGAAATGAGCATAATACTAGCATACAATATTCGTACACAAAGGTACACAAAATGATTCCTAAAGTTGCAAAAAGCTACGCAAAGATACATAAAATTGGACATACTTTTCATAACGTTTTGTTTTGTTACTTGGAAACCACGTTAAGGTTTCGGTCATGCACCCGATCGCTCGGGCCAAGACACAGTGAGTTCCCATATCAATCTCCATCTCCGATCCCCCTAAAATGTAATTGTGATCGTAACTCGTAAATTACAGCACACAACAGTAAATTTCGACTAAAATAGAAAAAATGCTCCTTTGATGTATCTAAGGAGCATTTTTTAGTGGTGTACCACTTACCTACCCCCCTCCCCCCGTCCCCCCATTCATATCACTTTAAAATCCGAAACCATTTTTGATAACATACATAATAATGTACTCGTATCTACTTATTTTCTTTACCAAAATAAAGTAAGCGGCACTCGAGTAAAACCGACAACCCTGAATTTAGTTCCTACGATTGTACTCCGATGGGACCTTAGAATCCGTGTAAAGTGTGCGTCTGTGTGCGTGCGTAATCGAGCGTTTGTTCGTAGTGTCCATACTGCTTGCGTATATAGATATATACTGTGGTAATGTTCAGTCAAAAGTATACGTACCTACACACACCGCGTAAGTACTTTATGGGCATCCGCCACTTGCGAAACCGCGAGCTCATGTTTCGCGGCGCCCGCGCACGTAGCGGCCGTGATGCGTAAGCGCGCCAAAATAACAAGCGACAATCGACGCCACACGTGTACACTTTCGCGATATCGGCGCCGACCACAGCGCCGACTAATGTTATTATGACAATACGAGTATCAAAACACGATAACGAGCTCAAAGAACCATACTAAAGATTGCAACATCTTGCCCTATACTTTATTAACCCCCGACGCAGACGGGGTGTTATAAGTTTGACGTGTCTGTGTGTCTGTCTATGGCATCGTAGCTCCCGAACAAATGAACCGATTTTGATTTTGTTTTTTTTGTTTGAAAGATGAATAAGAAGGAAGTGTTCTTAGCTATGTTGGATAAAAATCGATCCAAGATGGCCGCCGTCACAGAGATTTGGATTTTATGTTTTAACACAACTCCCACAATATGGGTATCATATAAAAGGGCTTGAGTAGCAGAATATATTAATTGTAAAAAATTTCAAATCCAAGATGGCCGCCGTCAGAAAATGAAGAATAACCTATTTGTTGTTCCAACTGCCTCAATATAGGTATCAAATAGAAGAGCTTTAGTTGTGTCGGGGGTCTTTAAATTTTCAATTTATTATTTTTATCCCACCACACTCCTCTATGAAAACTGCAAAGTTCTTACAGTCCGTCAGCTTTTTATTTTGAATACGGTTCTAAAACAGCATGCCACTCTTCCCTTCGATCCCTCGATTTTATTAAAACGGCGAAAAGATATTGCCTTTCCTGTTAGTAAACGCATAGGGAACTTACGGGTATGATGAAGATGTCCAGGACTCGATGCAAAACGTATTTCACAGTCATAGCACAAAATATTTGGATATCATAAGTCGGAAGCGAGGTTGCTTGCGCGTTGATCGGCGAGAGAGCGTGTGGGGTGCGGGAGGGGTGCGGAAGGATACGGAAACAGGAAAGGATGCGTTCTAAACGTTAATTCTCTAAGAGCCGATTCTGTCATCGCGTTCACTACATTTAAAATTTGGCGCTAACATGTCCTACCTCGCACACAAAGCTAGCTTTCTCGTCACGGTTCTTTGTATTTTTAGGACCACGGCTGTATAACCGGTCAACGCATTGTGGGATATTTATACATTTAATTATAATAAATGTAAAAATACCCTTAGAATGAGCTGCAGAAGTTGTCTTACGATGCCACTGAACATATCTTTACTATTTTAAAATAATGTCACCTCTTAGCTCTGTAATTAAACGCCTATCGCGTATATTAAGGTGACATGTAGGGCGCACTAGCGACGCCAATTGATTTTAATTTTCAGCTACTAAACCGGATCTATTTTATACAATTTCCGGGTTACAACCTCTATGCAAACATTTATACTATTTATTAAATAATCATGTACAAATGTTGGGTCCGTTTTTGTACCCGAAAAATTTAAGCACGCCACAAGTGGCCGCTTTTGGCGGTAATCAATTTTTCGTGTACGCGTTGGACCATTTGCATGGTTATTTAATAAATAGTATAAGTGTTGGCCGAGAGGTTGTAACCCCGAAATTGCTTAAAATAAATCCGGTTTAGTAGCTACAAATTAAAATCGATTGGCGACGCTAGTGTACGGTACGGTTAAACGGGACTATGTGATCTAAGGTTTCAGTGGGCCTATGTGTTGACCTTCCTTTCAGCTACAGCTTTTCGGCATTTTTTTTTTGTTTATGAGATAGGTGGCAGACGAGCAAACGGATCACCTAATGGTAAGCGGTTGCCGCCGCCCATAGACACCCGCGAAATCAGTGGAGTCACAAGTGCGCTGCCGACCTTTAAACCCCCTTTCCCCCGGACTGGACCTCCGGTACCCTCACTCACGCAGCGAAACGCAGCACAATGCTGCTTCACGCCTGTTTTCTGTGAGGCCATGTCCGTCCGTATCACTCCAGTCGAGCCAGCCCATTCATGCCGAAGCGAGCCATAAAGTAAAATTCGAAGTGAGTGTGGGTACTGGAGATCCATCCGGGTGGAAGGGGAGTTTATTTGACATCAGGGTGAAGATGGCAGACTCAGTGGGTACTTTGTTAGTTCTTTTGTGCCTGTCAGCCTCATAGCCTCAAAGCCTTTCTATAAAAAAAAACGTGTGTTTCGGAAGGCGGCGGCAATCGCTTACCAATCTGATGATCCATCTGCCACTTACCACTTAAAAAGCTTCCTACTCATTGTCTCTACTGCTGCTTAATAGAAGCCAAACACGTGAAGAATTCCCAGGTACCTAGATTATAAAGGCACACCCGTATGTAACGTAAATTAAGTCCACACTAATCTATTTTCTAGATGCGCGTCAAAATAACAAATGATTGTCGCCACGCGTCGGCCCATCAGAATTAATTATAAAATTACACCCGCTTCCCAAGTGTGTAGATAAGTGTGTATAGTATAGATGTAGTTGAATGGGTTGTAGGTATAATAAAGTTTAAAAACTAAAACCCGACTGCCAAAATAACACGCTCTAAAAAGTACGAAACAAGAAAATTGTCTCTGCTGAATTGGTACAGCAGGGGAAAGGGGGTTTTAAAAGTTGGCTGCGCATTTGCGACTCCTCTGGTGTTGCGGGTGTCCATGGGCGACGGAAATCGCTTACCATCATGTGATACGTATGCTCGTCTGCCACCTAAAATAACACATAAAAAATAAGCTCTATACACTTTTTCTTGGTCGAGACAAGCAGACGAATTATTCAAAATTCAAAATTCAAAAGTGCTTTATTTGCATAGGCTTATATACAGCTCTTACAAATCGTCATACATGAAAAATATAAATTATAGCTATGTATATTATACATGTTATTAAACATATATGTCGATACAAAAAATATACTAAGAAATGAATAAATATAATGTGATTCTACCACCGGAATCGGAAAGTTGATTCTGACGAGAAGATCCGGCAAGAAACTCGCCAGTTACTCTTTTTAATCACCAAATTTTTTTAAGTACAGTGTCATGGGTGTAGGCGAACAGTTTATCATTTCCACAAATTCTTGTCATTTAAGTAATCATTAACTGTATAATAGGCTTTTCATCATCATCATCATCAGCAACCCACACTCGTCCACTGCTGGACATAGGTCTCCCCTAATGCACGCCACTTCTCCCGATTTTCCGCCACTCTCATCCAGCCCACACCAGCCAGCCTTCGAATGTCATCATCCCATCTTGCCGCAGGGCGTCCTACACTACGCTTACCGAGTCGCGGTCTCCACTCAAGGACTTTACGGCCCCAACGGCTGTCAGTTCTGCGGCTAATATGACCAGCCCACTGCCACTTCAGTTTGCTAATTCGGTGGGCTATGTCGGTGACTCTGGTTCTCTGTCGGATTACATCATTTCTGATGCGGTCCTTCAGAGATACTCCGAGCATAGCCCTTTCCATAGCTCTTTGAGCGACTTTGAACCGGTGGACTAGTCCAGCCGTGAGTGTCCACGTCTCGGCACCGTAAGTCATGACCGGAAGGACGCACTGGTCGAAGACTTTCGACTTAAGACTTTGAGGGATGGGTGATGAGAAGACTTGACGAAGTTTACCAAATGCTGCCCAGCCTAGCTGAATTCTTCTAATAGGCTTTTGCCATTAAATAATTTTTAACATGTGTTTTAAATTTGGGCATTGGTAAATCAACAAGCTTTTGTGGTAACTTATTAAATATTTTAATACTCATTCCTACGAATGAATTACCAATCTTATGAAGTCTGAGATGTGAAACAGCAAGCTTGTGTTTATTTCTAGTATTTAGGTTGTCGAATTTTCGAGGGAAGTTTTCTAAATTTTTATAAACATACATAATACAGTCAAAGATGTACTGTGATGCTAATGTTAAAATGTTAATTTCTTTGAACAAGTTTCTAAGCGAGTCTCGTGGTCTAAGTCCGTATATGGCCCTGACAGCTCGTTTCTGTAGCACAATTATCTGATGGTAGGCGATTACCACCACAGGGGAAAGGGCGGTTTGAGAGTTGGCAGCGCGTTTGCGACTCCTCTGGTCCATGGGCGATGGCAAGCGCTTACCATCAGGTAATACGTATGCTCGTCTGCCACCTATCACATAAAAAATATTTATTTATTTTCTAAGTGTTTTTTATGATATAGGTGGTAAATGAGGTGGTATTATGATCGTAATATGCTTTTATTTTATTATTATAATGTTTCTCTTTTGCTACAGTAGGTGGCATACGACCACGGCAATACGGCATAATAATTTCAGCAGAGACACTTTTCTTGTTTCGTACTTTTTAGAGGTTGTTTTTTGGTAGTCGGGTTTTAGTTTCGAAACTTTATTTATATTTAACATATTTTTAGTTGTGTATATAAAATTACATATTTGAAAATGTGATAAAAAGGTTCTTTCATTTAATACCCCACACGGTACCGTCAAGCAATTTTTTTTAGTTCCTTACTTTAAGTCCTCTAGAGGGTGCTGTAGTCAATTTAACGTGACCTCGTATCGCCTATAGCCAGAAGACAATTAAGAAGCTTCTAACGACTCCTCATTTGTTCAAATAAGATTACAAGTTTAGAAGAAATGTGGGAACAGATGAACAACCATACATACAGGTCAAAATCATAACCCTCCGTTTTCCTTCGCCGTAGTCGGGTAATTACACCCACTGCCCAAGTGGATAGGTAAGTGTGTATAGTAATAGGTATAGCTGTATAGGTAGTAGGTATAAAAACAAAACACGCTCACGGCCGCCGCGACCCACGGCGCGGGTGGCTGACCGTCATAGGTAACGTGACCAGCTCTGCCGATCTCCGGGGAAAACACCCGAAAAGCTGGTAATTTCGCCTGATTTTAAGATGCTTATCATCATAGTAGCGATGTCTTGATTTCTATGATGGAGGCCTTTGCCCTGCAGTGGGACAGTAATATACATATATGTATAGGTTGATACGTTTCTTTGAGATTTTTATGAGTATTTCAGTGTGTGGGTGTATTATTTATATACCTAATAAAACACTTTCCATCTTATTCCAAAACGTGGTTTAAAATAAGTAGTGGGATTAAAACTGGGAATAACTAAAGAACAAGAGTAAACATTATTACAAAACTAAGTTTAACGTTATTTAGTATATCAACTATAATACTTAGTTTAACCACCCGCACGCCTAGTTTAAAATGAGTACTAAAATAATAACCTCAAAATATCGTTTCAGTAACCATGACAACTTATCCCTGTGACAGTTCATTCCTTTTTACACCAAAGTTATTTAAGAGAAAGTAGGTAGTTAATTTTTTTTTTATTTAATTCCAAATATATAAGCGTTTCCTATGCATATTACTTGGAAACCTTATTTAAGTCACTATTTTAATTTATTGTTGCTTGAAAACAATTCTTAAATATTTTTACTTCAGACAACGAAAATAAGTTTATGTAAAATGAAATGTTACTGAACGAATGATTGGATGATTCGATCAATTTTGACACTATCCTGAAGTACTGTAGTCTATGGTTAGTCGAGGATTTGTAATTAAAATTTAAGAACTAACATTATTCCGTAATAATCATGAACTTGCTACTTTAGGATTGAAACCGGTATCAGAGCAGTTTTTTGTAATAAGAGGGTTTGACTTTGACATAGACTAAAAGGCCGGTGACGCACTTGTGGCTTTTCTGGTGCTGCAGGTGTCCATGAGTACGGTGGTCTCTTACCATCAGCTAATGCATCTGCTCGTCTGCCCCCTATCTTATAAAAAATGTTTGGCTGCAGGAGTATTTACCGACGGCGACGACTTAGGGACCTTCAAAAGAAGAGCGTACTCTTTCTTAAAAAGGCCGGCAACACATTAGCGATTTCTCTGAATTCGCTGATGGTCATGCTTATTACAGCGTCGTAGATTACTTTTCATCAGGTGACCCGCTTGCTGGTTTGTCGCCACGAGCTTTCATTCCATTTTCGACTACTTGATAATTACTTTGGCCCGTCCTACGCGTCACTTTGATTCCACTAAAAGCTGCTAACTTTAACGGGTAATTAAAAAAACTACTGGCAGCACATTACGTGACGCACGCGAGGGCCGGGGGGTCGCGGCCGGGCGGGACGTGGGGGGTGGGGGAACCGCGAGGCCGCCCTTGCTCGAAGGTGAGGCGACAATTAACGTCGCTCGGTCATTCCACCGCGACTGGCGCGATGTCAACGATTCCGATCGACGCGGCGCGATAGCGGGCGACCGGACGCGACGCGACGCCCGCGCCGGCCCGCGGTACCTACCGATTAGTTAGGGCTGCTAATTAATTTCAGCAGAGACTCTTTTCTTGTTTCGCACTTTTTAGCGTGTTGTTTTGGTGGTCGGGTTTTATTTTTTAAACTTTATTTTTATTTAACATATTTTTAGTTACGTAAATAAAATTACATATTTGAAATGTGATTAAAAAGCTCTTTCATTTGATACCCCACACGGTACCGTCAAGCTAACTTTTTTTTAGTCTCTTACTCTAAGTCCTTTAGAGGGCGCTGTAGTCAATTTAACGTGACGTCATGTCACCTATAACCAGAAGACAAACAAGACGCTTCTAACGACATTTGTTCAAATATGATAACTAGTTTAGAAGTTATGAGGGAACAGATGAACAACCATACATACATACAGGTCAAATACAAAAATACCAATCAGATTCTTCCTTCACTATGAAATTGAAGCTTTACATTCAATAAGGAGTATTTGAGAAAACTACATATTGCTAAGAGATAACGACTACGACTAAAATGTCGCTAAAGGTTCTAAGTATTATTAGTTTTGGTATCCAAGTGGATCCTACGACTATTTTGAGAGCCCCCTCATTTCCATGGCAACTCTATAATATAACCTGCTCCGAATGCTAATATTGCTCTCATCACCATGGTAATACACCACAAGGTACTGTATATATGTTAGGTATGACATTTTTTTATTCGACCCCAATAATATGAAGCATTTGCGCTTTTAGCGCGGCCAGTCTGTCTTTTTTTAGATTTTCACTTTGTATTATAAGTTTAAAACCATGATTAATTAATCCCCATTCGGCTATAATAATTTAGTAGGTAGGTACTGTCGAGGGATTGTGTAGAGGACATGTTAGGGCACTCACTCGGACCCTCACAGGGCACTGCAAATTAAACAAGCACCTGCACATGGGCCTTTCAGATACCAAAATCTGCAGGTTCTGGCGCGAGGACAAGGAAACGATTATCCACGTCCTCGGCGAGTGCATAGCGCTGCACCGCTGCAGAAGCCGGCACCTAGGAGCACGCATGATCTCGGCCATTTCTGTCAAATAATAAAAAAACGGTCGAGGAATCTGCCGATTAGCCACCTGAAGAGCAAAAATCGCTGGCAGCTTGCATAGTTTCGTTATTTGAAATGACACCATTTTTGTGTCGCAATTTCCGTTTCAAAGTGGTTAGCACCAGATTCCCCGACAGTACCTACATTGATATGTACTTACTGCTGGACGTTTCAGATATTTTACAGCAGCCATATGTGTTTTGGTTACAAGCGTTTTTTTTATGTGATAGGTGGCAGACGAGCAGATGGATCGCCTGATGGTAATCGATTGCCTCCACCCATAGACACCAGTGGAGTCACAAGTGCGCTGCCAACTTGTGATATAAATAAATAAATATTTCACAACATCACATACATTGATCTGGCTCCGAGATAGGTAGCTCAAGCACTTATGTTACGGATGTCAGAATCAACAGTGGGATTACAAATATATACGTATAATAATTTTCTTTTGTAGATACATACTTATAATACATAGGGAACACCCAGACCAATACAAACAGACATGTTCATGCGCACAAATGTTTGTACTGTGCGGGGATGGAACCCGCAACCCTTGGACCAAAGGCAGCGTTCACTACCACTGTTCCAAGCGGGTCGTCTGATATATTACTCACTACGCGCTGATACCCTCACTCACGCAGCGAAACACAGCACAGTACTGCTTCTTGCCGGTTTTCTGTGAGGCCGTGGTATCATGGTATCACTCCACTGAACTGGTGGTAGAATTGGTTGAGTTACAGTAGAGTCATCAACTTTTCAATCCAATTAAACAGTTTTTATTAATTCATAATTTTAACTCTCATTCCCCAAATTTAATAATGTCAAGTGTTGTTTAACAAATATTTGAAAAGTTGGTGAACTCAGAGTCCTTGATCGTCAAATTAATTCTCGGTTTAATTAATCATTTGATTGTTCAAAATAAACATGGTTTCCTGCTTCTGATGGCACCGGTCTGTGAAGGAACTGGCCCTTAGGCTTTTTGTGATTATTGATCAACGTCGTGAGGTCTTAAGGACCTCAGATGCAATTTCGGAATCTGACTTAGAGACTCACAGCTTACAAGATAAGAAGGAAAATTTCCGTGGACGCACACCCAGAAAGTCGGTTCTAGCTAACATTTTTTTTTTTAATATTTCACAACATCACATACATTGATCTGACTCCGAGATAGGTAGCTCAAGCACCTGTGTTACGGATATCAGAATCAACAGTGGGATTACAAATATATACATATAATACTTTTCTTTTGTAAATACATACTTACAATACATAGCAAACACCCAGACCAATAGAAACAAACATGTTCATGCACACAAATGTTTGTACTGTGCGGGGATCGAACCCGCAACCCTTGTATCAGAGGCAGCGTTCACTACCACTGTTCCAAACGGGTCGTCAACATTGATATCGAAGAGTTTGTTGGAACCTACGCGTTATAGGTACATATTGGTGGAAATTAGTTTTATTTTTAAAGCTAGAGTGAATAGGCTACTTTTGGGTAAGCTCGCTCCATCGTAGGTTCTTCTCAACTCGCAGAGTTCAGTGTGAAGCCAAGAGCAAACCCATCATCAATCAATAAAAAAAAACTATTTTGTATGGAACAGCTAATATTTTTCTCGCTTATATTGTTGATATAACCTGCTTCCCTCATCTTAGCGTGTAATTCCGATATACATCCCATATAATACATATATTTATTTATTAGTATATAATATTGGCAGACGGGTTGGCGAGGGTTTTGAAATAAATGCAGAGTTTTCCTTCTCTGGGTGCTGATGATCATGCCAGCAGCTTTACCTTAGTCGCCTTTTACGACACCTCGGTAAGAGTGAGGGTGGCCTATTCTACTCTGCCGGGGACCACACGGCCACCCGTCTGCCAAGCGTGGTGAGTATGGCAATTACCCCTCATGTGATTGAGAGAGGCCCGTGCCCCAGCAGTGGGGACTTAAATGGGCTGACGATGATATAATATTGTGTCTATTATGTATTAGTATTATAAATATTTTAATATATACAGTTCACTTTTATTTCCCTTTTCAATATTGCACCACCTACCCCTCCTCTACTATCAAATGTCCTTTGCCTAAAGGTTGTCTGGTAGAAATCGCTTCCAGCGATAAGACCGCCGAAATTGTACAATTAAGTTTCTGTAATGCCTAGTTTTTTTAAGTTGTGTTTTTTTGTGCAATAAAGTACCTATATCTATCTATCTATTCCCGGTTGCGTGCTATCGCTCTGGAGTCCGGGGTAAGCTTGGACCATGATTCAGGAAGGAGTCTGGTAATTACAATAAAGCGACTGCCGTCTGACCTTCGCAAGCCTTCAACAGTGGAACCAAACCAACCAAATCATGGGTACACGTTTCAGAAACTATCCGGAACGTGGAGGTTTCCTCACGATGTTTTCCCTTACCGCCGAGCCAATGGTAGAAATACGCAGATTTGAAATATCCAGAAGTGCGTGCTCGGGTTCGAACCACATTTGGAAAGCGCGTTCTGAGCCATACTGAACTATCATCGCTGTTGATCTAACATGATAAAAGGGATTTATTCATGAAGCTATTAGGAGGCCATCGGTTCGTCATAAAAAAATAATGGTGTATATATATATTATTAATGTCCTAGCCTTAGTGCTTGATTTTGGCCGGTCAGAAACAACAGCTGAATTATCTTTGCCTTCATTGACATACATGTATGTGCATAACCGATGAAACTTTAGCCGTTTACCAACGGTTCAGAGATTCACGTGCAAAACGAGCTTGGGAACATCTATATTCTGAAAATCAGCGTCATGGCCTTTGTCTGGGCTGTGACATAAGCTGAGTGAGGGCCATTTATACTAGACGTCATAACACATCATAATATTCATTTGGCACTGTCTGGACATGATTGAATATAGTTTTGTTTTTTTACTTTTGTTTTATTTTTATGTATTTTTAATTGATTTATGTTTTGTTTTCTGGTTGTGCAAAATTGTGTTCTGTTTACAATTGCTATATGTTCTGTGTTGTGATGTCTATAATAATAAATATTTTCTTTCTTTCTTTCTTTCTATATGTCAATAAGATAAAAAGATGCGTACGATGGATAAAATCTCACCCATCTCGTCACCCATCCCTCAAGTCGAAAGTCTTCGACCAGTGCGTCCTTCCGGTCATGACTTACGGTGCCGAGACGTGGATACTCACGGCTGGATGTCCACCGGTTTAAAGTCGCTCAAAGAGCTATGAAAAGGGCTACGCTCGGAGTATCTCTGAAAAACCGCATCAGAAATGAGGTAATCCGACAGAGAACCAGAGTCATCGACATAGCCCACTGAATTAGCAAACTGAAGTGGCAGTGGGCTGGTCATATTAGCCGCAGAACAGCCGTTGGAGCCGTAAAGTCCTTTAGGACTTTACGGCTTTATTGCTGTTCCACTCAAGTGGAGACCGCGACTCGGTAAGCGTAGTGTTGGGCGCCTTGCGACAAGATGGGATGATGACATTCGAAGCTGTCTGACTGGCTGGTGTGGGCTGGATGAGAATGGCCGAATGGTAATAAAAAAAAATAGAGTAGTCTCTATCTCATCGTTTTAGCTAACGAAGTTTAAAGTCAAGTGTTATAAGAAAGCGGTTATTTAAAAAGTCAACTGTATTTCTATGTAAGTTTTAGAGTAAATTTACTAATTTGGAATTGAAAAATATCTAAAACAAGAACCAGATCATCATTCCAGACTACACTTATGTAAGAAAAAATAAATGAATGAATGATAACTTTATTTAAAATACTTTTTATGCATTTCTTTTTAATTCACTCTAATTTCTTTGGGGGAAAATATTTCTGTGCGTCCTGTGAAAAATGGTAAGAGTCGACTTAAATTGAATTCGATTTTCTTCTTTGATTATTCGATTACCTACAAAAAAATTACTATTATTCTGTCTTATCAGACGGAAAAATGGTGGATTTTTTTGCATGACTGATCAGACAGAAAAATTGAGGATTTTTGTTTGATGAAGTAGCAAGAAGAAAATCAAATTCGATACAAGTCGACTTGTACCACTTTTCACAGGACGCACAGATTTTTTTAATAGTAGTAATGCCCTTGAAAAGTTAAAAATGTAGGTACGGTGTATATTGCGTTAGATAAAATATTATGTAGTTCATTAATAATCAGTTAAGTAATGTATTCTAACTGTTACAATATAACGATGACAATATGTATCTAAACAACCTTCTCTCATAATAAGAACTGAAAGATCAATGAGCAGAAGTCGTGTAAAGGTCGAATATCAATTCTGTTTGCTCCAAATTTGAGGGAGAATTCGTTTACACGTGCCGAAATGTTGCCTTTGAAGCGGCTCTTACAAAATAAAGTTTAGAAAGATCGGAAGAAAGAATATCGGCTATTTCTTAGAAGAAGTAATCTTTACCTAATTATAATATCCTCCAACCGATTACGGCTACGGCAGCCAATCTCAACGATGAGCCACGTACGCAGGATATATATAGCTCAAGTGTGTGCGCAAACACAAGTGCACTCTCTATTCTCTTACCCTCATATTCCGATGGGACATTACTGTAACATGACCGGAGAGGGATTGGGTGCAGGACCAACAGCTTAACGTCCTTTCCGAGGCACGGGAGTACAAGACCGTCAACTTACAGACTCCGGGCTGCCGGTGCGACCCACTAACTACTGTGCCACCGAGGCAATCTATAATTACTAATAATTTACATAGAATAGAATAGAATAGAATAACGTTTATTTGGCACATTACAAAATTTACTTACGAACTAAACTATGACTAACTTAACTATAGTAATAATTATGTAACCAAATAGGCCTCCGCTCAGCTATTGCCGTGACACGACAATTAAGTGCGCGCCGACGCTGGTTTTCTGCGGATACCTTTCGCAGATAGAAGACGTCTGGTGTGCGGTAAACAAAAATTACATGTGTGTAATTAAACGTGCGAGTGTCTGTCTGTTTGTTTGTCTATCTTTCACGGCAAAACGGAGCGACGGATTGACGTCATTTTTCTAGTTAATATATTTGACGGGATGGACAGTGACGTAGGCCACTTATGTCTCTTTTTAAAGCAAGCGAAACCGCGGGCAAGATCTAGTATTTGTGATAGAGCCACGCTTCTGCATGAATTAACCGGCCCGACCGGGAGGATACCACGCACGCACGGCCTCACAGAAAACTGGCGGGTTGTAAAACGTGTTTCACCGAGTGAGTCAAGGTACTGGAGGCCCAGTCCGGGTGATAGAGAAGTTGAATAATGGACAACATTTCATATTTTTAACATATCCATATTGTTTTTTTATATGAAAATAGACATAAAATGAACAGACCCATATTTTTTCTTTTTTCAAAATTTGTCCATTTTCATGCACAAAATAATTATTGAAATTCTTTATTTTCTAAATAGACGTAAGTGCCAAATGACGTCATCGGACGGCTGAATACAGCGATATTCCTTTGCTTATCATTGTTTTGCTAAAAAAAAGGTACTACTGTCAAAGGTAAAGAATACTAGTGTCAACACTGTCAATGTCATTCATTCATTCAACGTTGACAAGTTGTCTTTTTTTGACAGTTGCATGTCATGGGTTTGGCATTTCGTAAATTTAAAACTATAATGTGCTGAGCATAGAAATACTTTACATTCTGCCGTCCGATGACGTCATCTTACGTTTTTTAGTTTTTAATTTTTTTCTCAGTAAACAAGCAATATAAAAAATGAGTAAATATATATTCGAGCCGCGGAAAAGTAAATAAAGAATTGTTATTTTTTGTTTCAGAGCTTAGCCATTTTGAAATATTGTCCATTGGCAGCGCACTTCTGACTCTACTGGTGTTGCGGGTATCTTGTGCGTGGGCATCGGAAATCGCTTACCATTATGTGATCCGTCTGCTCGTCTGCCGTTTATCGCATGAAAAAGACACTAAGCAATCGCAAGTGTTCATCACTTGAAATGACGCTATACTTCGTAAATATAGCTTGATTAGAATGGCAGCTGTCACATGACCTATATTTTAATAAGCAAGCATAAGGTTTATCATTTAAACAAGTTTCAATACATAGATTTTTATTACTACAGATCTAAAGACCTCTTTTTTCCACCATTGGATGTCATTAAGCCACATTTTACGGACTATAATCGCCGGTTAAAAAGTGATTCGTTCAACATCCGTGATGGTTGTCGTAATGGTGGCAACCCTAACATCACGGGCGGCCATGCCGCGATGTCGTCTAAATTGCGAGCAGCACGCGCGCCAGACACTTGCGGTTATCGTCCACAAGACCTACCTACGTACGCTGTATACCTACTGTATCTACGCGATATTACACTATACTGACGCACGCGGTGGACTTTACCTACCGACCTGATATTATACTATACCTATTTTACTTACACCGTGCAATTATATTTCACAACATCACATACATTGCCCTGACTCCGATATAGGTAGCTCAAGCAGCTGTGTTACGGATATCAGAATCGACAGTGGGATTACAAATATAGAAATACATGTGGGATTATGAGAGAGTAAAACGAAATGGAAGACGCGTAGAAAGGATCGGAGTAAGATTGAACAGAGAACGAGTGAACGGAGGGAATGATTGAGTTATCTGTAGGTGTGAGACGACGAAAGACGCGAATAGGCTTGCTCTGCGATTATAATAAAATAAAGAAGATTGGAAGACCCTGAAATCCTGTTTACTTATCTCAAATCCCACATACATATAATACTTTACATACGCCTGGCAAGGCGTAATAATGATAGGTGGATTATAAAACTTACCGAATGGCAGCCAAGAATGGGGCGACCGCCTTTGGGTAGACCACCTGCCCAATGGTCCGACGATATTGTAACGGCAGTAGGGAAACAATGGATAAGGCTGGCAGGGGACAGAAGGGAATGGCGTGATAAAGAAGAGGCCTATACTCAGCAGTGCATATGTGGATGTGGGCTGATATGATGATATGATATATTACTTTTCTTTTTAAATACATGTTTATATAATACATAGAAAAAACCCAGACCAATACAAACAGACATGTTCATGCACACAAATGCTTGTACTGTGCGGGGATCAATCCCGTAACCTTTGCACAGAGAGTTCACCACTAAGCCAAACGGGTCGTCCAAACTTAAACTTACGTTCGTGCACCATATATAAAAATTATTAAAGTGAAGGCAATAACCCCACTATCGACGCCAATTGATTTTAATTGTTAGCTACTAAACCAGATCTATTTAAACAACTTGGGGGCTTCAGTCTCTCGGTAAACACCTATACTATTTATGTATTAGTTATAGTTAGCTATTTGATCTGGTTTTTAACCCCCGACGCAAAACCGACGGGGTGATATAAGTTTGACATGTCTGAGTGTGTGTGTGTGTGTGTGAGTGTCTGTGTGTCTGTCTATAGCTATATTGGATAAAAATCGATCCAAGATGGCCGCCGTCACAAAGATTTGGATTTTATGTTTAACACAACCCCCACAATATAGGTATCATATAAAAGAGCTTGAGTAGCTGAATATATTAATTGTGAAAAATTTCAATTCCAAGATGGCCGCCGTCAGAAAATGACGAATAACCTATTTGTTGTTCCAACTGCCTCAATATAGGTATCAAATGAAAGAGCTTTAGTTGTGTCGAGGTTTTTTAAATATTCAATTTTGGTACTTGAATTTTGAATCAATTTTTTAGTACAAAAACAGACCCAACCTTTGGGCATGGTAAGCAAATAAATAGTATAAATGTTTGCCGAGAGACTGAGGTCCCGTAATTATTCAAAATATATTTGTTTTGGTTGCCAACAATTAAAGTCAATTGGTGTCGCTAGTGTGTCCTACCCGTCGCCTTAAGGCTCGATTCGATCAACCTCCATCCGTGGATAAAGGTTCTGAATGCCTAGGTGGCGCAGTGGTTAGTGGGTCGCACTTTAAAGTGACGGCTGAGCAGGAGGTTCGATCCCCGGGTCTCGGGCCGTAATCAGTTGGAGTATATTATTATTATCCTTGGGTAAATATATGGTACAACGTCAGATTTCGTCAGAATGACGACCCGTTTGGAACAGTTGTAGTGAACGCTGCCGTTGGTCCAAGGGTTGCGGGTTCGATCCCCGCACAGTACAAACATTTGTGTGCATGAACATGTCTGTTTGTATTGGTCTGGGTATTTTCTATGTATTATAAGCATGTATTTACAAAAGAAAAGTATTATATGTTATATACTTGTAATCCTACTGTTAATTCTGATATCCGTAACACAGGTGCTTGAGCTACCTATCTCGGAGTCAGTTCAATGTATGTGATGTTGTGAAATATTTATTATTATTATTGGTATCGTAATTGTAATTGGAATATTCATTACACAAATCCTGTTGCTACGTACTTTGAGGTAAGGGCGATGTTATGTGCTATTGGCCAGTAGCGTAGCGTAGCTAAACGTAGACGTAGGCGAACCGGGGTGTAATTGTAGAGTCACTGGTGTCGCGGGTGTCCATGGGCGGCGGCAATTGCTTACCATCAGGTGTTCGTCTGCCTACCTATTACATAAAAAAAAGAGTAACGTATTTCCTCGCCCTCGGAGGGGCCTCGCAAGCGAAAACTCTAGTAGAGTCACGGTCATTCGCGAGGCCCCCTTGAGCGCGAGGCAGTGGGCGATGGCCCACGTCGCCCACGCCTGGCTACTGCTATTCACTGATATTATTACTTCTCTTAAGGACAATCATTTGATATGTCATAATCAATCGATCATATACAGACTGGAATCAATATTATAGACCTACAAGTAGATTTTCTTTAGTAGAAAAGAGACTGTGACTGTAACATAAATATTAAGATTGTACTTGATTGTAATACAATGTTCGTAATTATAGTAATAGATAGTAGGCCAAAATAAAATCAACAAACATAACAAGGGGAGCGGGGGGAGGGGATTTAGGAGATTATCAAATTTATTTGTTTTCTAAACGAAAAAAGATTACTGTTTGTTTTGTAATTCACTATTATTAGTAATAGTATATACATACTCAATGGTTTGTGTGGCTTAACTTCTAGCCTCTTTAACATTGTTTTTTTTTTTTATAAAGCATGAATCCACTCTCAACTCTGATAATAGTAGGGGAGCCCGCCGTGCTAAATCGGGATTTACTCGAGCGTCATTGAGACTTATTGAGTGCAAAGCTTAGATGATAAGAAGAAAAAAATGTCATATGATATATATATACCTTTTCATCGGTGGGGGGAGCAACTATAGATTTTCAAAAATGTAAAAAAAAACTGTTGCATGGACATACTCGAGCGTGTCAGATATTGATAGAATCTATGTTTAACGTTTTTTCAAACATGTACGTATGTTAATCTGATAGTTTTCATGATGGGGGTGGTCGTACGTAAGGGTTGAAAATTGAAAAAAAAAAAATTTAATCGAGCGCGTCAGATTTTCGAAGGGAATGTTAAGTGAACTTAAAAAAAGCTATTATGTAATAATCTGACGATTCAGATGTGACGCAAGCTCACGGCCATTATTAGAATGGGCAAAAAAAAATCGTCATCTTGAACTACTCAAGCGCGTCAGATTAAGATATATATCGTTCATCTTAATGCCCTGGACGTAATATCTCATAATCTGACGATTACCTGGAGGGATACGCCTAATCTGACAATTAAAAAAATTTTTTTTTCATTTTTCTAAATCATGAAACTTAATTAATTGAAAAGCTCAAGAAATAGCATGCAAATTAAAAAGTGTAAATTTTTTTAGAAGAATACTTGTATTTACAACAAAATAATTATAAAAAATTAAGTTTTTGTAAGCATTTTTTTTTTTAATCGTCATCATCATCGGTAGAATCATCTTCCTCCTCTGGCTCTATTTCGTTACAAAAACGTTGGTAATACATTGTAAACTACAAGTCGTGAACGCGTCTCTGTGATCAGCTGTCATGGCAACAGAAACCAGAGTGGAGTAGGGACGGAATGAGAGAGCAATAGATAGAGGAAAAGTGAGAGAGGAATAGAAACGCGGAGAGGGGAATACAGGCATCGTGTAGTTGCACGAATAAAACTTTATTAATTAATTTTTATTACTTCGGCTTGTGGAAATCGTCAGATTATATATTTCTCATAAATCTTGATCTATTCCCTTCAAAATAAAAAAAAAATTAACCACGCTCGAGAATGTCGAGATGACGTTTTTTTTTTTCAACTTCGTAGCCCTCCCCCTTCTTTACGTCACCCTTAAATTGTCAGATTAGAGGAATATAGATGTTTTAGCATATAACTAACTCCCCCTACCTTAATCTGACGCGCCCGAAAATTTCAAATGAACAATTTTTTTTTACTAATCTGATCCTTTATCCTTTACGGGCGTCCTTATAAATGAGGCTCATATCTGGTGGAAGTAAGTAGCCGGGTACCAGGTATCCTACTGTATATTAATCTGCCGCGCTTTAGTAAATCCCGAAATCCCCTCTTGGGCTCCCCTACTATAAATGGTATCTGTGGTTAACGTTGCTGGTCGCACATCATGTAAATCTAGTACATGTAATTCTATCTTAAGATATTTAATGTATGTACTGTTTCTTTACCCAAATAAATAAAAAAAAAGTACCTAAGTCCTTCAAAGGCCCGTTATGAACCCACGACCTCCGATTATCAAGGCAGTCACGTACGTTTCGAACGCAATATACTATACCTAAATATCTACAAACGCGGTACTATACTCGTACCTACCTAAATAAATGTACCAGCCATTTATCTTGGGTTCACTCCCGTTGCCCAGCGGACGGTGGCGCCTGCTAAGGACGATTACCCTTCGTCCCATCGCGACGTTATTCAAATGTGACGTAATGGTTATAAACATAATAATTAAGACTACAACACAATTTTTGTGTTCTAGTCTTCTATACTATTTATTTATAAAGAGGTAAATCCTACAGACAGCGTCAACGCTTATAGGTAATCCGAATTCCAAAAACACGAAACGCCTACGCGATGTAATCGACACCTAGCGCCATCTAAGGATGAAGTAAGGGCGGTCCACTAGTCTTGCACTAAAAATGTCATTATCTTAAATCCTGAATTAGTATTCAATGGCTCTCTTGATAATGACTGCCTCGTTGGCGCAGTGGGTAGTGCGTCACGCTTTAAAGCGCCGACTGGGCTTGGGGTCCCGGGTTCGATCCCCAGGTCGGGCCTAAAATTTGTATCTGAGTTTTTCTTTTAAGAAATTCTCGGTGTCAGCCCGGAGTCTGGAAGTTGGCGTTCTTGTACCGTCAGAAAACACGTAACGCCGCTGGTCCTGCGCCTGATTCCTCTCCGGTCGTGTCACACTTATGTCCCATCAGATTATAAGGGCAAGGGAATAGAGAGTGCACTTGTGTTTGCGCGCACATTTGAGCACTATATTAAATCCTGCGTAAGTGGCTGGTCGTTGAAATTGGACGCCTTAGCCTAAATCGTTTGGAGGATATATACCTATTGATAGTGGCTGTCGGTATCTGAGACGCACTGATTTAGTCGAGACAAGCAATAATGAATATGAAGAATGAGGACAGCCATAGTTCACTATGGTATAAACGAAAATACACAAATATAGACTGTCCATCTCATCTCATCAACATTCATCCTAGAACATATAGATGTTCCAGTTCCTATAGAGAACAGGGAGGTACATAATTTCCTATTCTGGTTGGCCGGTTGCGGCCATCGTCCACTCCCATCCGTGAGCTTGCCCCATGGTGTAAGGGTTTGACCACATTCAGGCATTGTCATTGATCAGGTGATCATCTGCGATCGAGGCGTCTGCTCGTCTACCACCTATCACATAAAAAAAGGTGTGGTCCCTAAAGTTCTGGATTACCAAAGACAAAAAGTTCCCTTGAAATACCTGAAAAACAGATTCAGTTGTCAGTAAAAGAAACCGCGTTCAATTTTGGGCTTTATTGCATTTACAGAAACACAGAAATTACAGAAGTGTCCAAATAGCTCTCCTAAACAACACGTGACTTTTACAAAACTTTTGTTGCGGACTTCTCAGAGATATCGGGTGTTCAACAAGGAAATCCTTCTCTAGTGAACTTCTAAAATAGTTGACGACTGGTGTTCAATTCAGAAGACAATAAAACGTTTTCTAAAGTATGGCGTAAAAAAGTTTTACTGATCGATAAACACGCATCTACTTGTAAGTGATAAGTAATTATCTATCTAGAAGTATACACTTACTGAGATAGATTTGTGGGCATTTATTCACTGTATAGTCAACAGCAAAAGTCGATGCACACTTTTTACAGCTAGTGACTCTTATGCTCCTCATAATAAGAACTACAAACTGCGTAATATCTACAGCTACTTCTACTGTTGACTGTACTATCCCATCCATACTAATATTATGAATGGGAAAGTATGTGTGTGTATGTGTTTTTTTTATGTGATATGTGGCAGACGAGCAGACGGATCACATGAGGGTAAGCGATTGCCGCCGCCCATGGACACCCGCGAGGCCAGTGGAGACAGTTGTGTTTTCGTAATAACAAAATAAAAAAAATAAACCCACCTGTCCCCCAGATTGGGCCTCCGGTACCCACACTCACGCAGCGAAACAGAGCGCATTGCTGCTTCACGACGCGTTTCTGTGAGGCCGTGGTATCACTCCGGTCGAGCCAGCCTATTCATGCCGAAGCGTGGCTCTCCCAAGTTACGTCTGTTTGTTTGTCCGTCTTTCACGGCAAAAATTTTTAAGTGAAGATACTTCAAGGGATGGAGTGGTAACATAGGTTACTTTTTATCTAGGTAGGTCAGTTTTTTTTTATATGCTTAAAATAGGCAGACGATCTTGCGGCCCATCTGATGATAAACGGTAACCGCCGCTCATAGACATCAGCAATGCTGGAGCACAGTCATGCCACTGCCGGCCTTGAAAGAAGAACTCTTTTCAAACCTCGTTTTAAAAGGGACATCTCATAGCGATCTGGGAACAACACGGCTAGAAGCTCATTCTAGAATAAGTAAGTTTTAGGTAGAAAGTAAAAATTGGTACGCGGGCAGTCAACAAAAAAAACGTGTAACTTTTTTGGAAAAGGGATCCCGAATTTAATGCGAGCGAAGCCGCGGGCAACAGCTAGTAACAATGAAACCACAAGTCATCGCAGACTAGTCAGTCATCCCCAGTAGCAAGTTCATGAGTTTTAGTAGGTTAGTGACTAAATAAATCTCTTGTTTCTGAGATTAACTTGACCTTACTGTGGAAGAATAGTCATAAGCTCATCATTTATCTTTATGAAAGATTATAGGTTAAAGGAACCATTTATAGGAAGTTGAAGTGACTGTAAAGTAAAGTAAAGTATCAGCCTATAAACTGTCCCACTGCAGGGCAAAGGCCTCCATCATATAAATCAAGTCATCGCTACTATGATGGGATTAGGCTTAATCACCGCGCTTGCCAAATGCGTATTGGTGATCACAAACCCGAGCTATGTTTGAAAAATTCGAAACATACTTTTTCGCTCGACCCGGGAATCGAACCCAGGACCCCGAGATCACGACCCGGTACTTAAACCGCTAGACCAACAGGGCGTTTTTGAAGTGACTGGGCTGACTGGAAACTAGCCCAGTTAATGAGGATATAAAAAACCGGCCAAGTGCGAGTCGGACTCGCCTATGAAGGGTTCCGTAGCGGCAAGTAAGATATATGGAAAGTAAATTGCGGTTTACGGTTTATAACGTTTTTAAAAAAAAACTACTCACTATGTCTAGTTCAAACCAATTTTCGTTGTTAGTTTTCATGATTATGTACATCATATATATTTTTTAGTTTTATAATTCATTTATTATAGAAGTTAGAGGGGGGGGGGGACACAAAATCTACCACTTTGGGAGCGTCTCTTGCGCAAAGTATTGTGTTATGATAAAAAAACCTCAACATAATTTTTAATGTATAGGTATAGGATTGATAAAAAAAAATTTGAAATTCAGTTTCAAGTATGAACACCCCCCACCCCCATTTTTTTTATTTTTTCCAATTTTTGTGTAAAAATCGTAATGCGGTTAACAAAGTACATCTATTTACCAAGTTACAATAGTATAGTTCTTATAGTTTCGGAGAAAAGTGGTTGTTACATACGGACGGACGGACGGACGGACGGACAAACGGGCAGATGGACAGACGGACAGGCATGACGACTCTATAAGGATTCCGTTTTTTGCCATTTGGCTACGGAACCCTAAACAAGATACTTTACAATAGGCGTAACAGCGATATTGACGTGAAATCAAGGTATGAATGCGTAATAATGATCAGCGTTTTTGGTCCTGTTTTTTTTTACATTATACCGGACAAACGAGCAGACGGCACACCTGATGGAAAGTGATCACCGCCGCCCATGGACATCTGCAACATCTGAGGTATCATAAATGCGTTGCCGGCTCTAAAGAAAGGAATAACCCTTTTATTGAAGGCCACCCGGTCGGATCTGTTCGAAAACACCACGGACGACAGCTGGTTCAACCGTTTTACTGTGCGCGGTAGAACATAACGTGAGAAACGCACTGTAGTCAATATACATACATCCAGGTGATGTGGATGGAATTTGGCGTTCTGACGTGATGTATTTCTTGTACACCGGCTCAAACCGCCATCTTGAAATTTGTTTTAACTATATTTTTTATAATATTTCAACTATAGATCGTTTGTCAAAACCATGTATTCAAATAATACAAAGTTTAACATTATTTTTATACTTATTCATGTTCATTGTAAGTCGTATACATAAAAAGTTACTGGTAGCCAAAAAATACTTTTCTTTCTCCTCTGTATTGGACCTAGAACGAAACGGAATTAACAATCGAACTTTTATACCAGTCCCTTTCACACGTGCTGTGTGTTCGTCTTTTTGTTTTGGATGAGACAGGTATTATCTATCTATATTATGATACAAGACGGTTTCGATGTAGGCCAGTGCACTGGTGGCGAGCATCACCATCATAGCTGAACAAAACTTTCTTGGTAGAGTTTTGTCCTTCGTCGAGTCACGTAAGCGTTTGCGTATCCGCGATAAACACATGTATAGTCACGCAAAAACATGTGAACAATTTCATTCTAATATGTATCTTATTGCCTTAGCATGACGGTTCAGGCGTGCATGTAATGTTGCGACTATGCGCATACGCCGCGCGCCATCGTCTCGAACCGCGCCGAGATCGATCGCGTTCCGATCCGCGGCCGGACAGAAATAACAGCGCTCGTCAATTCGTCATTTAAACGCCTCCTTGCATACCAGGACTCACTAATTATAAGTGTACTGGCTTCCGGGTCACTTTCGGAAAGGAACTAACAGACTCAGATATCCGAGAGGTCCCCGACGAGGAATCTGGTCATTCTTTGAGGTGGTGTAAGTACTGGCAGGTCCTGAGATCGTTACTTATCTTAGGTACAAATTATGCTTTTACCGAAAAGACTGCAGATAAAAGCTCTGTATAAAATAAGGTGTTCACGGCACGGCCTCACAGAAAACCGGCGTGAGGCAGTGCTGCTATGTTTCGCAGCGTGAGTGACGGTACCGGAGGCCCAATTCGGGGGAGAGGGGGGTTTAAAGGTTAGCACCGCACTTGTAACTCCACTGGTGTCGCGGGTGTACTTGGGCGACGGCAAGCGCTTACCATCACGTGATCCGTCTGTTCGTCTACCACCTATCACATAAAAAAGTCACCTTCTACTATTGTACTTCTATAAAGCCTGTATAGTGCTTTTCTCTAATAATGAAATGAAATTCAAAGACATTGAATAACTATAAATGTAAGTAGGTACAATGAAATGAACTAGAAAATCGTACTCAACCTCTGTTACGCTACGCGCCAAAGTCTTCATTGGCTTTTTTTCCAATCAGTCAGTTCGAATTTTAAATAAACATGAAAAGTTAACTCCTTGGTTTTATTATTACGTAATGTTATATTTTTAAATAAGACCACAGATAACCTGTAGCGGCCGTCTAAGCTATTTCAAGTAATTTTGCTGGCCAGTTTTTCTCAATAAAGGAATGTCGATTTATCTCGAAGAAGTATTTTTAAAATACAGTTTGAATTTTCGCGCATTTTTGAGAAAAAGATTATATTTGGAGCTGTTATAAAGCACGTTCATTCAAGGTCAAGCGAAAGCTTCAATTCTATATTTAATTCATAGGCTTTTAAAGGGGGTAATATCGCTTACAGCGTGTGATACGTATTAAAAGCAACTACGTATCAGCAGCTACCTTTTTTTCCCCGGGGTCATCATAATGGCCGTCACTTTGCTACGTATAGGGAACTAGGTGGCGTGTGGGACTCTAAAGGTACTATTACACATGCTTATTTCATGCTTAAAGCATGCTACTTTTGAGTGACAAACGTGCTACTAATAAGAATGCTACCTGTAGTGGCTTAACGTGCTGAGGCACGGGGGTACAAGACCGCCAACTTCCAGACTCCTAACAGGAAAATCAGGTACAAATTTTAGCCCGACCCGGAGATCGAACCCGAGACACCAAAGTGCGACGCACTACCCACTGCGCCAACGAGGCACTCAATATAAATAGATGGCTAATATTGGCATGGCATATTTATTGAAATCAAACGTGGACAGTTCATTAAGCATCTTCATATTTTGGCATGCATTTTAAGCATACTTAAAGTGAGCATGTGTAACAGTAGGTTAACCCTAACAAAACCCCTGGGGTGTCCATCTCCGCGCAGTCACTGTCAGAAACCCCACAGCCGGGACTAGATCGTAGCGCTAATCGCGCGCACCGCTTCACCTCTACAGAGGAATGCAGCTCTTCATAACTGTACGACCTACCAGGACACCCGTTAACGTCGTCCTCCGACGATGGGACTAGCCGGGAACTCCTTGGCAATATTCTTAAACGCCTCTAGCTACAGGGCGAGAAAGTTTGTTTGGTTGATGAGTTCCAGTGACCACGATACTCAGTAATGAGGGACTGAATAGAAAGAGAGAAGAGTAGCTTCCTCTGACAGACTAAAGATACGTTTATATTGACTGACCGGATGGCGCAATTGGTAGTGACCCTGCCTCTTGCACCAAAGGTCGTGGGTTCGATCCCCACCCTGGACAAACATTCGTGCGATGAACACTTGTGTTTGTTCAGTGTCTGGGTGTAATATATGTATTTAAGTATATATTTGTGTTCCTCTGTTGTCTGATATCTGTAATACAAGTGCTTACGCTACTTAGTACGGAACCAGGTCAATGTATGAGATGTTGTGAGAATTATTATTATTATATGGACGGACACCACAACTAGCTGCTTGTTAATTCCCGTAGCCCTCCTGCACACATTTGTGACGTGGTTGTTAAATGCAATCTGCTATCTATGGTCAGCCCTAAAATTTATCTTCAAAGATTAAATATTCGAAGGCTGAACTCTTCTGTTCGGATACTTTGGGTTTCCTTTCCTGCTATTCCTTCATTCCACATTGGTCTCCTCTATCTCAGTAGTAGTGAGAACAATTCGCGTATCAAAATAGTATCAAACGCGTTAGTGGATCACTCAAATCGCCAGGGACACCCGCAACACCAAATACCTTGCTGGCGTTTAAGGTGACGGGTAGGGCACACTAGCGACGCCAAACGATTATAATTTTTAGCTACTAATCATCATCATCATCATCATCAGCCCATTTAAGTCCCCACTGCTGGGGCACGGGCCTCCCTCAATCACATGAGGGGTAATTGCCATACTCACCACGCTTGGCAGACGGGTTGGCGAGGGTTTTGATATAAATGCAGAGTTTTCCTTCTCTGGGTGCTGATGATCATGCCAGCAGCTTTACCTTAGTCGCCTTTTACGACACCTCGGTAAGAGTGAGGGTGGCTTATTCCACTCTGCCGGGGATCACACGGCGAACAATACCGGAGATATTTTAAACAATTTCGGGGTTACAACCTCTCGGCAAAAACTTATACTATTTTTTCATATTGATTCACGCCAAAAGCAGCCACTTTTGGCGTGAATCAATTTTTCGCGTACGCGTTGGGCCCAACATTTGTGCATGATTATTTAATAAATAGTATAAGTGTTTGCCTAGAGGTTGTAATCCCGAAATTGTTAAAAATAGATCCAGTTTAGTAGCTAAAAATTAAAATTGATTGGCGTCGCTAGTGTGCCCTACCCGTCACCTTAAGGAAGATCAGCCTCGATTCTTAATAATTTAAATGTCGCAACAGTTCGAGAATCTCTTAGTCAAACCATGCGTGAAAGGCAGCAAAGAATCGCGACCCGCGTCAGCGACGTAATCTCCGGTAAGTGGCGAGGTTATCGCGAGATCGATGCGCCGCGCGCGCCACCTGCCCGCCTGATAGATCGACGCTTTTCAGACGCCAGGGTTGCTGCTCAAGTCTGTAGCTGCGGGAAACTCATGTGTATGGCTAATAAAGCCTGTCCTGCCGTTTCAATAAATGCAATGATGATGTTATGACAGCCTGAAATCTACCCGGGACGTAGCGAACGAGAATTATAATTATACTTAAAAAATCGGATAAGGTGAAAGTTTAAAGGTTGCGCACTCCTGACTCCAGTGACGGCGGCAATCGCTTACCATCAAGTGATCCGTCTGCTCGTTTGGCCATCTATCACATTTTTTTTTCAGGGATAAGCCTTTGTCATGACCAGCTTCGGCATGAATAGGCTGGCGTAGTGATATCACAACCTCACAGCAAATCGGTGTGAAGCAGCGTTTGCGTTGTGGTCTCCGAGTGGCTGAGGAACCGGCACCCATTCGGTGAGCACGAAATTTTACAGGTCAGGCAACGCACTTGTGACTTCAGTCACAGTTCAGTGTTGCGAGTGTCCATGGCAATCCCTAACGATCAGGTGATCCGTTTGTTCGTCTGCCACTTATTATGTGAATTTCAAAGAGTACCATGGATTGTAACGCACCTACTTTCTACATTTAACGGAACTTTTTACCACGTACCTCAGTTCTGTGGAACGGTTTGGCTGCAGGAGTATTACCGGACGGCTACGACTTAGGGACCTTCAAGAGAAGAGCGTACTCTTTTTAAAAAGGCCGGCAACACATTAGCGATCTCTCTGATTTCGCGGATGTTCATGGACGGCGATGATTACTTTCCATCAGGTGACTCGCTTGCTCGTTTGTCCGCCTCTAGCATAAAAAAAAAAAACCTGCTAGCGTCTCTTTTCCCCAGTGTAATACAATTCCAATATTTTTAAAGCTAGATTGAATAGCTACGCTCAGCATTATCGCAAGTTTCTTCTCAACTCTAGGGTTGAGTGTGAAGCCAAGAGCAAACCCATCATCAATAAAAATCTCCCCCCCCCCCCTAATGACAGTAACTTCACTGCATCCTCCTACCCTGTGCCTCCATCGGCCTAATCAGTAGCAAAAACGCGGGCCTACACGGCGTCGTATTTTTAACGAGATCGATGGCGCGCGTGGGACCGCTCGCCACCTGCTCCGTATTGAATACACTTCAATGATTGATCGATGGCGCAATGGCTACGGACTTACGCCCAAGAGCGGAAGGTTTTAGGTTCGAATTGTCGGTCCAAAATCGTATGGAGGCCTGGACTTAGACGTACTACAGCTGTTCAAAAATTTGCCAATACACCTAAACACTTCACTATACAATCTGTGCGACCGATGGGAAAGCCACGCTACTGCATGAATGGGTCGGCTCGACCGGAGTGATACCCCGGCCTCACAGAAAACCGACGTGAAGCAGCACTGTGCTGTGTTTCCGGGAGGCCCAATCCGGGTTTAAAGGTTAGCAGCGCACTTGTGACTCCACTGGTGTCGCGGGTGTCCATGGGCGGCGGCAAGCGCCATCAGGTGATCAGTCTGCTCGTCTGCTACCTATGACATAAAAAAGTTACTGTATAATATCAGATTTTACAGTACAAACATATTGGTTGTCGAAGTGACAAGAGACATCTGACAGTGATCATCATTGCAGTCTTTGGTCACTATGGTTCATTTGTTTTTCCTCTAACGCCTTATTTTATGCTTGTTTGGGAGTAAAATTTTGAAATTGTTTTCTGATTTGCACCACGTAATTGTATGATGAATGATGTCTTTTGTATTTTTCCCGAAATCAGCAGAATTTTCTTGATAATTTGGAACACACTACAATGTCCTCGCCAATTGATGGACATGTCATTTAGAAATAGATCTTTTCAAAATTGTTTTCCAATAGGCGTGTAACAAAGGTTTTTGATATAGGTTCGGTATGAATGGTTAAGGCCTATCAATCCAGAGGCGAAGAGAACAAGCTTTATACGTCACCTCAGCGTGTTAAGGCGACGGGTAGCACTAACTAGCGACACCAATCGATTTAAATTGTTAACCACTAAACCCGATCTATTTTTAAAAATTTCGGAGCGGGAGTCTCTAAGCAAACATTTAAACTATTTATTTAACAATTGTGCACTACTTTTTGATCTGTTTTTGCACTGGAAATTTGGATTAACGCCATAAGTGGCCGTTTTTGGTGGTAATTCAAATTTTGAGTACAAAAGCAGACCCAAAAAATAAGTATAAGTATTAAATAAATAGTATAAGTGTTTTCCGAGAGGCTTCGAAATTGTTAAAAAGGTTTAGTTGCTAACAATTTAAATCAATTGGCGTTGCTAGTGTGCCCTACCCGTCACCTTAACTATCACTGGTAGCACGGGGTACGCTTTAGTAAGTGAGGACTAGAGGGGCAATTCTCGTACACTCGACATTGAAAGAAAGAAAGAAAGAAAAATTTAATATTTTGGACATCACAACACTACATACGAGTACAACATTAATTACAAAAGAACAAACAAACAAAAAGAAAAACAAAATAGATACAGAAAATAAAAACAAAACAAAACAAAGGAAAATTATTACATTGAAGTTGTATTTAGAGATTTCATACATTCATCCGTACAAATCTCAAAATTTCGAGTGGTCGAGAATAGGCCCTCAGACTTACCAAATGCGTACCACAAACTTCGAAACGACTACTTTGGACGCAACCGGGAATAATAGTCTGGCATGAGGATGAAAAGAAATAAGAAAGAAAGAAATAAGAAATCATTTATTCGACACTTAACATGGACATTTACAGAGGAAATATCTGAGGAAAAGTAGATAGATAAAGGCGTGAGCGAAGGTAGGCCAGTGGATAACCTTCCACACGGGGGAGTCGTGGTTCGAATTCGAGCATGCATTCGAGCACCTCTAGATTTTTCAAATCTACGCGTGTATTTCTACCATTAGCTCGGCGGTGAGGGAAAACATCGTGAGGAAACCTGCATGTTTCGGATAGTTTCTAAAACGTGTGACCATGATTCTAGTTCCCCTGTTATAGGGTTGCAAAGGCCAGACGGCAGCCATCATCATCATCGGCCCATTTAAGTCCCCACTGTTGGGGCACTGGCCTCCCTCAATCACATGAGGGTTAGCTGCCATACTCACCACGCTTGGCAGACGGGTTGGCGAGGGTTTTGATATAAATGCAGAGTTTTCCTTCTTTGGGTGCTGATGATCATGCCAGCAACTTTACCTTAGTCGCCTTTTACGACACCTCGGTAAGAGTGAAGAATAGGCCACCCTATTCTACTCTGTCGGGGACAACACGGCTGTCGCTTCATTGTAATTATCAGACTCCCCAAATCCTGTATCATGGTCTAAGCGTACCCTTTTTTTTTTTTTTGACGCTGGGGAATGCCTCCTTATGCATACCCTCTTGCCGGGGAGCAGGCGGGTTATGTCGGGCTCTCCTCTGGAGGGGGCTTCTCCTAGCGAGAAGCCGGCCAGAGGCATACCGACTAAACCCCAGCGACGCTCCCTCATGGCCAGAGTGGGGAGGGGACATGAGTACGGGTTAAAGAACCTTACTTCACGTCCCTCCCCAGGCGGAGGGCCCACTTACACTGCGGGCCCGACACTGCCTCCCCCAGTCAAGCTGGGGGGGGTCTAAGCGTACCCTAGGCTCCAAAGAAACAGCTACGCAACCGGGAATTACACGCTAAGAAGAAAAAATACATGCATGAGCCGTGGATTGTCTCGTCAGAAAATAAAATAAAATTATCCGTTTCTATTTGGTCAGATCGGGTAAAACATTTAGTCGAAATGAGTTTTTTTTTATGTGAAAGCTAGACGACGACAGGCGGCTGACGATAAACGATCAGCGCCACCTTTAGACATTCACCACATCTATAGGATTACCATGTCTCAGGATTTGTAATAAGATCTTCTCAGTATATTGAAGCGTTTATTAGGATTCCGGCCGGACTTCGAAAATTTCGGAAAATCTCTGAACTTTTGGTTTTTTTGTGGGAACGCCGGGATGCCCAAAACCTACCTTCGTAGGTGATACGACGAGCGACCCTGAAAGATGTGACTTGACATCGTAAAGGATTTTTTTTATAATACGTCAGTGGCAAACAGGTGTGTGGCTCGCCTGATGGTAAGCGATTACCGCAGCCTATGAACGTTTGCAACTCCAGAGGACCTGCATGCGTGCTGTCGACCCCTTAAAACCTGTATTCCCCCGGGAAAACCTCTGATGGCAGCTCATTCCATAGCCGGAGCGTTCCTCTGGAACCGTACTGTGCGAGACCATTTGGGTTCCAATGTCTGAGGATGAATGCTCTGACAACGGCGGGCGGTGTGGTGATAAATGCGGATATTGGCATTAAGTCGAATAGTTCCTCTGAGCACAAACCATTGTACAAGCGGTAGAACACACATAGGGAGGCAAAATCTCTCCTTAGACTTAAGGATTCAATACCGCATGTGAGTTTGGGATCATCGACTACTACCACAGCGAGACTTTGAACCGAGTCAAAGGGCTCCTCAAGCTGGTACGCAGGTGCTCCTGCCCATAGATGGCAGCAGTTCTTCATATGGGGGCGAACTTGTGACTTATATAATAAAAGCCTTTGCTCAGGAGTGAAGTACTGCTTTGCTCTAAGTGACTTCGGAACTGACTGTCGCTGGAAATATCGATACCAAGGATCCCAATGCTCTTTGAGATGGTGAGAGTTGTATCTTGGAACTTGGGTGCTACAGAGAATGGGGTTCTTTTTAGCGGTGAATGCGCAGACTTGTGTCTTTGTGGGGTTGAAACGGACCTGATTTCCCTGGATGAAATGCTAATAAACTGGCCACCTAGGGATACACAAGACCGTGTGAAGTGGAGGAGTCGAAGTAGGAAAGCAAAAGTATGAAAGTAGGAAACCGTTTGCATCCCAAGCGAAGCAACAGCTTGGGATGCAAACGGGACAAGACTAAGATGATGATGCAGGTAATACAACGAGCCGCCCTGGACCAATTTATCAGGACTTTTCAAATCATATGGTTTATGGTAGCCCTAGCCACACTAGAAGAAGTGCGGATGTATTACTTACTCCAGAATTCTGGATATAAAATATAAATTCATCGTAAAGCTACGTCCAGTCAGGTCAACTCAGTTTATACATAAAAGGAATAAGTTTCTAAGAAATGTTATTATACCTGAAAGTCCTCGTTTCCGGAAATAGATAGAGCTCAAAGGGTCAAAGCTTTGGATTTCTGTAGTGCAGTCATTGCATTCCAGTTTATGTCGTGTTGTCGTGAGTTTACTTCTAGAAATAAAATCCGACGACACAGGGATTAACGCGAAATCACGAGCCACTTAACCTGTCTGTCCCAACACCCTACACTTAGGATTCCAAAAATTCGAATTCTATGCCCACCACTATTGATATTCTAGGTGAGTGAGGGTACCGGAGGCCCAATCCGGAGGGAGAAAGGGGAGTTTAAAGGGCGTTGCCAACAGCGACTCAACTGGTGTTGAGGTCGTCCATGGGCGGCGGCACGGCAATCGCTTACCATCAGATGATCCGTCTGCTCGTCTGCCACCTATGTCATAAGAAAAAAAACACATAGCCAAATGGCGACATCTTTTTTTTGTCTGCTGGCATGACTGCCTAGTCATGGAAAAAAAATGTAATATGGCCTCTCCGACAGCAGATCGTTACTGAAATTTATAAATTGCAAAAAATAAAACCATAGTCACTGTCGTTATTTCTATTTATTGTATTTGTGTGAGCATTGTTTTTGTTTGTTTATTTATTAATTATGTACCTAATATGTACCGGTTTATATCAATTTATTTATATTAATGTTGCATTTTTTTATTTTTTATTTATTGGATCTGTATGTATGCGTCTTGTTATTTATGTTCACGTTATAGATGTTATTCCGTTTTCTATTAATATTGTCAGTCTTTTTTTTTCATGTTGTATGTTTTATTATGAGTCGTCGCTCGAAGGTACAGCCTGAAAATCAGCGCTGCAGCGGCTGCTTAGCGGTTGTTGTAGCACATGCTGAGGCTGAACCTTGTTGGCCGCAACTTCATAATGTTTTGTCCTTATTCAGATTTGTATGTAATGTGTTGTGGTCAATAAATTATTTCTTATTCTTATTCTTATTCTTATAGTGTATTAAGTAGACGGATTATATTACTAAGTACTGTAGTACTAGGAGTTACCTACCTAATCATAGTTACAAAAATATTTTTCTGCTTCTTATAACAGAAAGAATGAATAGCGATGTTATGGTTGCTCGTATCCGGTGATATTTATACCTCTTTTCCTCTTCAGTGCGTTCGCAATTTATTCGAATACTCCATAATAGGGCTCGCAAGACATAAACATAACAAGTTTACACCCCATCGGCGATTAAGAGCGCCAAAAACTGCGTCCCACCCGATAACAAACAGAATCCGGTGAAAAGGCACTCGACGCGGCCGCACCGATGACCGGGGCTTTATTTCAACTTTATCGTTTTTGCGTCGGCCATAACTTGGCGCCCTCTATGCTCGGCGAAAGCCTTGCCTAAGTATGTAAATTACGGTCGCTCGCGGTCCTCGGGTGGGCACTTATCTATTCAAATTTGGGTGCGGCGCTGCGTCGCCGGCCCACGCTAATCAAAATCCGATCAGCCATTAAGTCCTGTCGCTATCTGCGCTTAGTTTACGGCCCCCGGGTGGGGGGCGCGTGATCACTTATTTATGTGGCGGGCTGCGGGGGTTCGCCGACTGAAAAACTACCCTTGTCGTCGTCGGCGCGGCGGCACGCGATCTCGCCCCCAGTGCGGAGGAGCGCAGCCAGGTAGATGCGCTCGGAGCCTGGCAACCATATTTGAACAAGGCGTTAAGATCGAATCGGAGTTCTCCCTTTCACACGCGCTTTGTGTCTCCTTTGTTTTGGATGTAATAGGTTTATTCTCGTTCGTTACGGGACGTCTTGGAATGAACCCACCTGGACCGCGCTTGTCAAGTGTTATACAAAACGTTATCCCAGCCTCAACATCACAGAACAAGCGATAGTATGATTGAGAGAGGCAGATAAGTGCTGTAGCTGGTACTGCTGAACTGGGAGAGCCACGCTTCGCCTTGAATGGGTCGATTAAACCAGTGTGTTACCACGACCTAAAGAAAAACAGTATGAAGCAGTGCTATCATTGAGCTTCGCCGCGAGAGGTCAATTCCGGTGGGAAGTGGATTTGAAAGGTTGGTAGCGCACTTGTGACTCCACTGGTTTTGCGGCGGCAATCGTTTACCGGGAGAGCGATATTCACGTAAAGCGCCTGAATTAAATAAAAAATCAATAAGTCTAGACTCGCTCTGTGCACTCCCGAAGTCAATAAGAAGTCTTCCTGGCTCACTGTTCTACCCTCCACTGTGTCCATCGTAAACCGTCGGCGGTGGCTTTGTAATCAACCGGCCGCGCTTTTTACGAGGTCGGCTCGCAGCCTCCGCTCGAGATAAATTTAATCCTCTATCTGATATTGAGCTCGCGAACACGTATAAACTTTATATGTTATGCTGGGAAGCGAAGGATTGCACCCGTTGCGTTTCGCTTGGACAATTTGGACATGTTCTGTCTGTCCGTCCGTATGTCACAGCCACTTTTTTCCGAAACTATAAGAACTATATACTATTGAAACTTGGTAAAAAGATGTATTTTGTTTAGGATGTTTACACAAAAATAAGAAAAAAAAGATTTGTGCGTGGTTATTTAATAAATAGTATAAGTGTTTGCCGAGAGGTTGTAACCCCGAAATCGTTGAAAATAGATCCGATTTAGTATCTAAAAATTAAAATCGATTGTCGTCGCTAGTGTGCCCTACCCGTCATCTTAAGACAAGTATTCACTAACTAACTCACTTGATAACATATTTAATAAAAGAAAAACATTTATTTCCTAAAAGAAGAGATTGAACTATCACAAACACATTTTGCCTTTCCAGTGCAACAAGTAGGTATTCCAACAAAATTACCCGCAATCGTAATCCTTGTTTCCATACAACTGCACTTCACTGTATTGCTTTAATAATAATGAAGTGACGACGCCATCGCCCGCAGGTGAGAGTTGGTGATCTTCACTTATGAAGAACACCAACTCTCATCAGTGCAATCAGTCTCCGCAGGGCAGTTTGTGGCGAGCTGTTGGTGTGTGGGGACACCACGGACCCGAGACTCCCGGGGGAAACACCATCTGTCCCCCACCTCTGGCTTGCCTTTGTTGGTCGGCCAGAGTGGAGCGCAAGAGCTATATGCTCGAAAGGGAAGAAATACTTCAACCTGCGTAATAGCGAGGAACGGCTGAACGGATTACCGGGATCCAGAAATCGGTGCACACCTCTCTACACCCTTAGCTGACCGCGCCGATTTTGGGGGCCCCATATAGTGGGAGGCCAGTCACCGTCTGCCATGATTATAAAGATGAGACATTTTATGTGGCAGGCGTCCCGTCGTCTCGTCAATATCCCGGCAACCAGTCCAGCAAAATCCTATCCATAGACCCGGCATAGTTCCCTTCTTGTCTGCAATAGTCCTTATCGCTTCAATAGTGCAGACAGAGACAGCATCCGCTAGGTGTACACATCCCCACTTACATTATTGTGTCTTAAAGGGGCCTCTTCGTGTTGGATCTATATCCTCACGTACGCCTTCCAAAAGGACTGGCCTCCGAGCCATGATTTCCCGCAGGAGAGATACATAATAATAATAATAATTTATTTATTTCAGGCAACATGATACATTGAAAAATATTTCATTAGCCCATATAATAAGTACCTTACAGTCTAACATACATAATAAAATAAATACACATTTTTATTTCAAATTTCTTCGTACGGCGCGTTGAGTCAGCTTTATTATACTCATTTCGCTTTAGCATTATATGGGTGACAGATGGCAAAATCTATACATTTTTGACGTTTAGTCTCTTTCTAACGTGTGACTTACGTATAACTCTGTCCTACTGTCACAGATATCATGATAAAGCAAAAGAAGTATAATTAGGAATTTTGTATAGTAATAAATTGGGATAGCTGTTATTAAACGTATAAAATGATTTTATGTCCTTTATGGTAGCGGATATAAGACAAAAGAGGATTTACAATATAATTAATATGTATTGTATTGTGAAACATTTAAGAAAAATAGAGTAGTCTATAACTCTTTGCTGGTTTTCTGGATTTTCTAGCCATTCCCGTATTGTGAGGCCGTGGTATCAGTCCGGTCTAGCCAGCCCAGTACATGCCGAATCGTGGCTCTCCCACTATGAACTATTCGTGTGAATTTTCAGGGCCGCCCACTCGTCTATTTGCCGGCTAAGATACCTCACACCAATTCAATTACCGTTGAGCGATACGTCAGAGGAACCGCCATTACCTGTCAACCTAAACATAACAGGGGGAAGGGGGGCGGTAACATCGCCGCACTAATTTGATAACAAAAGACCAATGACGTTTCAGTTGAGAGGATTGTAGTGAAATTCTCGGTAAATATCCGGTTCCTTTAAAATATTCTGTTAATATTATAGTCGCAATTGAAAGTCCAAGTCTAGATTAAATAAGAATTTTCGGAATATTCAAGCATGCGGCCTGACCTAGATGTGTACATTTAATGTCAATATGATCTTGGCACCAAAATATCTGAGCATTTGACAAAAGACAACTGTATTTCAGTATACCCCCTCTTATATTATTCAAGAACAAATGACAACAAAAGTATCGTAGTAGTGTGCTAAAAGTGATTTAGTGTGTACCTATTAAAAGCACCCTCTTAAATAAAACACTTTTATACGCGCTAAAAACCTGCATCCAGAATAATTACTTTTTTCATCTGTCAATATCTATTCTTTTTCTTATTCATAAACTGGACAGTCCTCTAGACCGTAAAGGTTTTACGGAGTGATCATGAACAGAATAAACTCACACCTTATATGGCGCGTGGCAAACGCCCCTATGCGGCATATTAATATTAAAAACATTATAAATTTTAGTTTTGAGCAGATGGCTGTCCAAAAGTCTAACAATATGAAGATCAAATTCAAATGAGCAACAAATTAGTCCCATTTTTATTTTGGAATTCGAATCCTAAAACAAAGGAACATCGCGCTGGCACGGGCCAAGTTCCATTTCCATAAAAAGAAAATGGCTGCGATTTTTACGGCCACCTCCTCTCAAAGTTAAATTACGATGATCATCTCAAAATCCGCCGATTAATCCCACCCTTGTTATGATTTACCTGCCAAACTAAACAAGGGGGCGGATTGTGAAGCTAAGAAGGATCACCCCCACGCACCCGCGAAGGCTGCGTCGACCGCAGGCCGTGTTGTGAGGGTTTTACCACAATGTTGATATTGCCATTTCTAGACACGCTGAGAACAAGTAACCTAATCCGAAATTAGAGAAATTGAAAGGATACTGTAAGGATACTATAAGGTGGCCGTGAGGTCCCCGGCAGAGTAGAATAGGCAACCCTCACTCTTACTGAGGTGTCGTAAAAGGCGACTAAGGTAAAGCTGCTGGCATGATCATCAGCACCAAGAGAAGGAAAACTCTGCATTTATATCAAAACCCTCGCCAACCCGTCTGCCAAGCGTGGTGAGTATGGCAATTACCCCTCATGTGATTGAGGGAGGCCCGTGCCCCAGCAGTGGGGACTTAAATGGGCTAACGATGACGAAGATGACGATGAGAGGATACTGACTTTTCCCCGCTACTGTAAGGGCCGATTCGACCAACCTAAATCCGATACTAAATCTGTGGTACAATGCTGTCATTCTATACAAATATTTCGTTAAATCATAGACTTATCTACGGATAAAGATTAATCGAATTGGACCTACTACGGACGAAGACTGCTCAAGTCGAAGGTGTGACTGCTTCGGTGGCGCAATGGTTTGTGGGTCGCACTTGAAAGCGACGGTCGCGCTTGGTGTCCTGGGCAAGATTTTTAGCTCGACCCGGGGGTCGGGCTAAAATTTGGACCTGAGTTTTTCTGTTAAGAAATTCTCTGTGTTAGCCCAGAGTCTGGAAGTTGGCGGTCTTGTACCCTCGTGCCTCGGAAAGCACATTAAGCCGTTGGTCCTGCGCCTAATCCCTCTTCGGCCGTGTCACACTAGTGTCCCATCGAAATAAGAGGGTACGGGAATAGAGAGTGCACTTGACCGAAATATCGGTTTGGAGGACATTATTAAGTCGCACTAGCGACCGCCAGTAGATTTAAATTTTTAGCTTCTAAACTGGATCTATTTTTATAAGTACTAACAATGCTTATTTGCTTTACGACGACCCGTTTGGAACAGTGATAGTGAAGGCTGCCTTTGGTCCAAGGGTTGCGGGTTCGATCCCCGCACAGTACAAACATTTGTGTGCATGAATATGTCTGTTTGTATTGGTCTGGGTGTTTCTATGTATTATAAGTATGTATTTACAAAAGAAAAGTATTATATGTATATATTTGTAATCCCACTGTTGATTCTGATATCCGTAACACAGGTGCTTGAGCTACCCATCTCGGAGTTAGATCAATGTATGTGATGTTGTGAAATATTTATTATTATTTATATTTGTAAGTACTTACTTCTAGTTGAATTTCTTCGGCATTAAAGCCCTTTTTGGGTCTTGGCCTTTTCTACGGACTGCCAAGTGCGACGATCCCTGCCTGCAATTCGTAAATTGGTCCGTATGCAATTCGTAAACTTTTTCGTCGCCTTAAGATCATCTTCGATGCAACCGCTACCATCTTTGTAGGTACTTGTACTAATATAATCAAGACTTGGCAAGACTGAAACCCATAGCGACAAATCATCAGCGATCAGGTTCCTACTAACAGCTCGACATACGATACGTGCTGGTAATGGCATTGTCCGACTTGGCAACAATTCAAGTTCGGCGTTGAGGAAAATCATTGGATGTGGAGCGAAGAGGTCGCGGCCGCCGCTCGTGTCACGATCAACAATATGCTGCAGTTTGTGTTACACAAAGCGAGAATACGAAGACTTAGTTCCACTTGACTTCTGCTGCTCTGGTACTTAACTTTAACTAATGAAAATAACTAGTCGAAATAATCAAAATCAAACTTATCAAGCTGTTTAACAACCGTCTTAAACGACCCATTAAAATCATTTATGTGATAGGTGACAGATGAGCAGACGGACTACCTGAGCGTTAGCGATACCTTGATCTAAGAAACTTAGTTATTAAGTCAAAATTATGATAATTGTAATAATAATAAAATTCATTTAGTCCTATCCTATAATTTCACATAATATTCGTATACCTACCAGGTCAATTGTAGTGGAACTCAATACCATATTAACATCTTTTATGTACCTATGATTATTCCGAATAAATATATTTCATTTCATTTCATTTCATTTCATTTCATTGCCGCTGTCAGTGGACACCCGCAAATGAGTCACAAGTGCCATCCCATTCATGCCGAAGCCTGGTAGGAAAGGTACTTTGGCGTTTGGGATCGCGGTCCCAGAAGCATGTTGCCACAAATGTCCAACGATTTAAGGAGCAGGGGCGTAGCTACCGCCGTATCTGCCGTATCAATTATACGGGGCCCCGGCCACGGGGGCCCCCAAAGTGAGTAAGGAAAAAAATGAAAACTTTCTAATTTATTTTATTTTACAAATGATCATCATCATCATCATCATCAGCCCATTTAAGTCCCCACTGCTGGGGCACGGGCCTCCATCAATCACATGAGGGGTAATTGCCATACTCACCACGCTTGGCAGACGGGTTGGCGAGGGTTTTGATATAAATTCAGAGTTTTCCTTCTCTGGGTGCTGATGATCATGCCAGCAGCTTTACCTTAGTCGCCTTTTACGACACCTCGGTAAGAGTGAGCCTATTCTACTCTGCCGGGACCACACGGCGAGATGAAATATCTAGTCGAAATAATCAAAATCAAACTTATCAAGCTGTTTAACAACCATTGTCCTAAACGACCCATTAAAATCATCTATGTGATAGGTGACAGATGAGCAAACGGACTACCTGAGCGTTAGCGATTGCCGCTGTCAGTGGATACCCGCAAATGAGTCACAAGTGCCATCCCATTCATGCCGAAGCCTGGTAGGAAAGGTGGAAAGGTACTTTGGCGTTTGGGATCGCGGTCCCAGAAGCATGTTGCCCCAAATGTCCAACGATCTAAAAAGCAGGGGCGTAGCTAGCCGTATCTGCCGTATCAATTATACGGGGCCCCCGGCCACGGGGGCCCCCAAAGTGAGTAAGGAAAAAAAATGAAAACTTTCTAATTTATTTTATTTTACAAATGACAAAATTCTATAAAGCAATTACTTTTTTTCCCGCCTTAAGCGTGCGTTCAAAAGTTCAAAATTTTTTATTTGTAATATGGTTTAATTATATTATGATAAATATAAATATTTCTTTTCACAATATTTTTTTTCTTTTGTGAAAAATCTTTACTCCATAGGTACTCCAAACAATTTTTTATACGGGGCCCCGACAAGCCACGCTACGCCTCATAAAGTTAAGGAGTAAAAAGTCAGACCCAAATTTTATCCTAATTACAGAGTGTTGGTATAGTTCTAAAACGACAACTACGATACTTAAGCCATATAGTGCGGAAGCCACCGGATTGTATAGAAAGAGTCTGAGAAAAGAACTGACAAGAGACCACGTGGCCGTAGACCTGCCCGACGGTCGGACACTCTCATTGAGTCAGTAGACATGCCGTTCCGTGAGGCATATAGAGCTGTGCAAGATCGTGACAACTGGTGACAATTGGTCACTGACATATTTGAAAAATAGGGGGACACGACCCTCAACACTTCAGGGACCGACTAAGAAGGATAGAAAAACAGTGTCGGTAGACAAAGAGTAGGACGTACGTCACCAGGTCAGGTAGAGTGATTTACGCAACGAGTCAATGTGGAGAATATTTGGAGAGGTCTATGGCCAGTACAATACTGATGCATGTACCGAAAACCAAACACTCATCGTATCATCATCATATCAGCCCAAGAACATCCACGCATGCACTACTAAGTATAGGCCTCTTCTTTATCACGCCACTCCCTTCCGCCCCCTGTCAGCTTTGTCCATTGTTTCCCCGCTACGGTTTCGATAGACCATCGAAACACCAGCGAAAGTAATTTTAAAAGCGTTATTTTCATCCTCCATAAAGACAGCTTGGTATACCTATTGCAAATATTATACTAGAAGAGCACGCGTCCTCGTTGCTGACTAAAGGCCGTCAAAGCGGCTCATAAAACCAGAGACGATGCCACCCCTGTCTGTCTCCCCACTTTTGGGTAGTTTTCCTTACAATTGAGGCTTTTTCTAGCGTATAAATGATTTTTGGATATATTTTTTGTTGACTATGTTATGCTAATGCACGCCCTAACTCTACAAGACCTAACTTCACAAACACAACAGCTTAGTCAAAATATATGGCTTGGCCATTTCGTTACATTGACATGGGGACCTATGCACTACTTTTCGGTCTTGTAGTAACGACTGTTACACGCACGATCACCTTGATGAGCAAAATACAGGGAAAAATTGTAATCGCCATGGACATGACAGGAAAAAAAAAGTTTAAAACTCTGATAAACAAAACCTATGCGAAGAGACCAAAAAGGTGCATTTTGATAGGGCTTAGGGAAATTCAAAAGGAAAGTGTGGCCACACCGCCCAACGCCCGCATTCGACCGTCGGCTGGCCGCGCATTTTGCTTTTCTATTTATTCATTACGTTCCGAGCGGGCGCTCCTCTTATTGGTACAGCAAATACGAGATCACATCAGCAGCGTTCGAGGCATCTGCAGCAAGACACCCGCTACTGGAATCGCTAATGGGAACTGTGAAGCATTGGGATTGCAAAACTTGTCGGCATGCTGTCTAAAAGAAAAGGTTTTATCTGAGGATATTTTCGATGTATTTTGATGTGAACGAGTAGCGTCGCGTAGTGGCAACCCTTTAACAGCGGAACCAGACCTTGAAAAATCTTGATAAAACGACGGGGACCTTCAAAAGAGGAGCGTGTAGTGTAGTGTAGAAGTAAAGTAACAGCCGTGTGGTCCCCGGCAGAGTAGAATAGGCCACCCTCACTCTTACCGAGGTGTCGTAAAAGGCGACTAAGGTAAAGTTGTTGGCATGATCATCAGCACTCAGAGAAGGAAAACTCTGCATTTATATCAAAACCCTCGCCAACCCATCTGCCAAGCGTGGTGAGTATGGCAATTACCCCTCATGGAATTGAGGGAGGCCCGTGCCCCAGCAGTGGGGACTTAAATGGGCTGACGATGAAAGTAACTCATTCTGTCGTCTCATGCCTACGTGCCGCACGTTGATGTATGACGTATCAGTGAGTTCACTCATTCAGGGATAGACGCGCGTGCGGTGTATAAAGTAAGCAGTGACCCGATATAATCATAGTGAAAAACGAACAGCCAGAGCGTACTCCTTTCTTAAAGGCCGGCAACGCATCAGCGATCTCTCTTAACTCTCTGTTCATGGGATGCAGTGATTACTTATATTACGTATATGGTCAGGTGCAAGAAATTGAAGAGAAGAGGTCTGATCTCGACAAAAAATGAGATGATCTTAAGGCCTCCTGCTGCCATCCCCTATCGTTATAACGGTAATGTGCTAACGTGTCCCCATTGTGGGCGCACGTTTAATGCTAAGATTGGCTTCGCACGTCGCTGGAAGACACACCAGAGGGCAGGATTACCTTATCTTATCTTATCTTGCTGTTGGGGGCTGACTAGGAATAGCCAGCGACACTTCGACCCAATGGGATCTTTTGTGTCAACCCCATTACCCTATGTTCCTACTATCTCCCTGTGAATGTATTGCATTAGATGCACTATACACTTCAAGGGGAGTAGCCTGTAATCTTCTGGGCTAGGATAAGCTAATCCCATCATCAGGATTACCTTAGTCCCCCAACATAACTTTACAGTTTTTTACATAAGGTGGTCGCTGTAGACGAAATCGGTTGGGAAGACCGTATGATGATACGGTCAGGTGAACTGCTTCCTCGTTTGTCTCCTTTAAAATAAAAAAATAAAAGCTACAAAAACTATGCATCTTCTTCAACGGCCATCAAAGGCCTTAGCGCAAACCGGAGTTTACGACCGAATCAGAGTTCCCCTCCCTTTCACACGGACAATGTTTCTCCTCTGTTCGGATGCGACAGGTATATTCTCGTTCGTTACGGGATGGGCGCTAAGACTCCAGACCTCCAGAACGTCCGCATCAATCAAATTACTAGAGCCTTGCTCATTAAAACCTCCTTAAGCGCTGCGTCTGGCGCTATCTCCGAACAGCTTCGCGGTACGGACTCCACACGTCTTGAGGACGCCAGAACGCATACCACGAATTATTCGAAGAATCGTAGCGTATGCATATAGTAAAAGTCGAGGGCGAGCGACCAAGAGGGGAAGAAACCCGTTGCGATGGTTGGACCAGACCCGCAACACCTTATACTTTTGATCGTCGGAGAGCCACGCTTCGGCATGAATGGGCCAGCTCGACCAGAGTGATATCACGGCCTTAAAGAAAACCGGCGGGAACAGCACGATAGGGGCAGCGGTAATGGCAGCAGGTGGCCTTAAGATCATCTCATTTTTTGTCGACATCGGACCTTTTCTCTTCAAATTCTTGCACCTGACCATATATGTAATATAAGTAATCACTGCAGCCCATGAACAGAGAGTTCAGAGAGATCGCTGATGCGTTGCCGGCCTTTAAGAAAGGAGTACGCTCTGGCTGTTCGTTTTTCACTATGATTATATCGGCTCACTGCTTACTTTATACACCGCACGCGCGTCTATCCCTGAATGAGTGAACTCACTGATACGTCATACATCAACGTGCGGCACGTAGGCATGAGACGACAGAATGAGTTACTTTACTTCTACACTACACTACACGCTCCTCTTTTGAAGGTCCCCGTCGTTTTATCAAGATTTTTCAAGGTACACTACACGCTCCTCTTTTGAAGGTCCCCGTCGTTTTATCAAGATTTTTCAAGGTATAAAAAATATGCTGACCCACATTTGCTTGTTAAACTTCCTAATGTCCCGAGAAATACAGTTCAAGTAGTGTTAGTAGCGCGCTCGTAAAGAGGAGGATTTTTATGTACACCTCGCTGGAGCCCCGAGCCAGGTTTATGGCGATTCAGCGAGGAATTCCAGCGGTAATGAGGAAATTGCGGACCCAGTAGTACCATGGCTAGTGGCACGCTCAAACGCGACTCACTTTTGAGTAGTGCCTGTCCATTCAGCGAGGAATACCAGGTCCGCCGGTAGTGAAAAAATTGTTGAGCCTGCGAGTAGGTACCACTGCTGTTGGCATACTCGAACGCGACCTACTTTTGAGTAGTGGCTGTCTACTCAGAGACGAATTCCAGGGGTAATGAGGATTTGCGGAGTCAGCGAGTACCATGGCTAGTAGCACGCTCGAATGCGACTCACTTTTGAGTAGTGGCTGTCTACTCAGAGAAGAATTCCAGGGGTAATGAGGATTTGCGGAGTCAGCGAGTACCATGGCTAGTGGCACGCTCGAATGCGACTCACTTTGGAGTAGTGCATGTCCATTCAGCGAGGAATATCAGCGGTAATGACAAAAATGTGGATCCTGCGAGTACCACTGCTGGTGGCACACTTGTACGCGACTCACTTTTAAGTAGTGGCTGTCTACTCAGAGAATAATTCCAGTGGTAATGAGGCTATTGCGGATTCAGCGAGTACCATGACTGGTGGCACACACGAACGCCACTCATTTTTGAGAACTTTTTGATACAAATATAAACCAAATGTTAAGCTGCATTGCACGAATGCACGACCGTCTCTATGTATATCGAGTAGCATGCTCAAAACATCACTTATCAACACATCGCAAAAAGAACTCGAGCCCCCACCTTTTCCAGAAATCCCCAAACAGATGTGTGCAATAGTAAATCCGAGAGCCACAAGCCCGGAAAAACAAGTGAACCGCGACCAACCATCCCGCATCCCGTCTATTTTTTTTATCCTCGAAGGCCGAGGCTACGACCACCTTTGTGGGGGCATCCGCTCTGTTAATGGACGAAAATATGGAGGCTCGCTAAGATTTTCCTTCATTTTCCGCGCGACGAAACCAAAAAAGTACGCTAAGTAGAGGGGGCCCTTTTAGTCGTTTTTCGCGCGAAGGTGAGCTTGCCGTCTTTTGTTTTCGAACACTGAACGGTGGAATTGTGTGCTTTTTTGCTTCTGCTTTGTTAACCTCTTACAAGGGTTCTTATTAAGTTTATTATAGCGGAAAACGAGGCATGCCTAATTGTAACCACCGCTTATGCACATCTGCAACACCCGAGGCATCACAAATGCATTGCTCTTAAGGAAAGCAATAAGCTCTTTTCTTATTTCTGTAGCGCGGGATAGGTTGAGTCTGTCTAATGTGTCCCCTTCCCACTCTTGCGTGGACGGGAGCACCATGGAGTTTAAGTCGGTAGATCCCCGCCGTTGCGGAGGAGTCCGACATAATCCATCCGCCCCCTAGTTGACAGGTATGCGTAATTTCATTTCTCCTGGAAGATCAAAAAGAAAAAAATGAATTCTAATCTCTTCAAAAATGTGTCTTTTTTTGTCCCACTCACTATAAAAAGATGTTCGTAATTTAAAATTCCATCTACATTTTCAACTAACACATTTTATCTTCCCGGGATGTACTTTTCCGTTGAATCCAACCAGCGAAAACCTCATAGAATTTTACAAGTCAAATTGGCTACTTCTTTCTAAAATCTTAACCTCGCCAAAATGCACACATGTACACTCTAGTCCCAAATAAAAGACGTGTCTTATCTTTCTAATCTCACTGTGTTGAATCCGCAAACAGTTGAAGAATATTTAAAATAAGCTACGATAATAGTATCTAGTAGTAGGTACTCACGGCAGCTTATGTCACCCGCGGCCATAGTGACGGCTCTTCTGCCGCTAACTGCCCGATAACGACCGCCCAGCGCTGCAGTCCCCCAATTATACCACTTATCAGCATTCATTTATACCTATGTACACTATACTATACCGAGGCAAAGTAGTTATTTAAGCAATACTGAGAGCAGGGCTGGCTTGAGGCTAATTTATTATAATAAAAATAATAGCGGTAATTTACTAAAATCAATGTTATAAACAATTAATTTATTTTGTAATTAGAACGCTTAATTAAATTATTTGATTGTAGTATAAAGCGATCAAAAATACGCCATGCGCACTCCCTACCCTACCCCTTCCGGTAACTTGTTTTGATCGCATTATAAAAGCTCTACCTGTCTGACGTTTGGGTCATTCGTGTTCGAACTCTGGTCGAATAAACACCTCCAGTAAATCACTCCGTCGTGATTTGATGCTGCTTAAGGCTAAGTCTCACTTTTTATAAGATAGGCGAGTAGACGGATCCCTTTATGGTGAGCCATTGCTGCACATGAGGTGTCCATGGGCGGTAACTACAATGAAGTCGAGGTCTGTGATGCCAACATATAAACTCCACTCCCCCTCGAATATAGCCTCTGATATCCTCAGTCAGTAGGCAAAAGAAGCCACAAGCACTGCTTCACGCTTGTTTCTGTGATGATGAACATTATTGTATGATGGTGTCGTGCGCTTTATCTATCAAGAATATAGACCATGGTTTTAATTTTTATGGATTGTTATTATTTATTGTCGGGCCAAAAATTTGTTCCTAAGTTTTCGGTAAGAAATTCTTAGTGTCCGCCTGGAGTCTGGAAGTAATTTAATTGTTGACCTTAGGACTTAAAAGGATTGGATTGGATGAGGAATGTCTGGGCTTGACATAAGTAATGCAACATGATCCTTCAGCATTAGACGGACAAAGGTTGTTGTCAAAACAGTATTGTTAATGTCAACATTCGAATTCACAAAAGTATACTGACTACACTATATTTCACAACATTACATACATTGATCTGACTCCGAGATAGGTACGAGTAGCTCAAGCACCTGCGCTACGGATATCAGAATCAACAGTGGGATTATAAATGTATACATATAATACTTTTCTTTTGTAAATATATAGCTATAATACATAGTAAACACCCAGGCCAATACAAACAGACATGTTCATGCGCACAAATGTTTGTACTGTGCGGGGATCGAACCCGCAACCCTTGCACCAGAGGCAGCGTTCACTACCACAGTTCCAAACTGGTCGTTTCACTGTTTAAAACACATAATATAGAAAACAAACATCAAATTGAGAAGTCACAGAGAGTGTATCGCGAGAAATCCAACTAGAATCCAGGCCAATACTGGGCAAGCTAATTATGCGTCTGACCAATTCCAGTAACCTGGCTCTAAGTAGCCATCTCACTCCAAATATGATTAGAAATTTCACGTGCAACGAATATCTGTGTCTTGTCATAGTGAATGAAATACTCTAACTATCCAATATACTCAAATAATTGAGACATTTACATTGTATACCTAGATTTTAAGTTTTGTATGTTGTGCAATTAAGGTGACGGGTAGGGCACACTAGCGACGCCAGTCGTTAGATAGATAGATAGATACTCTTTATTGCACAACATACAAAACTTAATAGGCGGTCTTATCGCTGGGAGCGATAAGACCGCCTATCTCTACCAGACAACCTTCAGGTAAAGGACATTAGATAGAAGAGGGAAGTTTTTAATATTTAGCTTCTAAAAAGGATCTATTTAAAAAAAAATCGGGGTTAGAACCTCTCAGCAAACACCAATACTATTATTTAATACTTATAGTTAACTTTTTTGACTGCCTCGGTGGCGCAATGGTTATGAATCGCACTTTAAAGCGACGGCTGCGCAAGAGGTCCCGAGTTCGATCCCCGGGTCGGACCAAAAGTTTTCGGTAAGAAATTCTTAGTGGCAGCCCGGAGTCTGGAAGTTGGCGGTCTGGTACCCCCGTGCCTCGGAAAGCATGTTAAGCTGTTGGTCCTGCGCCCGATCCCTCTCCGGTCGTGTCACAGTAGTGTCCCATCGGAATATAAGGGTAAGGTAAGAGGAGGAGAGTGCACTTGTTTGCGCACACACTTGAGCACTATAATATATTCTGCGTACGTGGCTGATCGTTGAGATTGGCCGCCGTAGCCGTAATCGATTGGAGGATAATAGTTAATTGTTTGGTCTGCTTTTGCACTTGAATTTCGGATTACCGCCAAAAGTGGCGGCTTTTGGCGTAAATCATTTTTTCGCGTACAAAAACGCACCCAACATTTGCGCTTGGTAACGCCGAAATGGTTTTAAATATATTATTTATTTAGTAGCTAAAAATTAAAATCGACTATCAGCGCTCCGCACCTCATCCTGAACTCGCCATCGCGCCAATCCGAATTCGAAATGATTGGAAATTTCCCGCGCGACATACATGCGAATATCTTATTAAACTTTGTAGCTTTTACCAATGACCTGGATTCGTGTGAACTCGGTATAGGACAATATTATTATATATAATAAGTACAACCATTTAAAAAAACTGCCCAAGTGCGAGTTTAACTCGCCCATGAAGTGTTCCGTATCCTGCAAGTAAAATATTACTTAATTGTAAAACAATTTAGTTGACTAAGTATAGTTATATAATTCTTTTATTATAGAAGTTAGAGAGGATGGGCACACATTTTACCACCTTGAGATGTTTGGTTGAAAAAATATTTTTTTAAAGACCTATCCATAGATACCTACCCACACGTGTAAGTTTGATAAAAAAAATATTTAGAGTTTCAGTTCTAAGTATGGGGACCCCCAAAATTTTAATTTTTTTTCCTTTTTTTGTAATGCGTAATGCGGTTAACAAAATACATCTATTTACCAAGTTTCAATGGCATAGTTCTTTTAGTTTCGAAAAACAGTGGGTGGCTGTGACATACGGACGGACGGACAGACGGACAGACAGACTGACATGACGAATCCATAAGGGTTCCGTTTTTTGGCATTTGGCTACGGAACCCTAAAAATTGCTAGTAGTATAACATAGACCTTTTCAACAAGGGCGATGGAAACATAAAGGTGGGTCTACACTAGCCGAGCACCGTCTAATTTGACCGGAGAGAGTCCGGACACGCTATCAAATAGCTTGACTATGTCCGGCTTTATCCGGATGCCGCAATCCTTAATTAACGCCTTACTGCAAGGTATTTTGTATCCTTATGAAAACCATTTACAATATAGATGGAGACCCATAATTTTGGAAAAATATTAATAAATATATTTGACCAGTAATTATTATTTATACAGGATGCATCTGTGAACATTTACATCCCTTTAACCACGTGTTTTACCATCCATTCTGAACACCATTTGTTTTACGAGTTTTGGAAATTCGTAGAAAATTTTTTCGACTCCCCATACAAAATGACCAAGTCACGTGACCAACTTTGTATGAAAAGTTAATCATACTTTATGCGAATTTCCGAAAGTCATAGAACAAATGTTGTACAGAATGGATGGTAGTACACGTGGTTAGAGGGATGTTCACAGATATAGATAGCGACGACCCGTTTGGAACAGTGGTAGTGAACGCTGCCTTTGGTCTAAGGGTTGCGGGTTCGATCCCCGCACAGTACAAACATTTGTGTCCATGAACATGTCTGTTGTCATAAGTATGTATTTACAAAAGAAAAGTATTATATGTATATATTTGTAATCCCACTGTTGATTCTGATATCCGTAACACAGGTGCTTGAGCTACCTATCTCGGAGTCAGATCAATGTATGTGATGTTGTGAAATATTTATTTATCATTTATTTATACACTCTGTATGATAATTAATCATTGATGCGTATATTGTACAACATGCATTTTTGGTGTTAAAATTTGTTTGATCAAATTTTAGACTTTATGTAGTAATATACCTTTTTTTTACATTATGGCGGTCAAACGAGCGTCTGCTCAGCTCACCTGATGGCAAGGGATTAGCCGCCCATGGACATCTGCAAAACATGAGGCATCAACGATTCGTTGCCGGCTCTTAATATGATTCTAACTGGTTAGTTATATATAGATAGATAGATATTCTTTATTGCACAAAAATAAAATACAAGCATGATACAACTACAGCAACAGACAGTACAATAAGGCGGTCTTATCGCTTGTAGCGATTTCTTCCAGACAACCTTTGGGTGGAGGAAAGAAATATCGTATTCGTAATAAGGGAAGGCAGTGCAAAGTAGTTTAACAAATGAAATTGAGAATGGCAGAAATATACATATTTTATAAATTAATAATATTACATAACATAACTAATATTAAACAATACATACATACCCAATAATATATACATAGATAATTTATAACAAAAAATCAATAAAAATATTTCTTATAGATAGGTATAAATGACCAGAGAGCAGACCACATAAAATAGGAAGTTATAATTAGTTATATATGTTATCTAATGGCTATTTCGGTGTCAGGCTCCCGGTTCCGTCTGTCTGGTTCATATGGGCTCAAAAGTATTATTGGGATTGAAGGTTTTTGTCTCTAATTTAAGAAAAAATTGTAATGATTTAATTAAGCTTTACATGAGCAGTGTGTCGAACCCCTGTGAATCGGACGGGGGGAGCCGGAGGTACCTCGAAGAAATACCCTAATTACGTGTGTTTGTCAGTCGCTTACCGACTTCTTGTTGATCTGTGCATGACGTGTCCTTTAAGTAAAGCAACACTATAACATGTAGATATAATATATAAATAAGATTATTCATGTAAGAGGTATGCTTTGTTGATGGCCTTAAATAAATAAATAAAGACTATCAAGGTTGTTGAACCCATAGACCAATCTTTTAGCTTCACCTAAAACTGAACAAACATTTTGGATAAAAAAAATATCACCTTCCTTGTCATCGGAGGTGGTAATGTATCTCAGTATAATTCCCATTTAATATATCTATTTCGAACTTAATCTGTGGCTTAGGACCACTATGTTCGGTCAAGCTGAACAAGTCATTATCTACTAATGATACTCTGTGGAATTTCCGAAGATCGTTAGTACTTAATTGATCCTTCGAGCTAGATAAACAATATTTAATTTAAGTGAGCATTTGTACCAACTTGCAACAGTTTTTCACATTGAATAATGTTCTCCCATCTAAACAATCAGTAAAATATGCAGGATATATTATATAGCACAAGTGTGTGCACTACCCTCATACTCGTATTTCAATGGGTCACCAGTGTGACATGAGCGGAAAGGGATCGAACCAAGCGAGGCACAAATTTGACCAGGCCTGGGAATTGAGCGTGGGACCTTAATAAAGTTTAACCATCACTTCAAAGTGCAGTTCTTCTAGCAACTGGGTTACCGAAACAGTCACGAACTAAACAAAAAGCCTCTATTTATATTAATAATAATAAAAAGGTACCACGGCAAATACAAAAGTATTTGTATTAATAAATTCAAACGTATTTTCCGTGGTCTCCGGAACCTTATAACTAAAAGATTCCAAAAGTAATTTTCCCGTAATCAGCACATTTCCGCGCAAGTTTCCTCGCCCTTGCGAAGCGATGGTGGCGCGGTAAACAATCGTTTGTATGCGCCGCCCGCGACGCGTCCACTAGCCGTGATACGTTACGGAGACGTCAAACGTAAGCCCCTAGCTCCGCTGTAAGCGACGCAACGCGAAGCTTCACAGACAGAAGCAGCGCAGTCAACATCGCTTGTATGCGCCGCCCGCGACGCGTCCACTAGCCGTGATACGTTACGGAGACGTCAAACGTTAGCCCCTAGCTCCGCTGTAAGCGACGCAACGCGAAGCTTCACAGACAGAAGCAGCGCAGTCAACATCGCTTGTATGCGCCGCCCGCGACGCGTCCACTAGCCGTGATACGTTACGGAGACGTCAAACGTTAGCCCCTAGCTCCGCTGTAAGCGACGCAACGCGAAGCTTCACAGACAGAAGCAGCGCAGTCAACATCGCTTGTATGCGCCGCCCGCGACGCGTCCACTAGCCGTGATACGTTACGGAGACGTCAAACGTTAGCCCCTAGCTCCGCTGTAAGCGACGCAACGCGAAGCTTCACAGACAGAAGCAGCGCAGTCAACATCGCTTGTATGCGCCGCCCGCGACGCTTTCACTAGCCGCGATACGTTATAGAGACGTCAAACGTGAGCACCTAACTCCGCTGTAAGCGACGCCAACACGTAGTTTCATAGACAAAAGCAACGCAGTCAACATCGCTTGTATGCGCCGCCCGCGACGCTTTCACTAGCCGCGATACGTTATAGAGACGTCAAACGTTAGCACCTAGCTCCGCTGTAAGCGACGCCAACACGTAGTTTCATAGACAGAAGCAGCGCAGTCAACATCGCTTGTATGCGCCTCCGGCGACGCGTCCACTAGCCGTGATACGTTACGGAGACGTCAAACACTAGGCCCTAGCTCCGCTGTAAGCGACGAAACGTGTAGCTTCATAGACAGAAGCAGCGCAGTCGACATCGCTTGAATGCGTCGCCCGCGAGGCAGCTGTGCGAGGAAGATGCAACGCGATGCTACTGATTCGAAGCACGCATCTACAACACGCATCTTTATCATACAAATGTCACAGCTTAGTTGAACCCGTCTGTGTAGCACATCTTTGGTGGAAAGGTCCCACGCCCAGAAAAACTTACACGAGCGTAATTTGCTCAGCGGTTTCAACGCTACCAAACGCTTCTCTGTGGGCGACAGTCCTAACCTAAGTACAGGCTGTCGCTGCATACCATAGTCCGCTGGAGCCCGCTCAGCATTCCCCTAACGGCGGAATGTTCTGGCACGCTCGCTCAGCCCGGGCTTAGGCACCGCCTTACTGCTCCAGGGCTGACAGCTGTCCGAAATGCACTAGACGGCCATAAAGGACATACTCAGTTTCATAGTCCTCTGTCGCGTCCAATCCTTAATCTTGAATAATTGTAGTTAATCAAACGATAACTTTATGGAATCGAACCATAAATCAAATTCACGCTTAGATGTGATGGTTGGAGATGTATTTGAGCAACAAAAGTGACAGAGCGTGCACTGTCTTAGACTTAATTAAAAATAATTTAAGCGGTGTTACCATTTTCTTTGAGCACCAATATTTTGAAACTGTAGAAATGTTTATTGTTTATTATATATACTATGTATAAAGAGTTACGCTTACGCTTGTGGATGTAATGGAGACCTAGAGCCATCTATTTGTTTAAAATGGAACTAATGTCCAGAAACGAAGTGAGGGAGGGCCACTAGTTAAACAATCCACACTAATCCGCTTGTAGCTAAGCAATGCAGTCTCTGATTGCCACGCTACGCACCAAAGTCATTTATTTTTTAAGTTAGTGTACTAGTGCAGCCTCTCCCAACACATCCAGGACTGGGTTAATTTAGAAAAATTCGTTCACAACAGTATTCCAACTGGAAAGAGAGCCCGGAACCTCTGCGCTGGGCGCAATACTTTGCCATAGAACCCATCGGAGAAGGTGATATTGATGTTTTTATGATAGCAAGAATGATAAGTCTCTTTTGTAAAGCTCTTTCTATATTATTGACCTCATGGATCCACCAACGCAGTTTCAGACAAAGAAGTCTTGATGTGAGCCACGTATTTATTTACCTACTGAAATAGAATTAGTAAATAAGAGCCAATTGATGATACGATAGGTACCTATAACGTAATGTTTTCAGTCAAAGAGTTTTTTTTTAAATAGAAATGTACCTTTCCTCCATCTTACGCCAAAGGTCGTGGGTTCGATCCCCACCCTGAACAAACATTCGTGCGATGAACACTTGTGTTTGTTCGGTGTCTGGGTGTAATATATGTTTAAGATATCTGTAACACAAGTGCTTAAGCTACTTCGTACGGAATCAGGTCAACGTATGAGATGTTGTGAGAATTATTATATTATTATTATTTCTAGAAAAAAAACGGGTTAACGGGTTTTCAATGGTAATAAAGATCACATTAAAATCAATTACATTTATCCTCTTATCAATAAGATAGCTTATTATGGGATAATTCTTATTAGACATATTTTTTATATTTTATTGGACAACTAGTTATTTTCAGATCATATTCAAGTAAGACGATCTAAATGGTGGTTCCTTTTTCTATTATATTTGTAGGGAGCTATAACGGGCCTTTTGATATCCTATTTAATACTCATAAGTCCGGCATAGACGGGTCTATTTCGTCCAGCCTCACGAATGACTGCCAATAATCTATTATCTTATTAGACGCAGCTCCCAATATCTTTCACTCGAACCTATCACGAAAACCAGACGTCTTTTCCTACTTACGCAACAGAATTTACGCTTAAGCGAGCGAGGTCCAGGCACTACGTTACTCACTCACACCCATGCAATTTGTATGAGGCTCTCGGCTGGGAGAGATGGAGATACCTCGCCCCCCGCGGCTGGTTCACGGACAGGCGACGGAGGGGCTGACCGCGCGAGTGGTCAGAGCTCCCAATGTGACAAACTATGGTATAGTGCGGTATTGGTAGCTGGCTAGCTTAAGATGGTCCCCCAAGCCCCTCCGTTCGGCCGCTCTTGCCGCGACCGCAGAGGTCGATGGGTGCACATCTAGAGGTCACCTAGAACTGGTCGTTGTCCGCAGTATATTAGGGTATGTATACACTGGCGAGTGGCGAGCGGGTGCTCGCGGCGTGTGGGTGAGACGTTTACGGTCGGATCGCTGGTCGACGACGTTGCTGTGACCGCTCTAGGGAAATTTAAAACGGGATACTAAATAATAAATCGTCACGACACGCCTTTAATCCGGGCACGTTGTCGTTTCATTTGTTTTCGTTTGTCCTTCAAGATCTATTTGCGCATGTGGCCTAGATATTAAGAGACAAATTGCGGCCAGGAATGTGTTGAAGGAAATGCTCTATTTCTATTGACGACCCATACAAAAGTGTTAGAGATATTGATTATTGTTGGTTTATCAATTTAAATGGCCCTTCTTACTATAATTAGTGTCAAAATACATGACTTATTTTGACGCTACGAAGGTGACTATGACTAGGACTATATAAACTAGGAGAGAAACTTATCGTAACAATGTCGTAAAATTAGGCCGGGTCGATAAGTGACACTTTTAATTATTAAAACAAATAAATCGATACATAAATAATATTAATATTGTATTTGCTACTTGTTCTACTACTTGCTATTGTTCTACTACTTTGCTATAGTAGAAAGCTGTAAAATATTTGTACAATTATCTGTTTTGTAACTACAAAAAACCTTTTCTACATGTATATCTACAGCTGCCTTAAAATACTGCATCCTCTCTCCCTACGTACTGCACCGCTAACTTATTAAACCATCAAAACAAAGAACTTTACCCACCCAATTAAGAATTCAGTCCCCAAAATTCCCTCGCGTGTGGTGTCACCTCGCGCAATACCGCGTTGCGAGACGCGCCGCGGCCGGCCCTCGCGTCGCACCAATTAATTACGGTGGCCATCTTACCCCCCCTTCCCCACACCCCCACGGCCCACCGCGACCCACCGCCCAACGGACAATTATTGCCGCCGAATCTGCGGACTCGCCTCCAGTGTGCACGCGCCTTTATAAGCCTGAGACTGACTGGATTACTTCATTAATCTCGAGAAAACACCCCTTTATGACTGATACAAGCTGGAGATTAATTCAATAGTAGTCCGGTAGTTTTCAAATCAGAGCGGCAGGAAAATAGTAGAGCTTACTGCAAAATGGACGTGTCCTTCGGCAAAACGTAGGTACTATGGTACATTTATTCATTTATAAGGCAGTCAACAACCAAAAAACATTAAACATAAACTTTAAAGGATATCTAAGTGCAGATTCACTTACAGGCTGCCACGGCTTGCAAATATAAGGTAATTAATTAGATATGGTTTTATTACAAGTGCTTATGTTATAAAGTAAATAAATATCTTTTTTAGTCAGTCTAGTTTTCTGGATACACCAAGTGCATAAATAACTTGGGGAGATCTCCAAATGTATAAGACTACCAAGTAATAGAGAGCGTATCTATGAATACCTAATTGTAAATGTATGCTCAATAACGTTTGTTCTACTTTTCGAATATTTTTTCAACTACCCATATAAAATTATAAAGTCACTTGACAGTCTTACGGCCTCACTCAGAGACGTCATTTAAGCTAATGTTCATTAACTTTAGTATCGGTAGTCTTTATGCGTATCAAAATAAGTGTCAATATTTTTTCTTAAGTAGCCAACTAAGTTGGTCGACGACTCTGAGTGTGGCAGTAAGTACGAGAAGTTAAAATTATTTTTTAAGTAAATTTCCAAAAGTCACAGAACAGATGTTGTTCAGAATGGTTGGTAGAACACGTGGTTAAAGGGATGCAAATGTTCACAGATACACCTGTATTTACTGTTCTTCTCACCACCACTTGCCCTCCGATAGATGAGCTATCTTAATAATAAATAAAGCTTTATTTGTTATTCATCATCGTCATTCATTAAAAGGTCTGCCTTTTAACCTTTGGTTAGGGGAACCAGCCAAAAAATTGTTGATCTATATCCTCTGTTTCAGAAATTATCAGGAGTAAAGGTACTGTTACACATGCTCATTTATAGCATGCTTAAAAAGCATGCCAAATATGAGCATGCTTAATAAGTAAACTGTCCACATTTGCTATCAATAAGCATGCTGTTAGCTGTCTATTAGCATGCTTAAAAATAAGCAAACCTGTTTACACGTGCTAAAGACACTCCGGCCACACTCCCCCCTCCACCCACTCTACTGGTGGCATGCTCAAAATTAGCATGCTTATTATATTAGTAGCAGGTCTGTCTACACATGATCACCTGATGGTAAGCGATTGCCGCCGCCCATAGACACCCGCGACACCAGTGAAGTCACTAATTCGCTGCCGACCTTTAAACTGACCGGATGGCGCGATTGGTAGTGACCCTGCCTCTTACGCCAAAGGTCGTGGGTTCGATCCCCACCCTGGACAAACATTCGTGCGATGAACACTTGTGTTTGTTCGGTGTCTGGGTGTAATATATGTATTTAAGTATATATTTGTGTTCCTCTGTTGTCTGATATCTGTAACACAAGTGCTTAAGCTACTTAGTACGGAATCAGGTCAACGTATGAGATGTTGTGAGAATTATTATTATTATAAACCCCCCTTTCCCCCTGATTTGGCCGCCGGTACCCTTGACACAACACACTAACTTAAAACCTTTGAATTGGTATATATAAGTTATTTATATTGGTATATGTAAGTTGAAATATAGGTTTTTTCGCTGACGTTTTTACCCGTGCACGATATTGACAAGATTTTATTCAATAATGCAGTTATGCATGTTATCGTATTAGCAATTTACCTCAAGATCAAATTATATCGAATGACGTTGATACTACATTGCATTTCCAGTCAATGTTAGATAAGAATAAGAGTCTAATGATGTGTTTGCAAGTAATTTCTTTATTGCTATTTAAGAGTGGGGGACCTCTCGGAAACTAGGCCATTTTGTTGTAACATTTAATATTTAATTCATTTATTTAGTAATGTAATAATAACGTTGGAAGTCCTAATGAATAAAACCTAGGTTAGTTTCTTTGCTGATGGAAAAGATGTTTGTGTTTCGTTTGGGTGTTTGTGGTACATACTTTCATTGTTTTTGGTTTCCATAGTACAAGTTTAGGACCAGAACAATGCTTGCGATATGGTATCAAACACCAACAAAAGACTGACCTTCACAATACTTATTCATTTCTAAAAACTTTTATAGACACATTCGTCATCAGCCCATTTAAGTCCCCACTGCTGGGGCACGGGCGTCACTCAATCAAATGAGGGGTAATTGCCATACTCACCACGCTTGGCAGACGGGTTGGAGAGGGTTTTGATATAAATGCAGAGTTTTCTGTCTGGGTGCTGATGATCATGCCAGCAGCTTTACCTTAGTCGCCTTTTACGACACCTCGGTAAGAGTGAGGGTGGCCTATTCTACTCTGCCGGGGACCACACGGCCTATATACATAGACACATTATTTGACTTAATAGTATCTAAAAGCTAAATAGTAAAAAGGTTTGTTTAGATACTATAGTTCTCTAGGCAAACTGAATTAGGTAAAGCATCTATATAACACTTACCTAATCTGAGTAAAAATATGGCACAACAGATATTACAACAAAATTCTTTTGCGCGCGCACGCACAGCGATAATCCCATACAGGGGAACCAGACAAATCAGGTAATGATTACACGTTCAGAATCATTAGGTATCCCAACGACTCCGGGTATCTCCTGTTTGATAAACTACGAGTACGGAGTAATACCACGGCTTACAGACAACCAGTTGCCTTACAGACACTGTGCTGTTTCGCTGCGTGAGTGAGGAAGGAGGCCCGGAGGCCCAATCTGGGGGAAAGGAGGGTTAAAAGGTTGCCAACGCACTTGTGACTCCACTGGTGTCTCAGGTGTCCATGGGCGGCGACAATTGCTTACCATCAGGTGATCCGTCTGCTCGTCTGCCACCTATCACATAAAAAATTCCGCAACATGCATATGTGCATTTATGATAAAGTCATATAGATTTGGAAAAATACTCTTATCCTGTTTTTTTTTCAAGTTACAGGACCAACAACAATATTTTGGCGCCTGGACAGACTGTCCTGGCGTCAAAAGATTAGAAGAACTGACCCCACCTAAAATGGGATAGAGCAAGGAAGAGAAAGAAGAGGAGGGCAGAGAACAAGATCTATCTACTTCAGAATTTACTAAGTTATGGTACAGATATTATATGTTATGTCCACTTTATCACAAAAAAAATACTACCTTCTGTACTACGTTTAGTTACTAACTTTAACGAGAAAAGACGTCTCTAAGTACAGCGGCCAGCCAATTCTATTAAACACGGTGCTAATAGCTCGAAAAGCGATTTAAAAGATGAGTTGAAGGAAATCTGTTTCTGCCATCCCATACAGTGATTGAATGACTTCACACAAAGATCAGCTTCCCGTTCGGCCGCCAAAGAGAAGTGATTTACGGCGGAAGGTCCAAAGCGGGCAAATTATACGGCATTACGGCTCTCACTCCCGCGCACAGCGCCAGATGCGGCACGTAGCTGCGCCCGCGCACTTCACGCGACGCGGCAGGGTTGTCACAGAACCTTTCACTTTAAATAACGGTTTTTGAGTGGAAATTATATTTTTGTTTACAAAATACGTTTATTATTACGAGAATGATATCTTATTCTATAATGTTAATGTTATCTTATGGGCTGCTGCACTGAAGCGGGAAAGTTATATGTACAAACCACGCGGAAAGTTAATTTATTAATATATTAATTGCCCTAATAACAAAGTGTTCTTAAACGACGACCCGTTTGGAACAGTGGTAGTGAACGCTGCCTCTGATACAAGGGTTTCGGGTTCGATCCCCGCACAGTACAAACATTTGTGTGCATGAACATGTTTGTTTGTATTGGTCTGGGTGTTTGCTATGTATTGTAAGTATGTAGGTATTTACAAAAGAAAAGTATTATATGTATATATTTGTAATCCCACTGTTGATTCTGACATCCGTAACACAGGTGCTTGAGTGCTCGGAGTCAGATCAATGTATGTGATGTTGTGAAATATTTATTATATTATTATTATTATAGTAGGCGGTGTGTTTGGGTGTTTGGGTAGATGTTCTCACTATGCGTTATTACATCGAGCTAGCAAAGCATGCTACCGAAACAAGGACCTCAAGCCGCCTGCCTAGCTTAGTTAGCTGAAAACTTAGATCCAGTTCAGGAAATAAACGAAGCAGACAATACGGAACAGGTATTTCACTCTCCGTCTGTCCTGCCTGATCTCCGAGGGTGCTCAAAAAGAAATCTATTTCCACCTTCAAACCATACAGGTGGTTAAACAACGTCTTACACAAAGTGAAAAACAGAATGGGTGTTAAAGAGAAGTGATCAACGACGTAAGGTCCAAATCGTAAGGGTACATAGTCAGAGCGCCATAAATATCCGTACAAATACAGCGAGTACATCATTGAGCATCAGTGTCATCCCTGTCCGCGGCCATATTGACCCTGCGCAGATGCGTGCGCGCCGGTTATCTCGTTAGAACATGCGCACTCACGATCTGTGTGGTCGCGGCATTACAGTATTAAGTAGATACATTTAATTTAGGTTATAAATATACTTACCTACATTCTTCTTGGTCAATCAAATGATTTCTCTACAAACGCATAGAATATTTTATGCGTCTGAGTGACACCCTTGCTCGGTCCGCGGTCATATTGCGTGCATACAAGTAGTAACTACATCAAGCGCATTCGCGTCCTGTGTGGTCGCGGCATTGCAGTAATTAAGAAAATAAGTTTCATGTAGGTTTTAAACCTACATTCTAATTTGGATTAGTTAATAATTATACAAATGCAGCGAATATCCTCATGTGTGCCTTAGTGACATCCCTGCCGGTCCGCGGCCATATTGGCCCCGCGTGCAGATGCGTGCGCGCCGGTATCTCGGCACATCACGCGCTCGCGCACTCGCGCCCTGTGTGGTCGCAGCATTATGGTAATTAGGCCCTGATAGATACATCTACCCCCTAAGGAGTGATGTATGACTGCAGGCGCTGTTTAGAAAGATTATCATAATTAATTGGTAACGAGTGTGACGATTAAAATGGGTATAATGAATGCTTTAAATCACAGATTAATTTTATTCAGCGTTAAAGTATGTTAATGATTTTAGATATTTTTATTAGTTTATTGCAATGTTAGTAATTTTCACCGAATTGCCAAATCTTGAATCATGGTCGAAGCATACCCTAGTTTCCAAATCAACGGTTTTGGACGCAACCGGGAATGAAAGGCTGGGATGATGATGGAGTGTTAGTAATTTTCACCACAAAGGTGACAAACAGACTTACCGCCTATGGTAAAGTGGCTATTCATGCAATAGACGTTTGCAAAGTTTCAAGATTGAGGTCATAGTGGGACGTAGAGATTTTGTTATCGCATTTATTATCATCAACATCTGATACGGTCTTCCCCCTCTCAGCGTTAGTTGGCCTTTGCGACCTACAATTTGAAGGAAAAGAAAGAAAGAAAAATATTTATTCAGCGTATTACAAATAACATTAAACATTTAAATAATGACAGTACACAGTAAAACGCCGAAAAGGCACATACTCAGCATGTGGCGGGGTGTTGAAACACCCTGACGCTGGTATTCTGTATGTCAGTACCCATAGAAAGAGCACTGCTTTAAAAATAAATACAATAAACTAGTTTTGGTGTTATTATACATAGAATTTTCATTAAAATAATATATTACATACGTGTGTTTATGCATGTCTCACACGTACATAGGTACGTACATACGTACGTGTGTGAATGTTTGTGTCTGAAAAAATTAATGTGAAAAAGCTCTCAGAGGGGTTTGGAGGATGGACAGCACAGCTTTATGTACTACATAATTAATTTTTGTTAGTTAATTTTGAGCATATTTGGTGGCAATATGACATAATATTTAAACAACAAAAAAACTTGAGAATTTCTCAATTTGTCTGCTACTGAGCAACCGCTTCACTCGCCTACACTATTCTTCTACATCAGTTCATAACTCCACAGCTCTAATCGTTGTATTGTCACCGAAGTAATAAAGTTGATTTATTAAGTCGACTTATGAATGGAAGAATATCTCGTGATATTTTATTTTCTGCGCCCACTATAAAAGATATCAACGCAACGACCTGTGTTAGATGTTTTAATTCGAGAGAATTTTTAGTGTTTCCATAATAGCGGTTTAAATTATTTATTATTTTCAGCTACGAACTTGATTTTTTACGCGATTTAGATAAGATAAATCATGTAAGCATCTTGTTGCCACTCTTGTCTTTTCCAATTTTTCTATACGACGCAGAGACTTGGATCCTTAAGAAAGCTGACCGGCAACGAATCGACGCGTTTGAAAAGTGTTGCTGGAAGAGGATGGTGCCTGGAGGATGGAGCCCGAGCGAGCACGAGCGGACTGACCAGTCCGCTCGTGCTCGCTCGGGCTGCCGAAACGTCGAGCCAAATATGTGAGTACTTGAGTACTCGTACTTGTACTTGTACTTCTTGTTTCACATAATAAATATCGTGTTAATCCCCGTATTGATACAGTATAGTTATAATGCAACGCGAAAATCTAAAAAACTATATGACCACAACACATTCTACACATAGAACAAAACAGAAAAAAGGTACAGAGACAAAAAGTTGAAGCCAACAAGGTTCAGCCCCAGCATATGCTGTAACTGCCACAAACAGCAGCTGCAGCGCTGGTTTTCAGCTAGACCTTGGGTGACACCTTTGCATTGGAAGAAATATAGAAAAAATTGACATGCAATATATTATATAACAAAATGAAAATTGACGGATACAAAACCAAAGATATTATAACATACGAGTCATCATCATCATCATCAGCAACCCACACTCGTCCACTGCTGGACATAGGTCTCCCCTAATGCACGCCACTGCTCCCGATTTTCGGCCACTCTCATCCAGCGCACACCAGCCAGCCTTCGAATGTCATCATCCCATCTTGTCGCAGGGCGTCCTACACCACGCTTACTCAAGGACTTTATGGCTCCAACGGCTGTCAGTTCTGCGGCTAATATGACCAGCCCACTGCCACTTCAGTTTGCTAATTCGACATAGCATACGAATACTCGTACCTATACAGGTACTTAACTAATTTTAAATATTAAAATGATATAACAAAATAAATACACCAAGAGATGTAAATGAGTAAGCGGGTCTCCTGGAAGTGACCACCACCGCCCATGGACCTCAATTTTGCCAGAAAAAGTGCAATATTGCAGATGCCTTGCCGACCATTTTGGAAGGTGTAAGCTCGTTTCGCAAAAATTTAAATGTCGCACGATTTTGGAAATACCGCCATGTGAAGTTTATTCCACTATGAGGAAGGTGCGTGGCATTCTATACTCACGGTGTATCGAATCCTAGTTTATCTAAGTATAGTTTTAAAATCTAATCTGAAGTAATTTTGCTTTGCATTCTTTATACACAAAGTAAAACAGCCTATATACTGTCCTTCTGCAGGGTATAGGCCTCCATCATAGAAATCAAGTTATCATCGCTACTATGATGGGATTAGGCTTAATCACCACGCTTGCCTAATGCTGATTGGTGATCCCAAACCCAAGCAATGTTCGAAAAATTAGAAACAAGTACTTTAAGCTCGACCCGGGAATCGAACCCAGGACCCCGAGATCACGGCCCGGTACTTACACCACTGGACCAACAGGGCGTTTATACACAAGCAAAAAAGAAAATGGTAATGACCGTTTTAAGATAATTGAGGTAACTTGAGCCCTCCTGAAGTGAACCCCACGTTCACGGTCCTGGGTTCGATTCCCGGGTCGAGCTTAAAGTATGTTTCGAATTTTTCTCTCTAGTTATTGTCACCTCAATATCATATCATCATCATCATCAGCCCATTTAAGTCCCCACTGCTGGAGCACGGGCCTCCCTCAATCACATGAGGGGTAATTGCCATACTCACCACGCTTGGCAGACGGGTTGACAAGGGTTTGATATAAATGCAGAGTTTTCCTTCTCTGGGTGCTGATGATCATGCCAACAGCTTTACCTTAGTCGCCTTTTACGACACCTCGGTAAGAGTGAGGGTGGCCTATTCTACTCTGCCGGGGACCACACGGCCTCACCCACCTCAATATAAATGCCAACAATAACTCACGGGTAGACAAACTCTCCTATCGAGCTATAACCAACGAATCAAATGTTCACAAAAACAAAATAAAAACAGCTCCTAAATTTTTAATCCCATCACCCGTTATCAGCCCCTTGTTTACATTGAGGCATCATCCGAAGTAATAAGCACGTTGCCGCCAGCGCCCAGCAAGGCCCGGTAATGAGGCGAGAGGCGTCCCGATTCCCGATTCTTTCAGCGGAATCGATAGAATCACGGCCGGAATTAGAGCGCGCGAACGTGCGTTCCTTTGAGCCCCGTTTGCAGAAAGCAAGGCAAGCAAGAGCGGCTTATTACTATGGTCGATACGTTTTGGATTACAAATTTCGGGATAAGGTTTTAATATTAACGAAAAAGGAGTTTTGACCGTGGGAGAACGACGCTTTGGCATGAATGGGCCGGCTCAACGGGAGTTATACCACGGCCTCACAGAAAACCGAGATGAAGCAACACTGTGCTATGTTTCGCTGCGTGAGCGACGGTACCGGAGGCCTAATCAGGAGTAAAGAGGGGTTTAAAGGTTGGCAGCGCACTGGTGACTGCACTGGTGTTGTGGGTGTCTATGGGCGGTGGCAATCGCTTACCATCAGGCGATCCGTCTGCTCATCTGCCACCGATCACATAAAAAATGCCATAAAGGCGTAAAGACGACCAAATGGCAGCCAAGAATGGGGCGACGTCCTGTGGGTAGACCACCTGCCCGATTGTCCGAGGATATTGTAACGGCAGTGGGGAAACAATAGATAAGGCTGGCAGGGGATCGACGGGAGTGGCGTGATAAAGAAGAGACCTCTTATGTATCAGCAGTAGGTGGATGCAGGCTCATATGATGATGATAATTAATAAAGAACACCGGTGCCCCGTACAGCCTGAAGGCCGACGCGCGCAGTTGGCAGACCTAGAGGAACGAAACGAAAAACCGGAGAGATGGATTAGTTCATTGAAACTTCAGTCTTCACTCTTATCTGTGTGTATCGAGAATCGGCCTCAGAAGTTCCAAACACATGGTCTCCGTACTTATTACGCTCGCCGGCGCTTTATGGCGGCCGGACCCGGGTCAGCGCGGGTTTTTGTCGCGGCACGTTCCTGCAGCCCTCCCCCCGCGCCCGCGGGGCTTCGCTAGGGCTGCCATCAGCATATCGTAAAGCTGTGAAGCACTTCGCGAAGTACCCTGTTCAATTATTTAGGGCAGGCTCTACCGCCAGAATCTTAAAAAGGACTCGATACGAGTTCAAGTCGGTAGATGCTAAATACTTTCTAATACGTTCGTATGACCATCATTGTCTGTGATATAGACATACTGCTGGAGAGTCGCTTAATTTGGTAGAGTATAACCGAACAGATACGTGGGAAACAAATGTATGGCCATGCCACCACCGACGCGGTCCGGCCTTCTGCCGGGTAGACTCAAAAAGGTGTGGCTTGATGCATGCCAATAATCGAACCACTAGGAATACACAAGACCGTATGAAGTGGAGGAGTCGAAGTAGGTAAGCGGATCCCTGGCTCCGAAGCGACAGCTTGGGACGCAATCGGTACAAAACGCTATGATGAGCATGATTACGTTGGTACGGTCATATCCTGCGGGAACCGGATAGCTACGTGGGCATTGATGTCTGGCCATCCCACCACCGCCGGTAAAAGGGCTTGGCTTGACATTGTAAAAGATGTTATGCGTGCAGAATTAGATCGAGATCTAACCACTATGGATTTTAAAGACCGCGAGCTCGGAATGAAAGTTAAGATTATGATGTTGTTCCCACTTATTACCGCATCTGAATTAGCGTGAATTTCTTAATGGTAACCATTTGGAGTTTCAGGGGGAAAATGTATGTCCTGTTGTTTACAGATGGAATAGCGAATAATTATAAATACTGCCAACTAAGTCCAAGTCCAATACTTTTAAGTATGCTGCAAATTTATAGATATTTTTAGCGAAGACTGGGTTACCTCATAACCGTGGTTGAAGTTCCAGTCATCCGTACTATGAGTTACGCAAACTCCTTTCTGATACAAACAGCCAAGGAGTGCAACTCACCGCCGTTATTTCCTGAACAATATAACCTGGGCCTCTTTAAGGCATAAGCGAATAGATTTTTCACGTGCAAGCATGGCCCACCTTAGACCTTTACTTAAAACATCAAGCGGGATTGAGGTCAAATGCTTGTCTGTCGTAACATGAAAAATACTTTTGACCTTGACAACCCTACTACAGGGAGACCGTCATCGCAGATCGCGCGCAGATATGGCGGGCGGCGCACACGCGACGCGGGTGTGGCTTCAACGACGATAATAGTTTTTTTTTTTACTCTATAGCGGGCAAACGAGTATAAGTGATCACCGCCGCCCACGGACATCTGAAACACACGAGGCATCACATATGCTTTGTCAGTTATATTATGAGGAAAGAAAAAGTTTCATAAGGTCACCAGGTCGTCTGGAAACACCTCAGATAGCAGCTGGTTCGGATTCGCGGATATAAGACTCCGGTGTGTGGCGGCGTGTGATCTCTGGTTAAATTTTTCCCTGGTAACCCCTAATCTTAATGTATAATCGCATTCGCGATAGTCGCGCGAAAAGCGGTGCGCACGAGATTGCGACCAAATGGCAGCAGCTTAAGGCTGGTTAACGGAATTAGGTATTTTACCACCTATGTATCTGCTACCCATAACCTGACTTCAGAAAATCTTTTATTTTTTTTTAGGTTATAGCGGACAAACGAGCAGACGGCACACCTGATGGAAAGTGATCACCGCCGCCCATGGACATCTGCGACACCTGAGGTATCACATATGCGTTGCCGGCTCTTAAGAAAGGAGTAAACCCTTTTCTTGAAGGTCACCAGGTCGTATCTGTTCGAAAACAACATGGATGATAGCTGGTTCCTGTGTGGTGGCTGGATTATTTGAATGAAATGGGGTGAGCATTGCGTCTCATAGCCACTGCGACCAGTAGAAGATCTATTGTGGCAGCCCCAGAACTTATTACAGCACCTCATGTAGCTCCAGCTCCAGGATAAACCCGAGGTTGGAGCCGATGGGGGAGCTTTTGATCTCGTCTTCCGAGATCATGTTAACGACTTTACTTAAGGCTTTAATTAATATGGATTTCTAGAATTAACATTTAGATACATATTATTATACCTAATTAACGCGCGAGTGACATTATTTTTACAGTTACCAATAAGCGGAAAACGTGCAATGTAGCAATGTATTAACAACCACACTCAGGTTACTACAATCTGTCACATATCCTAACTTATATTGAACCAAACTTATTTGACATTCAGATGAGAATGGAATCATTTTCAGAATTTGTGGGTGTAGCTGCATGTACGGTTAAGGAATCTGGTACAAAAAACTATGCAAGCTACAAGCGATTTTTGCTCTTAAAGTAGTTAAGCGCCACATTTCACGATCGTCCATACCTACCACACGGTGTATAATGTGATAGAAAAAACCTGTTTATTGTTATCACCGAAATGTAATTATCCTGAGCCACACCTCCGGCTGCGCGCTCCTAGATCCGCGGGCGTCAGCCGCCGGTTCACCGGGATGGTCAGCAAATCAAACGGAAAAGTATTCAGAATGGGAGTAATTTTGATTATTTACCCAAACATTTAAAAATACTATCCGCATTATCAAAATAAAATTTTATGAATGATTTTTGCTTTTTTATTTGAATGGCTTAAAGAACATAATTTATATTCTATGGAAGATTTTTATAAATACACCTTTCACCTCATTGAGTTTTAAGCTTGATTTGTGCGTATAAGAATTATTGAGTTTTAAATAATGTTATATTATTTGTATTGTTCTTAAGTATACAGTTTATTTATTTTTTGTAGCTATAAAGCTACAAATATTAAAATTAATTTTAATATTTGCATGCCATGTTTGGCAAAATATGCGAATAAATATATATACAATGTCAACAGCACATATTTTACACAAATAAAATAAATTCTATATTCTATTCTAACGACGAATCTTATTTTTAACATGTGTTTACTTAGTTAATCAATTGTCACAAGTTTTTTTTGTGATTAGGACAGAGATGAAAATGTTAATATGGATGTATAGCGTGACGAGAATGAACAAGATAAGGAATGAGTATCGTCTTTCCTGGTATGGCCTTGAAATGAGAAAAGGGGAAGAGCATGTCACCAAAAGAGTGATGACGATGACTAGGAATATAAGTGTGTGGAAGAACATAGGAAGGCCGAGTAAGAGATGGATGGATTGAGTGAAGAATAGCTTGGTAGAAAAAGGGGTGATTCGATGACGAACGACAGGGACGTATTGAAGAGGAAGAGATACTGCTCCGACCCCCAATAACCTGGGCACAAGGCAAGAGTATGATGATGTGACATAACAGATAGACGGATCACCTGATGGTAACGATTGTCGCCGCCCATGAACACCGGTGGAGGCAAAAGTACTCCACCTACTTTTAAGCTTCCCTTTCTCACCAACCTTTAAAGCCACTTTTCTCAGGATTGGTTCTCCGGTAACCACACTCACTCGGCGAAACAAAGTACATTTTCTATGCGGCCGTGAAACTTCCGTAGCCCTCCTACAGGCAAGTTTTCACTCATATTCTGAGCGTGTCTATTTCAGTGTGAACAAACCTCGGCCCTCAGCGCAATTTGGGGCTAATCTAATTAAAGAATTACGTGACGAATAAAAGAGTTATTTTTACTAAGTTCTAGAGCCTATAAGTAGTAAGAAATAAAAATCTCGTCATCGCGGTTTTCAATGTTTAGCCGACGTCGTTTTAACTAGCGCCATCTGTTGGCGGCCGCATGGAATGACTGTGTCCTTTACATTTTAGTTAGGCGCCATTTTACTCACATAATATTTACAATGGTTTATACACTGTGTGAACATAATCGCGTGTAGCCTCATGCCTATTTCGTAAAACAATAAACGACAAAATATCAATACTCGACTATTGATCCTGCCACTAGTCGCTCTCCTAACTAATCCCTAATACATATGTATAAGCTGCGTTATTTCTTCTTTCTCTAAAACAAAATAACAAACGTCTTTCTCAAAGGACTTTTCTGGCGTCGGTCCACCGCGGCGCCCGGGGCGAAGTCTGTCGCCCCGGCAACGCCTCCCTCCCCCTCTCCTCCCTCGTACACCTGCCCTCATTAATATGTACCCAGCCGGACATCGTCTTGGTCTGGCCAAGAGCACCAACCTCCATCTCGATCGACACCTGAAAATTTTATTAACTGTCCACTCGACTCATGGATTGCTCTTTTAGGATACTTTGATGACTTGGAGCATAGATAGTTCTGCTCTGCTAGAATGGACTATTTTTATGGATTTTTCATTAAAAAAATCTTAACCTTCTCAAACAAACTCGATTTATCTTTTTTCTGATAAGTGGCCGACGAGCAGATGGAACTTTTGATGGTAAGCGATTTAAGTCATGATCAGTACACCAGTGTCACAAATACGCTGCCAACCTTTCAAATCCATTTGTCCCCAGATTGATCCTCAGGGAATATTTTACCTCAATCAATTTATAAATATGACAACCGCACATACATCGAGCTGACTCAAAGTAAGTAGCTTAAGCACTGTGTTTTGGACATTAGAATCACCGAAGAAACGTCCAAAATATATACCAAATAACATACTTAAATAGTTTATTATGAATGCACACACTGAAGAAAACCAGCTAAGTATTCATCACACGATTCTCCTGAATGTTGGTTTCTTTGTCGTATAAGAGGCAGGATCACACCGAATGCAAAATCAGGCCAGTCAAATTATATCAAACCTGATGTAAGGAAATCTACTACGTAAAATGAAAATTCGGCCCTCAATAAAAGTGGCGCCCAACATGTTGTTTTCCAAACAACGCGTTGGGTGCCAATCCACTCCACATTACGCTAGAATATTCAAGCTCGAAGGTTAACGTACCATTATTATGATACTAATTCCATGTCATTCATAACATCAATTCCATCTTTTAAAACAGTCAAACTTTCCACGCCAACTTCCTAACGAGAAAATTATAACACAAATGTAACGAAGATGTCCTAAGAAGTGGCTTTAATTATCTCCAAGTTAACGCCGGGAGTTACTTACGACTCCATTCCAGGAATATCTAGGGCCATTAACGAAGTTGAGCACTCAACAGGTGGCCGGTGGCGTCTCGTTTCAATATCTACAAAAGTTTGCGACGCACCTCAATAAATCGACCAGATTACCTTGAACTCTTAACACTAGAACTTTCTCCCTTCCAAAGTTGCCAACTTCAACGAGCGAGGTGGATGTAGCAGGCCAACTTACTCTGGTCTTTCTTTGCCATGTTGTTATTATCATCGTGCTCTCGTGTGCTATTCGAATTTACACTCTAATTCAATGCTGAAAGGATGTTATTGTTATGTATCGGTTTCTATTGTCGTTTCTAGCAGTTTAGTAAGATGTTTCGAGTTAAAAAGGTTTTATAGCATGTTAGCCGGTCTATCGCATGCTTTATGTAACAATACGTTCAAAAAAGTAAATATCTGACAGTTACAATAGAAATCTGTTTACAAAAACAAAAAATACAATAAGTAACAAGGTTAAAAATTCTTTTTGAAATATTTTGCGCAAACTATTTAGGTAGCCACTGTCTTGTAAACTCTGAAAATAATCCAGTACCTTAATTGACAGTGGTTTTTCTAAAACGACACTGTACTCTTATGATTTCGACATTTGCTATCATTTAAATGGTTTATAATCCGATTTAAAGTATAATTTTGTACCTCTTTCAAATCTTCTTCAGACATCCTTACAGGTCTAACTTCCTTATAGCGAACAATAGATCATCGTAGTGTTACTGACCCCATCTGCATAAACCAGTAATTAAATTCTGTAGCACGCGACTAAAAATAATAAGATTTAAAAAAAAACTGCAAAATTAATACAGTCGTAAATACTGGTGGTTTTGAAAAAAGATACACAAACATTACGTGTGCCTTTTAAATTTGTGGGTTCTCATTTTTTGTTAGACACCCCTCTTCCCTTCCGCCTTCCACCCCTGCAAAATAACCAACAAACTAATTGAGAGTACAGTATTGAAAGAGTTATCTTTTAACTCCTTACCGTTAAGGAGTTTGGAGTGAGGTGCAGTTTTGAAAAAATATACAAAACATTACGTGTGCCTCTAAAATTTGAGAGTTCTCATTTTTTGGCTTCAGAGAGGGTGTATGGACGATGACGAGTGTTGTAGAGCAGTAGAGTAGCCGACGTGATTGTCTGTACATCATAAAATATACTCTATCTGCATATAGTAAATACTATAAACTAGCGTCGAATTAATCTTCGTCCCTAGTAGTTCTAATTAGGTTCACTCAAATCCTTTTATCCTTTGGACGCTGTTTTTTTTTTATGTGATGGGTGGCAGACGAGCTGACGGATAATCTGATGGTAAGCGATTGCCGCCGCCCATAGACACTAGCGACACCAGTGGAGTCACAAGTGCCAACCTCTTTCCCCCGGATTTTGCACCGGACCCTCACTCACGCAGCGAAACACAGCACAGTGCTGCTTCACGCCGGTTTTCTACGTAACGTACACGGTCGAGTCGGCCCATTCATGGCGAAGCGTGGCTCTCCCACGGTCAAAATTGATTCCACTAACCCTATTCATCCGACCAGTACCAAAGCAACTCCTCAGCTTTCCCACTTTACATACAAGTAGCTATGTTAAACAGCGTCTACATAAATATTGTATGCGTATTAGACCTTCGGTCAACCATCTATTTGTCGAAGATCAAGATGCGCGTGAGTTTGTATTCACGTCTGTGGCAAGTTGACAAGCGAAACAGTGCGTTGGCTCAAAGCGGAACAACAGCAGTAAGGCAACTGCCGGCTGTCGAATGCAATGACAACTATGCTTAAGTACAAAATGCCTGTACCAACGCCCTGTTAATCTAGTAGTAGAAATACTTGAGCGGGTAACGAGTTCCACTATTTGGCTGTTCCCAACAAAATGCCATCAAGTGTCCATTATCCAAAGGTTGCCTGGAAGAGATCGCTCATAGTGATAAGGCCGCCTTCTTGTACACATCCTGTAATATCTAGTTTTAAGTATTCATACTTTGTTTTGAGTGCAATAAAAGTATATTCATTCATTCATATATTCATTCTATGTCGCGTAACGCTTAGTCCAGATGGCTGGAACTTCATTTACTTATTTATTTATTAACTTTAATGAACACGGTAGTTTGCTTAAGTAAAGTATCAGCCTATAAACTGTCGCACTGCAGGGCAAAGGCCTCCATCATAGAAATCAAGTTATCGCTACTATGATGGGATTAGGCTTAATCACAACGCTTGCCAATTGCGGATTGGTGATCGCAAACCCGAGCTATGTTCGAAAAATCCGAGACATACTTTTCGCTCGAGCCGGGAATTGAACCCCGAGATCACGGCCCTGTACTTAACCCACTAGTCGTTGGTTTGCTTGACAATTACATTAATTAAACAATATAAAATACAAACATTCATTTAAAAAAACAAAACAAAATCAAAGTATTAAATATAAAACATTTAGCTCACACAATAAAATCGATAAGGATTTGTGATTGGAATTTATTCTGTGCTCTTGGTGGATGACTGGCAGGAAGTGGCGCAAGACCGACCGAGATGGAAGCTCTGATTATCGGAGATCACTAGGGGTCGCTGTGCCTACCTAGTTAGTTAGTTAGCTGAAAAAACCTCAGGCGTTCCACGAATATAGTTCTCCAAGCATCAGAAAACATATCAAATCCTGGATTGGCTACTAGGAGCGCGTTGAGTGCGGTGAGGACACGCGGGACAGGTGCGCGTGCTCGCGCTACTGTGGGAAACCTCAGCACTTCAAATAGCTTGTGCTTCCGTCGTCAAAAGTTGTTAGGGACATACAGACGACACAGATCATGTAGAATGGAAACCCAGTAATCGCTTAGTATCCGCTGATAGAGAACTGCGACCAGCGGAACTATCTCATGTAGCTCCTTCGCACGTTCTCCATAGTGTATTCTTTTCAACAACCATGTTTGATTTCCTATTTGGAAAAAAACAAACAGTTCCCTAATCCTCTACACTGTGTCAGCTCTAGTCGTTTGGATTCGCGCCGCGCGCCGCGCATCCGCTTCGTAATGAGCGGGACATGAGTCACCACCACTCACCCGCGATGGGTGACCGCCGCGCGCGCAGATCGCGACGGCAATTAAGCTATCCGTGCGTGCACATAGCCGACGTTACTCGTCACTGGGTTTTACCTAGGGCCGGACCCTACCAAAGCGGAACAAAAGGAAGTATGTAGTATATATTTCTATGTCGTACATACTGATTCGGAAATACCACATTGAGAAGTTGATTCTTCAAACAAGCGTAGCAAAAAATTCCGGCTATGCTATAGCACACAGTGAATGGATTCCAGATTGAATGGATTCTCTTGCGATCAGATTGAATAAATCCATGCGCATACGCAGTAATTGCAAACGTCATTCAGTTCTAACCTAAAGCTGGGCTGGGACCCTAACAAAGTGAGAACGAAAGATAAGACGTGCTACTAAGGAAACAAATATTTGATAGAAAGAATTTCGCTTGCTTTTAAAAGGTCACCGCGTGCGCAAATCGCGCTCTCGCGATTTGTAGAACAATAAAATCAGTGCCAATTGTCGTCAGTTTTATGGAGTTAATTATGCGCGTACACATCTTTCTTCGTAAAGTTTGGCAACTCTACCTTTACAGTACCATAAAGAGTAGAGTTTACTGCGTCACCCTTCTAAAAATATTCCTTTTAAAAAGGTCTTCATGACAATTTTAGATATAAGCGTCATCATCAACATTATGTACAACAATCATAGAAGTTCCACTGCTGAACATATTATGTAAGCCTCCCCAAATAACTTCCTGATTGTCCGTTTGATGGGGCTTTCTTCCACCTAGTAGATGGACGTCCTACATAAACTTATATTGTTTAAGCATCAAACCAAGACCTAATTTCTAGTGCTCATGTTAAATCGTTTATTTCCTTTCAAAGCTATCACCAATAAACTGACAAAACAAATTCCGATTTCCGCGAAATGGTCGTCCAAATTCCACTCGACAAATCTTGCTGCCCGCATGCACGGACGAGTCGCAAATAAAGATGTCTAACAAAAAATATTAGAAGCCGAGTCGAGTTGAGTTGAAAAGCAAACATCTATCGCGTCGGCCGCGGGCGGGACGGGCGCCGGCGGACAATAGCCCCGGTTATCACCGTTGTCTGCCCGCGCGCGCCGACGAAAATATGCGCTTAAGGCTCTAGAGGCGCGGGCGACTAGTCGCACTCACCACATGCAAGTTCCAAAGTCGCAGGGCTCACAGGAGACTAACAAGCGCGAGTACAATACAAATACAAAATTCTTTATTTAGCACCAATAAATAAATAAATAAAATAAAAAAATCTTAATTACCAGCAACATACAACAGGGTCTTACAAATTAGCGATTTCTGCACTAAGCATGAATGCTTGTACGGGGTCAGACCACAAACAAGAAATTAAAATTATATTTAAATTAATTAAGATTTGTACAAAATTAAATCGAATAAAAATTTAACATAATAATAAATTTTAATAATTAAAATAAAGTAATCTAAATCCAAATGACTGAAAGTAAAGTAAAATTTAAATTAAACTCTAAATAATAAGTGATCAAAATTACATAAATTTAGATTTGAGTCGAATTAGTGTGAGTGTGTGTGTCCGTGTATGTGTTTGTGTGTATGTGTGTGTGTGTGTCTGTGTGTGTGTGTATATATATGTGTAAAAAACCGGGATATAACATAACGGATTTCTGGTTCGGTACATTTTTAGGGTCGTTATAAAAAGAGGTCTTCTGTTTCCGTGTAGTCTCTCACATTTCAGTGAGTATTCATTTATTGAAAATGAGAACAACCACAGTAGCCTGGTGACTGTGTTGAAGCAGTTAACGGCCACCTCCAAGACTGAGGAGACTTCGGTAAAGGTAGGAACAGTTTAGTTTAAATTTGTCTAAAAACAACGATATCGCCACTTATGTCTTACACATAGGTAAGTCAACTAAGTCAAGTATTAGAACCACAAAAGCATTGTCTGGATATACATTGTGTATCTTTGGACATTTACATCCCTTCAACCACGTGTGCTACCAACCATTCTGAACAACATTTGTTTTACGACTTTTCGAAATTAGTCGAAAAAGTTTTCGACTCCCTATACAAAATTACCAAATCACGTGATCGGCTTTGTATGAGAAGTTGAAATTTTTTTATGCGAATTTCCAAAAGTCATAGAACAAATGTTGTACAGAATGGTTGATAGAACACGTGGTTAAAGGGATGTAAATGTTTACAAATATACCCTGTATGTAATACGCTAGCAAAAGGGACTCCTCCTCTTCATCTTAGCGTGTAATTCCCGGTTGCGTCCAAAGCTGTCCCTCTGGATCCCGGAGCTCGGAATTGGCTTGCTGCGCTGATCGATTTGTATGAAACAGTTGTTTTTTTTTTTTCGCGATTTCAATGTTGGTCCCATTATTGCACAAAATACACAACTTAAGTACAGAAATTTTGTGTACAATTTCGGCGGTCTTATCGCTGAAAGCGATTTCTACCAGACAACCTTCGGTTAAAGGACATTTAATAGTAGAGAAGGGGTAGGTTCAATAAGGGTGCAATTTTCAATAAGGAAAAGTAAATAATAAAAGAGATAAACTGTAAATGTTAAAATATAACTCATAACCCTAATACATAAATAAAATACAATATTATAAACTAATAAATAAGTAATAATGAAAGATGTTCAGTTTCATTTGCTTTGCGCTATTTAAATAACACGTTGGAGAAGAGAAACAGCATAGTGGCATGACCGAAAATCTGTGAAAAATTATTAAGGTTATAAAAACATTCGTGCGATGAACACTTGTGTTTGTTCGGTGTCTGGGTGTAATATATGTATTTAAGTATATATTTGTGTACCTCTGTTGTCTGATATCTGTAACACAAGTGCTTTAGCTACTTAGTACGGAATCAGGTCAACGTATGAGATGTCGTGAGAATTATTAAAAATAATTATAAATAAATATTTATAAATAAATATAAACATTTCACAACATCACATACATTGATCTGACTCCGAGATACGTAGCTCAAGCACCTGTGTTACGGATATCAGAATCAACAGTGGGATTACAACAAATATATACATATAATACTTTTCTTTTGTAAATACATACTTACAATACATAGCAAACACCCAGACCAATACAAACAAACATGTTCATGCACACAAATGTTTGTACTGTGCGGGGATCGAACCCGCAACCCTTGTATCAGAGGCAGCGTTCACTACCACTGTTCCAAACGGGTCGGTTATCCTCTGAAATATGTTAGTCGCAATTCAAACGTTCACGCTCAGGCGGCCTTATCGCGACCCTTTCCGCGCGGCGGGCGGCGAGTGAGCGGCGACTCACGCGCAGCTGCGTGGTGTTTTTACTGCGAAAACAGTAGTGACGGGTGTGATGAGGTGCGCCGCTGTACGCATGGTGCGAGCGACAGCGTTTTGAGTTTTTAGTATTGTAGACTTATTTCTGTTCGCTTTTTTATGTGGCGATGAAGACGTGGAGTGAAGGAATGCTTTTTGCTTCATCGAAGGATCACAAAAGGCGACCCAAACCTACCCACTTTCGGTTGAATACCAATGCATAAGATTGTCGGTCTATTGCAGCCCGAGCTGGCAACATCCCTCAAGCGACCGTGGGAGAGCCACGCTTCGGCTGGATCGACCGGAGTGATTACACGGTCTCAAAGAAAACCGGTGTGAAGCATCACTGTGCTGTGTTTCGCCGGGTGAGTGAGGGTACCAGAGGCCCAATCCGGAAAGGGGGGTTTAAAGGTTAGAAGCGCACTTATGACTCCACTGGTGTCGCGGGTGTCCATGGGCTGCGGCATATCACATAAAAAAAAGTTTCAACTGCTATTGCCGGTCGTGAGTCGTGAAGGCACCGCTGCAGTAACAGTCGATAATACCTATATTATCTTCTTCTTCTATTCTTATATTATCTTTGATCTATACTTTCAGACTAAAATGAATGAATTACCAAAACTTCAACCGCCACCGCCTGTAACTATGCGCACCGCTGCAGTCGGTGTATGTGCGCGGGCGCACCGCGGTTCACTCGGCGCGCGACGAACCTTTATCGGTGACTCACGCGCCGCGGACGCGATGAGACGCGCAACGTGAATTCAAGCATGTTGCTATGCTCTAACGCAGCGACATGTTTGAGATATCTTCCTTTGTTTGATACACGCTTTTCTAAAGTTAAATAGGTTTGATCTGTGAATCCTATGATTATTTTGACACCTTATTAATGTAACGTGCAAGCACGTAAAAGTACCTATACTCATGTCATGTCTATGTCATGTCTATGTCATGCTTTTCGACCGTGTGGGAGAGCCACGCTGCGGCATGAATGGGCCAACTCGACCGGAGTGATACCACGACCTCATGGAAAACCGGCGTGAAGCAGCACTGTGCTGTGTTTCACTACGTAGTGAACCGGTACCCTCACTCACGTGAGTGAGGGTACCAGAGGCCCAATCCCGGGGAAAGAGCGGTTTAAAGGTTGGCAGAGCACTTGTGACTCTACTGGTATCGCGGTCGTCTATGGACGGCGGCAATCGCTTACCATCAGGCGATCCGTCTGCTCGTCTCCCATCTATCACATAAAAAAACCACGACCAGTCCAAATTATGCCGGAGAGAAATTAAATTATACTCTTATTAGCCCCGATTCGACCAATCTTTATCCGTGGATAAATCGATTGTATGGAATGACAGCGCTGTACCATAGATTTAGTATCCGAATAAGTTTGCTTAAATCGGCCCCTAAGAAATGTTTATGACCGCACAACCAACCACTATCAAAGCATTACCAACTCGTTGACCTTGCATTAATTTCTATAAATCCCGAGAAAATTGTATCACTGACGCATGGGGAAAACCGACGGTGATGCACACCACTAAAGTTTAAAGATTATGAAAGTCTTATCATACTGGTTTATAATACTTAACCTATCGTTGTCCACCACTGAGGTACAGAGCAACTCATTTTCTCCCACTCCAGTCTCCACCAGTGGGTGAGATTTTAGTAGCGCTGAATTAGTTCCGATGTCTACCAGTGGTGGACAAATAGTGAGAGGACATCAGGAATAAATGAACTTCCTTTGCCTAGTACTGAATCCAGTGTGTGTTCTTACGCCTGTGAAACCTGGCCGCTCACCGCAACACTGATGCGCTGACTTAAAGCTGCACAGAGAGCTATGGAACGTATCACACTCGGTATATCCTTACGAGACAGAGTGCGCAACACCATCATCTGGGAACGCACAAAAGTGATAGATGTAGGGTACCGAGCCGCAAAACTGAAATGGGCGTGGGCCGGCCATGTGTACAAAATGGGTGATGAGAGGTGGTTTTACACCAATTAATACAGTTTTACCGCACCTACGACAACAGTCGATCGAACGAGTGATCGCTACGGGTCCGTTACTCCAATCTCTTTTGCATTTCTCATTCAGTTTAAAGCGCCTATAAATTTCTCCGACTAACAGCCCCTTCAATATACGAGGCATTACTGCCTACGCCCCACATTTAATTAGTTGACCGATAATACCAAAAAAAATTTGGTAGCAGCTTATGGTCGCGTCATAGGGCCTCCACACACGGATTTGTGACAACCACTGATAACATGCGAACTTTTTCGATCGCACTTTCACAGGACACAAATCTAACAAAAAAAAACGGATAAAAATACTTTACAAATTTTTCAAGACCTTCAGTTTAAAAGCGTAACTTTCGAAAGGCTGACTAACACTGAGGTTATGGCCAATGCGATAGCTGAAGGATAATTACTTCCAGTTGCTCTATCGACTTTGTCTCGATATCTAGGTGGATGAACATTTGTAGCCTTAACTAACACACTTGCCTGCTTCTTGGTCTCAATGAAGTCCATTAGCATTGAGAGCATTTAAAGCGACCAAACCGTAAGTTGGGATCGCTTTTAGTAGCAACCAAAGGTGGTCTTGTAGGGAAGGACTCTAACCGCGTGGCTCTCAACAATTCCCTTTTTATGGTGACATAGTATATTGGCTCTCCTCAGCCTGATGGTAAGCAAGGGGAGACCCCTCGTTGTATTTACAATGGACGCGATGTGGCATCACCTACGTTGGCATTGCCAAACCAACCCGCGAGATACTTCCTCTCGCTTCGTTTGAAGGAACCCATATTATAGGAAGGAGGAAATACAAGCGCTGGCAATGAGTTCCATTTCTTGATGGTACGGCAGATATGGGAACTGCTAAACATTTTAGCTAGTGATGGAATGTTTACCACTGTGAAGCGGTGACGGAAAAGGGCGGGTGGTACTTTACTTTGGGAGTACTCTTTACTCAAACATAATGCTATCTTCTCTTGCATCCATTTTATGAGAAAGAGAACATGTGTGCGCAATTCTTAAAGAGTGTCCAGTTAGACGACTGAATCAATATTAATTTGCCATTGAGTCTAGTTTCTTTCGTCGTCCAAGAGGCCATTATCTTTCCCAGTTGCGCCCAATGCTGTCACTTCGGAGCCTAGGGTACGCTTGGGCCATAATCCTGGATTCAAGAAGTCTAAATGTCGTCTTCTTTCGCAACCCTTAGAGAGAGAAACGTATATTCCCTCACCGAACGAATGGTAGAAATACGCACATAGATTTAAAAAATCAAAGGTGCATGGTGCATGCTCGAATTCGTACACTTCTTATCCATGAGCTGCCATCGATCAGTCATCCACCAGTGATCGTGTTTCTTAGCAACCAACGGTGTCCCAGCGTGTAGCCGGGCTCAACGCTCAAGCGTCGGAAGGGCAACTCACGCGCCGCTCACACCCACGAGTATCCCACGCTCGCCGCCATCGCGCCGCGGTGACGCGCCGATCGATTCCCACCGCGAGCCCCTCGTAAAACTTTAATTGGAATCGCCGATCATTTCCTGCTGGTGCCAATGCACTATCACTTAGTCTGGTCACTTATTTTCACCTAAAACATACCGTTTACGCATTGCAGTGAGTGTGAGTGGAACCATTTTTTATCACTGGCCAATGCGGTGCAATGCCCCGACAACATATCCATACCTGCAGTGGTGGAGCTGGATATTCAAAGGCCCCATGAATAACACTATAGAGAGCTCTATATAGTTCGACTTTTACTCAGCACTTCAACAGCGTATCAAAGTGAGCTGCCCCCTGAGCTCGGGGACTCCGGTGCACTGCAATACCTTTTCATCCGATAGGTAAGTTCTAACTCCAAGCAAAGTCTTTATCTTTTCATCAACTGTCGTTTTCTCTCCAAGGCTTTAATCACTTACTGTCGCATTCAAAATTAAAATCTGTTTAGCAGCAGAGCCTAGAATTTTGCTGCAGAGAAACTTACATAATTTATGACGAAGTATATGTGTTAAACATATAACAATAATGTATAGTCGGTGAACGCAAGCGCCGCGGACACGGACGGCGGACGAGCCAAAACGGCACACGTGGATATAAAATAAAACTCCCAACTTATTGCCTAATAGATGCCAGCGGACCTGCACCTAGAACGCTTCCTTCATTAAATTAACACGCAAACTTCATTTCACACAGCGTCCCGCGATGCTTTTGAACCAGCCATTTTAAAAGAGCAACGTAGGAAAGGAGCAATGGATGGTTGGAGATTCGGTGCAGACGCGTGGTGACAGTGCCGCGGCATGCGCAAGTGCATCGAGCCCACGCGGAAGCGTCATCGCGGCGAAATAATTCTTCTGAACTTTATTTGTCGTTGCAGCAATTATTCCGAGTGTTTTCTGTATCCGACGACATCTAGACACTGTTTGTTTTCTAAAGATAACTTTAATGAAGACAATTATGCAACCGCCAGTCGCAGAAAATATGAGTAAGGGGTTATTATTCTAAGGAGTAAGGTGTTATTTGTAACTGCCAATAGTGTCAATCAATACACTGACCAGAATTATTTCCCCTTATTACAAATTGCGAGCTAAGAAGAGTCCTGGAACAAAACTCGTGCCAGCCCCTTTTAAGATGAAGGGTAAAAGAGGTTTGGCTCCTCGTTCCTGCCCCGAGCCATCAAGGCATGGAATGCCCTTTTCGAGTTCTTTTGTGCCTGTCAGCCTCATATTTGGATTTCACGGCCGCTTACCATCAGGCGAAGTGAGGTCATCCTGATTGGCCTTTCTATAAAAAAAAGCGGCCGTTTTTGGCGGTAATTCAAATTTCGAGTACAAAAGCAGACCCAAAAGTTAAGTATAAGTATTAAATAAATAGTATAAGGGTTTTCCGAGAAATCGTAGCCTCGAAATTATTAAAAATATGAATCCGGTTTAGTTGCTAACAGTTAAAATCAATTGACGTCGCTAGTTGACCCTACCCGTCACCTTAACATTGCGTATTGGAACGGGATGATATGAGCTTTAGTACGGTAATAACTTAAGACAGCGATTTGTGATAAGGTGGATTGAGTATGGCTGGCCAATTCCTAAGAATAACATACCGAAGCAGAAACCGGTATGCAATATGTACATTGTACTCTTCTTAGTATTTTTGCCCTATTGAGTTCCTCATGTAACAACATCTGATTAGCAAAGCAAGACGACAGCTAAACAAGACCTCTAAAATACAGAACCCCCTTCCACTTCAGGCTAACTTTTCTCAATTTTCAAGGGCAGTGAAGATACGACCTCAGTAAACGCACATTGGATAAATGCCAGCCATTTAGGTAGTGCAGGCGAGAACGCTACCTATGGCATACAGTGCGGCAAGTAACTGTAACACCAGATCAAATAGCACAATGAAAGGGTAATGCAGGGTCGAAAACCCACTGAAACTGTAGGTAACGACCGCAATTCTGAAACATTTCACTAACAGTAATTTGTTTCGTGAACGTTTGACCAAGACACAGACATTATAATACTACTTAGTCAAGAGTAATCTTTTGGTACTTTTGGTCAATATCTTTTTATTTACTGTGACGTACTCCAGTGGCTCAGCGACCCGAAGCGAGTCTTGGCCTCCGAAACAAGAGAACGCCACTTTGATCGATCCTGCACTACTTGTCGCCAGTCACCGGCCTGAAGTTCTCGCAAATCGTACTGATGTACGGCTGTGAGGCTTGGACGCTAACTTTAAAAGAAGAGCAAAAACTACTCGTTGCGGAAAGAAAGGTACTCCGCAAAATGGACAACATTTCAAAATTGCTAAGCTCTGAAACAAAAAATACCATTTCTTTATTTACTTTTCCGCTGCGCAAATATATATTTATTAATTTTTTATATTGGTTATTTACTGAGAAAAAAATTAAAAACAAAAAAACGTAAGATGACGTCATCGGACGGCAGAATGTAAAATATTTCTTTGCTTAGCACATTATAGTTTTAAATTTACGTAATGCCAAACTCATGACATATAACTGTCAAAAAAAAAGACAACTTGTCAACGTTGAATGTATGAATGACGTTGACAATGTTGACACTAGTATTATTTACCTTTGACAGTAGTATCTTTTTTTATTAAAACAATGATAAGCAAAGGAATATCGCTGTATTCAGCCGTCCGATGACGTCATTTGGCGCTTACGTCTATTTAGAATAAAAAGAATTTCAATAATTATTTTATGCATGAAAATGGACAAATTTTGAAAAAAGAAAAAATATGGGTCTGTTCATTTTATGTCTACTTTCATATAAAAAAACAATATGGACATGTTAAAAATTTGAAATGTTGTCCATTCTGGGCCCAGTAAAATTACAAGACGATGGCTGGAGGATACGCACAAATGTCGAAATAGAGAAGATTGTAGACACGCCTAACATCATCGGCGAGATCAAGGCGCATCGTCTTCGCTGGCTTGGTCACCTCGAGAGATTGGACGAGCATCGTCTCGTGAAGAAAGCATACCAGAGCCGACCGATGGGCCGACGCCCGGTAGGCCGGCCTAGGTATCGCTGAAAGGACGTCGTCGAGAATGATCTGCGAGAACTTCAATATCTTTTTGGCCTATTAATTTTATTTTTAACATTTCGCCATCAGAACGGTACGAGTACGTAAAGGAATATCTCACCAACAGATTCTTCTGCCATCAGGTTGTTGTGTACACAAGACGTGCGTTTTTTTTGGTCAATAGGCTAACGCTTGACCACAATCGCACCTGATGGAAAGCGACGATGAGGTCTAGGATGATACGAGTTTGGGGTGCGTGGAGTACATGCACACGCGCATGTGGGTGAGTGAGTTTGTGTGTATGTGTATTTGAGTGCGTGCGCGCGCGCCCGTGCGTACGTGTATATGGATTAGTCAATGAGAGTGTATTACGCTTGTGTGTATGCGTATGGATGTGTGAAGGTTGAGTCTGTGTGTATATTTATGCTCGCGAGCGTTTGTGTGTGTGGTTTAAAAGTTAATGGCCAAAAGATGCTGTTGGTCAACTGTTGGTGACTCGTTTCAGAATCTAATGTTTGGGTTGAGAGACTTGCAACTACAGTAGAGTTACAATGTTATCGCCTGTTACAGACACGTAAACAGAGGTCATCAAATTACAAGCGAAGTTATCAGCGCGTCGCGAGCGATACCGATATTAATCATAGGGAGACGTTGCAACATCGCACAGACCATGCCAAACCGTTCGTTACCTAACCTTTGTAAAAGTAATTTAATTACACCTGAGATAATACGCGAACTGGCAGGAAACGAATTAATTCTATAAGACTGATGATTACATTATTAGATAATCTGTGATGTTAGTACAGATGGGTTCACGAAAGATGACCACAAATGGCGAACGTCTACGCCCTTATAATATGTGAAGTTGAGAATGAGCCATTTCTCCATGAGATTACATGTGTATACGCCATTATAGCATTTATCTACTGCATCCGTAGCAGTTGAACGATGCAAAATCACAGGGTTTGCGTTACCGTCATCGTCACTTTTACTATGTTGTCGAGTCTATTCATTTGGGATTTTAGTTTGGAATAATCTCCTCAATGTTCCAAAAAATTCCACAGTTTGGTATTAATAATAATCCTCCTTGCGGCTACGGCGGTCAATCTCAAAGATCAGCCACGGACGCAGGATATATTATAGTGCGCAAGCAAACAAAAGTGCACTCTCTATTCCCTACACACCAGCGTGACACGAGCGGAGAGGGATTGGGCTCAGGACCAATATCTTAACGTTCTTTCCGAGGCACGGGGGTACATGACCGCCGACTTCCAGACTTAGGTACACATTTTTGGCCCGAAAATTTGCAGATAATAGTGAAGCAGCACGGTGCCGTGTTTCGCTGCGTGAGTGAGGGTACCGGAGGCCCAATCCAAAGAAAGTGGGGTTTAAAGGTTAGCAGCGAACTTGTAACTCCAATGGTGTCACGGGTGTCTATGGGCGGCGGCAATCGCTTACCATCAGGCGATCCGTCTGCTCGTCTGCCACCTATATCATAAAAAAAAAAGAAAATAGACAGGTAACTCTACGCTAACGTTCAAGATAGCAGCTTAGACGTGACGTCCTTTAAGCTACGTCCTTTGCCTGACCAATGTTTCCTCAGAAGAAGCTGCGCTGATATTTCTCCACATCACATGTTTTGTAATTGCAACAAATACTGGAAGCCGAGCAAGTAAAATCATTAACGTAAATTGACCGTCCTTAGCGGGCCACAGAGATGGCGAGCCACCTCTCCGCATTACCCCATAAAGTCCATAGAACACGACCGTTATTTACGATAGAAAGCTTATTACACACCGACGTGGGCGCGTCGAGACGCGACCGCAGTGTTCTGAACAACAGAAAGATGCCTACTCATACTTATGATAAAATGCAAGGGACTTCAAACAGATTGACAACACAATGAAAAAATTGTGAGTGTAAAAGCATTGTTTTCAAAAATCCACCTTTACAACACTCTGACCGTGGAAGAACCACACTTCGGCACGAATGGGCCGGCTCGATCGGAGTGACCGGCGTGAAGCAGCACTGTGCTGTGTTTCGCTGCGTGTGCGGGGATCGAACCCACAACCCTTGCGCCAGAGACAGCATTCACTACCACTAATCTAGACGGGTCGTCATTTAAGTATATTATATTTGTAACTCTAACTCCCAATGGTGTCACGGGTGTCTATGGGCGGCGGCAATCGCTTACCATCAGGCGATCCGTCTGCTCGTTCTGCCACCCTATATCATAAAAAAAAAGAAAATAGACAGGTAACTCTACGCTAACGTCCAAGATAGCAGCTTAGACGTGACGTCCTTTAAGCTACGTCCATTGCCTGACCAATGTTTCCTCAGAAGAAGCAGCGCTGATATTTCTCCACATCACATGTTTTGTAATTGCAACAAATACTGGAAGCCGAGCAAGTAAAATCATTAACGTAAATTGACCGTCCTTAGCGGACCACAGAGATGGCGAGCCACCTCTCCGCATTACCCCATAAAGTCCATAGAACACGACCGTTATTTACGATAGAAAGCTTATTACACACCGACGTGGGCGCGTCGAGACGCGACCGCAGTGTTCTGAACAACAGAGAGATGCCTACTCATACTTATGATAAAATGCAAGGGACTTCAAACAGATTGACAACACAATGAAAAAATTTTAAGTGAGTGTAAAAGCATTGTTTTCAAAAATCCACCTTTACAACACTACTCTGACCGTGGAAGAACCACACTTCGGCACGAATGGGCCGGCTCGACCGGAGTGACCATGGCCTCACAGAAAAGGCCGTGAAGCAGCACTGTGCTGTGTTTCGCTGGTACCGAAAGCCCAATCCCAATAACTGTGTATTTACCTACCTATCGTCTGTTCTCGTACTCACCTTTGTCTGTAGTTTTAATGTGGCAATGTAACCTTACCTATGTTTTCTAATGAATGTTCATTGTTAAATTATTTATTGTGATGGTCAATAAAATGTTTCTTTCTTTCTTTCTTCTTTTCTTTCAATCCGGGGAAAAGGGGGGTTTAAAGATTGACAGCGCGCTTGTGACTCAACCGGTGTCCATGGGCGGCGGCATTCGCTTACCATCAGGTGATCCATCGTCACGTTGGTTCTCGTCTGCCATTTATGACATAAAACAATAAACGAGGGACACGACCCTTGTGTCGTCACTAAAGTTCCACACTGATAGTGAATTTGAACCGAAACCTGAACTCTGTCGTACCAACTCCAATTTCAATTATTTCCACTAACAAATCTTGTGCCATCCACCATCATCATCCTGTTGTTCTCGGTTGCGTGGAAGAATTTCTTTGGAACACGTGTTACGCTTAACCCATGATGCAGGATTTGGTGGTAACTACTGGCAAATCTCTTCTATTTATTGAAAAAGCAAGGAAATAAGAACTTTCTTCTGTGAACCTGGATCCGCCAGAGCGAATAAAAGCTACATCAGTAACAAACCTTAGGGAGGAGGTTTTTTTTTTATATATAGGTGGCAGATGAGCCGACGTCCAACCAACCAGCAACTGCGATTGCGGTTTAGGACTTGAGCTAACTTACCCCCTTACTGAATAGAGAGATGTAGTTCATCATCATCATCATCAGCCCATTTAAGTCCCCACTGCTGGGGCACGGGCCTCCCTCAATCACATGAGGGGTAATTACCATACTCACCACGCTTGGCAGACGAGTTGGCGAGGGTTTCGATATAAATGCAGAGTTTTCCTTCTCTGGGTGCTGATGATCATGCCAGCAGATGTAGTAACAGGGTCCATCACAGGTAAATCTTTGTTACTTATTTCTTGCTCGTCAACAACGACGCATCTACATTAGTGTAGGTATGTGAAACTAAAGGACTCAAGCCAACACTATTTCCTTCAACAGGACTGTGTTCATCATCGACACTTCTACACAGATGTGGTTATTTTCTGGTTGGTTCTCAAAAACGACAGATCTTTTTGCTTCAATTAGGCAAAGCCGGCATGAGCAACTGCTTCTTACGGCCCATGCCAACTTACAATCTGGACCTGGGGGGGCCAAATAAAGATAAAGTCATAAGTCGAGGCTTGCACTCTCGTTCCGTGGCAAGAATGACCATAACAAAGAAGTTACTTCACTGCCCGGCAGGCCACTATCCAGGCAGGCAAGTGCGACCGGCCGCGAACGGTGTCGCGAAAAATAAAGGAAAAGCCGCTCGGCTGTGATCGATCGCGCTATATCCGCTCCGGTGACGCAACTCCGCGAACAAAGGCGCACGTGTCGCCTCACGAGTCAATGACATAGACTTCTTGACGGACACGTCGGTTTAATGAAAAAAGTAATCGATTATAATACTAGTCGTCGACAACAAGCAAATCATGAAAACTTAAATGTCCAGGCAAATCTACAAGTCTCAGATCATGGCAAAGACTTCGAATATCAAGTTTGACCACGGATAACATCCGCACGTATCGACGCCAAAAAACAACTTTCAGCAAGTGTCAGACTAGCCAAGACTTAAGACATCAGTTTAGCAATCGAGATAACATTCTGTTATATATCGATATAGCGATAAGAGCGCCAAAATTGTACATTGTATCTCTGTATACCTAGCTTTTAAGTTTTCTATGTTGTGCAATAAAGAGTATCTATCTATCTATCGATTCTAGGTATATTTGGTTAAAAAGCCGTTTAAAGCAGTTTCCAGTCTTCTCACCACCCATAGGAAATGCAGGAGAACCGCAGGGTAGGTCAAGTATTCTGGATTGTTTCTTGTACATAGCATGGTAGATAAAAAAAACCTCCATTCGTTGGATATAATATATGTCTGGGGGTATTCCTCCAGCGGGATCAAAAGATGTTCTTCTCAATTGGACATTCACCATCATTTCATCATTTCATTCATTGGCAAACGTAATGTAGGGCGCCCTCTGGCTAGGTGGGGGGACGATCTGCGCAGGATGGCTGGCAAGAGCTGGATGCGAGAAGCCATGGATAGATCACAGTGGCGAACAATTGGAGAGGCCTACGTCCAGCAGTGGACTGCGATAGGCTGATGATGATGATGATGATGATGATGGACATTCACCTCATTTAGATGGCTGGTACTCCATAACTGTGACAACACCAGTGAAATCACAAATACGATGCAGGTTTTCAAAAAGGATTTACGCTCTTTTCTTGAAGATCACATCGGTAGCACCTTTATGCCAGCCATTTAAATTATGGGAATGATACTAGAACTAGCAAACACGTCTCTTTGAAAAGATTGGAACTTTTGCATCTGGATCAGTACAAATATGTAGAACAGTGAAATGCTTCATTTAGATCATTTGGGACAACACAGGTGGCACAACCTTTAAAATAAAGCTTAAAATCTAAGAGTACATGCTCTTGTGCACCTACAAATATAGGAGATCACAGCTTGCTTTGAAACACATTATTTGGTGATTGCCTGATATCATTTTTGTCTACTACTTTTTGAACTATGAAATGTTATTTATTTATTATATATTATAATTATTAATATAAATGTTATATATTTAAAAGTTAAATTAAATTATTCCTAAAGTGACGGGTAGGGTACACTAGCGACGCCAATCGATTTTAATTTTTAGCTACTTAACCGGATTTATTTTAAACAATTTCGGGGTTACAACCTCTCTGCTTAGGTTGCTGATAATGATGATGATGAACCTCTCGGCAAACACTTATACTATTTATTAAATAACCATACACAAATGTTGGGTCTGTTTTCTACGCGAAAAATTGATTACCGCCAAAAGCGGCCACTTTTAGTGTGAATCAATTATTCGCGTACGCGTTGGACCCAACATTTTTATTTAAAGTGTTTGCCGAGAGGTTGTAATCCTGAAATTGTTTCAAATAGATCCGGTTTAGTAGCTAAAAAATAAAATCGATTGGCGTCGCTAGTGTACCCTACCCGTCACCTTAAGCTTGTCGTCTAGTAATACACCAAGGTCGCAGATGATATTGAGTTGCAGAAGTTCATGTGAATAATCGATCCCCTCCTGCTGTGCCGTGTCATATACATATCTCTTTCTCCCGCGTAATACATAGAAAGACGGTTACCTATTTACCCCGAACAGCCCACAGACACCTTACACTTTCGCTCTGATTCGGATCATTCCGCTCATTCGGATCATTCTCCTCTTTTTTCTTTTTTTTTATGCTAGAGCGGGACAAACGAGCAAGCGAGTCACCTGATGGAAAGTAATCATCGCCGCCGATGAACATCCGCGAAATCAGAGAGATAGCTAATGTGTTGCCGGCCTTTTTAAAAAGAGTACGCTCTTCTCTTGAAGGTCCCTAAGTCGTAGCCGTCCGGAAATACTCTTGCAGCCAAACCGTTCCACAGAACTGAGGTACGTGGTAGAAAGTTCCGGGAAAAATGCACAGTATTAGACCGCCATACATCGAGATGATGAGGATGGAATGACAATCGCTTGCGAGTGGTTCCTTGTAAGAATTCGACTCATGCGGCTCATCCTAATCAATGAGCGAGATTATACTGCCGCGTACCGATTGACCACTCTGGTCGAGATCGATTTGAGTCGAATGATACATTCGGAGCAAATATTAGGGATTCGGAACAGTGTATCATTTGGCTGAGTCGGATCACTGAGTCGTTTCAGTAAAGAGTTATACACGTCTAAACGGAATTTAGTATACGAGCCCTGTGCACCAGTCCTATTGACCAAACACGGTGATCCTTCTGATCCCCGTATCAAATAAAAAACATAATCATATGATGACCGTAAGCTATTTTGATAATAGTTTTGTTAGTCCCTAACCAATATATCGCGTATTGCATACGAGTACAATAACAGGGTGCGCCAGCGCACCGAGTCGCGAGGTCACCGCGCGCGCACGCGTCTTGCGCGTGACTCGGGATTTACGCACGAAAACAATGTCCAACCACTGCGTGTGCTCATTAAAGCCCCCATTAAAGGATTACACATATAGGTAGATACAACAGCCTCACTTAAAATCACATTTTGATTCTTATTACCTAAAACATAAAACTCACCACTGTACATTTATAATCTGGCTAACTGTAATCATTATTATGTAAGTACGTGCCCTATGTTCGGAAGGGAAAATAGTCTCACCAAATATTGCACATAGGTACAGGGGTGGACTTATTTAGGAATATGAATAAGAAAGCATTTATTGACCAGAACACGTTCTACATACAAAACAAAAAAAAACTGGACAGATACATTTATTAACCGACTTCAAAATAAAAAGAGGTTCTCAATTCGACAAGACATTTATAAACAGTTGCGGTCAACAGGGCTCAGCCTCAGCTTATGCTGCAACTGTCGCAAGCAGCAGTTGAAGAGTTGGTTTTCAGGCAATACCTTGGGAGACGCCTTTGCATTAAGAAGTACCTATTTCAGCCGCACTATCAAGAAATGGGACTCGTTGCCGGCCTTCTTCCTACAATATGGATTCCTTCAAACGAAGCGTGAAGAAGCATCACGCAGACCAGTATGGCACCAGCGGAGGTAATGCCTTGACATCACTTACGTTGCAATTGCAACGTGGGCTCTTCTCTTGCTTACCACCAGGCTGAGGATAGCCAATATACTATGTCGCTATAACCTATATATATATATTTAATAAATCTCTGAGTTAGATCAATGTATGTGATGTTGTGAAATATGTTTCTTTATATTTATTTACATATCTGCTGCGACATTTTTGATCTAGAGATCTAAATGTTATTCATTATTTCGTTCATTTAGATAGCCATAGGTACAATATCTGGCTGTTATCTTACCTAGCTAGATAGTAAGTGATGCGATTCCAAAGCGGATCTGTATGTCTGAAACAAGACACCGCTGTACCACCTGATTGGCATGTGCTTTTACTTGGGCGACTGGGTTGGGTGGGCGTTTGGGGAGACCGGGTACCCAGTCTCTTCTATACTGTAGTCAAAGGCTCATAGCATGCGGTTTCATACAAATATTATGATACCAAACCGGCGTAAAGCTGCCTCTGTGCTGTGTTTCGTTGAGTGAGTGAGTGTACTGAAGACCTAATCTGGGGGAAAGGGAGGTTTAAAGGTTGGCACACTTGTGACTCACAGCACAGTTCTGCTTCACGCCGGTTTTCTGGCTGTGGTATCACTCCGGTCGATCCGGCCCATTCATGCCGAAGCGTGGCTCTCCCACGGTCAAAAGTCTAAGGTATTGCGGGTCTGGTCCGATCATCTCAACGGGTTTCTTCCTCTTGGTCGCTCTCCCTCGATGTTTACGATACGCATACGCCACGATTCTTCGAAAAATTCGTACCGTGAAGCTGTTCGGAGATAGCGCCAGACGCAGCGCTTATTCAATAGTCACCCATTCATGCCGAAGCGTGGCTCTCCCACGGTCCCCCATCTGCTCGTCTCCCACCTATCATAAAAAATACCAAGGCTAGATCACGTCTCGTCTCATTCTCGCGTTCCCAAGCAGGGAAAGTTCGGAAGGTGCGAGTGCAAGCTTCTAGAAAGCTGCGGGGCGTTAATCACTCAGCCACTGTCCCGCGTCCGCGGAACACAGTGGAATAACAACCGCGAGTTTCCTCCTCTAACAACCAGCTACAGGAACGTATACAGCCAATCGGGACTGGCTAAAGCGACATAAGCGGTATTTAAAGGTCTTTGGAATAAATAAATTAAAACTTAGAGAACGTATTCCTGGACTTTAAATACGGACTAAGTTCAGTAAAGTTACTATACCCGAAACTGAAATTCAAAACCAAAAAAGCTACTACAATGTTGCCACTGCAATAAAATGATCATACAATAGTATATACCTATTTTCTAATAACATACGCTGACTTAATTTATTTATTGGTAATTTTAATTCTATAATTTAAAGAAGTAATTTTATTCACTTATTTTTACATAAATACAAGACGCTTTAACGCTGAGACGTTGTTTGGTAGAAAGGCTGGTATTGAGTTTGTGTCATTTCAGGTGTTAATAACATTTGGTACAACATTTGAACTTACTTTGTTGTTGTTTCGTGCAGTGAGGTGCCGCCAAGTGATATTAATATAAGAATCTTTTATAACACTGCTATTGTGTGTTGAGTGAGTTACGTGACAACTCACTAAGAATAACTTGCTAGGACCTAACAGAGTCTTAAAACCTGCGATTTTGTTAAGAGAAGTCTCCGCAGAATCCATAGACCGATAAAACGCTAAACACCGCCGTTTTTTGAGGGACTGAGACTTTGACTGACTTCGTCAGTCCTGTTAACTTAACTATCCGCTTTGTCAAAATATCACTTGACCCATTTCTTTACGAGTTATTTTATTTATTAACGCCTAAAATCTAAAACATGTGCAAAACAGGACGAATTAATTACTGGAGTGGTGGAAACCTAATCATGAATAGTGCCAGCTTTTACTAAGAAAAAAAGTATATACATATAACAAAAAGGTTAGCAAAACCTGAAAACTTGATTTGACAATGACATAAGTGACATTGAAAGATTGGACAGTGACGTATCTGTCGTAGTTTTTTTGGTCTTGAATTCCAGTTTCGGGTATAGATAGGTACTAATATAATAATATGGCGCTTGAGTATGTTATGATGACTTATTTGTTTGATGGTTTATACTATTTGTTGTACTGCCTAAATCCAATTATTTCATGTACTTAAATGTTTTCATGGCGTAATACTTAGTTAATGTTACATAATGTTATTTATTTATCTAATTTTTTGTTGGCAATAAAGATGATATTTCAAATTGTTTACTGTGATTTATATTTTTAATTATTTTGACATCTTGCATCCCCGGTGGAAAATAAGCATAAGTAGTCTTACTTCCAATCATCAATCATACTATCATATTTTAAAAGTTATGTATAAATTATTATATATATAAACTTTATTTTTATTTAGTCAAATAAGCGACACTCATGTGTAACCGTGTCAAGGACAAACCGGCAAGGTTTTTATGACACTCTTAATTTACATACTGTTATTGTAATTATTATAAATAAATGAAAAATGAAATGAAAAATAAATATAAATATGTTAAATTTTTTTCATATTATTCTACTTTAATTTAAGAAACTCCACATATGTAAACATACTTTTCAAATATGATAAAATAGATGATTCGGAGTAGGATCACTTATGCTTATTTTCCACTAGGGGTGCGTCTAAGTATTGTTCGAGTTTTTATCAAAATTGTTGGCGAACAAGGCAGAACACAGTGAGAATGTTAGCATTTTAATTTTGTGATTCATTAATAAATTATTGTATTTCGTAATTAATAAGGTGGCGGGTAGGGTAAGTGTAAGTGTTTGACGAGAGGTTGTAACCCCGAAATTGATTAAAAGAGACCAGGTTTAGTAGCTAAAAATTAAAATCGATGGGCGTCGCTAGTCTGCCCTACCCGTCACCTTAAATAAGAGGTTGAACCTGCTGCCCTTCCGTGTACCCGAGATGGGGCAGCGCGCAGGACCAACGCTGTACGTACATACCTACGGACTAGTATTACAAATATGTACACCTAGCTTTATCATCATCATCATCAGCGACCCACACTCGTCCACTGCTGGACATAGGTCTCCCCTAATGCACGCCACTGCTCCCGATTTTCGGCCACACTCATCCAGCCCACACCAGCCAGCCTTCGAATGTCATCATCCCATCTTGTCGCAGGGCGTCCTACACTACGCTTACCGAGTCGCGGTCTCCAATCAAGGACTTTACGGCTCCAACGGCTGTCAGTTCTGAGGCTAATATGACCAGCCCACTGCCACTTCAGTTTGCTAATTCGGTGGGCTATGTCGGTGACTCTGGTTCTCTGTCGGATTACATCATTTCTGATGCGGTCCTTCAGAGATACTCCGAGCATAGCCCTTTCCATAGCTCTTTGAGCGACTACTGGTGGACTAGTCCAGCCGTGAGTTTCCACGTTTCGGCACCGTAAGTCATGACCGGAAGGACGCACTGGTCGAAGACTTTCGACTTAAGACTTTGAGGGATGGGTGACGAGAAGACTTGACGAAGTTTACCAAATGCTACCCAGCCTAGCTGAATTCTTCTATTGGCTTCTCTCTCGAAGTTGTTTCTGCCTAATTGGAGCGTTTGTCCTAGATAGACATATTCCTGAACAACTTCGAGAGGTACTCCATTAACAGCGACCGGTCCCGGATCAACGAGCTCGTTGAACATGAGCTTGGTTTTATCCAAGTTCATCCGATGACCGATGTGTTTGGAAGATTCAGCCAGGCTGCTCACCATCTCCTGTATACCTATGTCACCTAGCATTATACCTATATTATATATTTATAGCTGTATGCCTAGCTTTTAAGTTATGTTTGTTGTGCAATAAAGAGTGGACGAAGAGATCTGTCTATCAGTCTTGAGGTGAGGATCTCTCTTTCTGTGGGGTCTAAAATAAAACATATAGGATGTAGGCCTTATAACAAATACAACTATTTTAATTTAAAAACAAATGATATGTATTTTATACTTTTTTTATTACAGACTACATCAAAATCTATCTATATGTGGTATGGGTATTTAAGACATTTATTGCCTTATTTCCTGATCCCTACGCGACGCATATCCATAATACCTACGTAATTATAAACCTATAGCTAAATAAAAATATGCGTGGTCAATACGCGTCACGCGGCTGGTGCATGGCGCGCGGAGATGCGTCGTCGAGTCGCGTCGCGGCCGCAGCGATAGGCATAGTACAAATATGCTCGTAAGATCGCTGTTAGACCAGTTTGCTCTATTAAGGTGACGGGTACGGCACACTAGCGATGCCAATCGCATTTTATTTTTAGCTACTAAACCGGATCTATTTGAAACAATTTCGGGGTTACAATCTCTAGGCAAACACTTATACTATTTATTAAATATCCATACCCAAATGTTGGGCCCAACGCGTACGCGAAAAATTGATTCACGCCAAAAGCGGCCACTTTTGTGCATTGTTATTTAAATAATAGTATAAAGGTGCGACAATCGCTTACCATCAGGTGATACGTCTGCTCGTCTGCCACCTATCACAAAAAAAAAGAAAAGAAAAAAACAAAATAAAAGCGAACGAATAATCAGACAATAAGCAACTGAATGAAAAATTAAACCAGTTTATTTACAAAATAGCTACGTCATGCATGACTTGTGCTACTAAAGTTAAAATAAGTTAGGTACTACTGTGTAAGTACCTAAGTACTTACTTAGCTATTGAATGGCGCGCGTTGATGTCTTTTCAATTGTGCTTTAAAGTATACGCAAATATTTTGAGTCATTTCCTAGAAATAATAGTTACTCAAATGATATTATTGCAATAGTTATTTTTAAAATTAAAATGTGTAAAAAGTTTTGTGTCGCACAACTGCTTGAACAACTTCCTGCAGCTGAATCTTACATCAAACCACACGCAAGATATTGTCATTCTATCCATATCATCACCTCACAGAAAACCGGCGTGAACAGCACAATTGCTGTATTTCGCTGCGTGACTGAGGGTATCGGAGGCCCAATCCGTGGGAAAGGGGTTTTAAGGTCGGCAGCGTACTTGTGACGCCACTGGTGTAGCGGGTGTCTACGGACGGCTGCAATCGCTTACGGGTGATCCGTCTGCTGGTCTGCCACCTATCACAAAAAAAATAAATCATCCAGATGGATGGCGGTCTTCTAACGGAACTTTCTACCCCGTACCTCAGTTTTGTGGTATGGTTTAGCCGCGGCAATATTTCCTGAGCTTATTACTTAGGAACCTTCAGGAGACGAGCGTATTTATATAAAAGGCCGGCAATGATATTCATAGGCGGCAGTAATTACTTACCATCAGGTGACCCGTTCGCTCGTTTGTCACCTCTAACATATAAAACAGTCCCCGGGGTACACTTGGACTAGGATTCATACATTCAGGATTTGAGGAGTCTGGTAATAACAATGAAGCGACTGCCGTCTGAACTTCGCAACCCTTTAACAGGGGAACCAGACCAACTGAACCATGGTTACACGTTACAGAAACTGTCTGACACATGCAGGTTTCCTCACGATGTTTTCTCTCACCGCCGAGCTAATGGTAGAAATATGCACATAGATTTGAACAATCGAGAGGTTCCAACTCGGATTCGAACCACAACCTCCCGTATGGAACCACTGAGCTTCCGACAAACCAATTAACTAGCTAACCTACTTTAATGCATTGACTACACCCCGCCTGCGCCCGCGCCGCGCCCCGCGCTGACCTCGCGTTCGCGGTTCCTCGTGCGCTTCCACGAACAGATAACAGCTGGCGGCCTACAACAAACCTGACGTTACGACCGAATCTTAGTTTCCCTCCCTTTCACACGCACTGTGTGTAGATAGTTTAGATGCGACAGTTATTTTGTAAGCTACCTGAAATATAGGTAGGACAGCGCGCGCGCAACCGCGGGTGATCGATGCACACGTCAGCCGCGTGGCGACAGCGCTGGCGCGGATGGGATCGCATTTCATCCTACCTAAGTATAAGTGACCGAATTAAATGGCGATCTTTGATAAGGCCAAGATCCATTCTGAATCGCTGAGCCCGAGTAGTAAGTAAGTATAGAAGGTACAAGCGAGAAGATATTTATAAATTGGGACGCAAACCATGCCAGAGAAAATGGAGACTATGTCCATACATGTATGTATGATGGGGTCTATGGGCGGCGGCAATCGCTTACCATCAGGCTATCCGTCTGCTCGTCTACCACTTATCATATAAAAAATACTTATCTTAAGCACCTTATATCAAGGCTGTTCAACCGTTCGCGTTAGTGACACAATGTTTTCTTATTCTACAGGCGACAAACGAGCCAGCGGGTCACCTGATGGAAAGTAATCAAAGTCGTCAATTCTTTGTAAATTTTATTTGAAACACCAACACTTTAAATATAATGATGTTATAGGTAAAAAGTTTATATATCTAATAGGTATGTACTAAATATTAGTAAATATTCGCATATGGAATTTTGCTTCTAAAAGAAGGCTTCAGATGGGCAGTTCTTTTTAAGACTGTGACGTCATTATAATTCTACGCCACATTTAGGCCAACACAATCCGGCTCTTCAGTTTTCGATCGGCCGGCCTGTCAATAGGAGGTATCCTTGATCTTTCTTGATCTCGAACATGATGATGCTCGAGATCAAGATCATCATCATTTCAGCCAATATACATCCACTGGCTGCCTCCCCCAATGATCTCCACACAGATCGGTCATGTGCCACCCACATCTAAGGTATTTCCGTCACCCTCGCCAGATTGCCGGGCCACCTTGTAGGGTGCCTGCCACGGCTTCGACCTCCTATATAGGTACCTACTATATATTTACCTACTATATAATTACGAGTAATTAGACCTAATTGGTCTAGTGGTTTAAGTACCGGGCCGTGATCTCGGGGTCCTGGGTTCGATTAATGGGTCGAGCAAAAAGTGTGTTTCGAATTTTTCGAACACAAACCCGAGCTGAGTTTGTGATCACCAATCCGCATTTGGCAAGCGTGGTGATTAAGCCTAATCCCGTCATAGTAGCGATATGCCTTGATTTCTATGATAGAGGCCTTTGCCCTGCAGTGGGACAGCTATAGGCTGATACTTTACTTTACTTTTAGACCTAATTTGTGTCGTAAAAAAAAGCTGATCATTTACGTCACAGTTTTAGGAAAAACTGACCGTCTGTGGCCACTTTCACCTTATTACAAACCGCGATCTAAAGTTATTACCGTACTAAAGCTCATGTCATCCTGTTCCAATACGCAATGTTAAAACGGGCTAGCACGAGTTTTGTTCCGGGAAAATGCTTAGTTCGCGATTTGTAATAAGGAGGTAAGAATCTGGTAAAAAAATATCATTTTGAAGCTGTTCCGTAACGAACGAGACTATACCTGTCGCGTCCAAACATAGGAGACACACAGCGCGTGTGAAAAAGAGGGAAACTCCGATTCGATCGTAACGTCTGCTTTAAATTAGGCCCTCTGATCAGTTGTGGTAACCGGTCAAGCCATTGCAAAGTGGCTGGAATCAGCATCACGCGGCGAAAAAGGTCGCCCAAATACGCATCCCCATAATCCGTTGTGATCTATATACCACACTGACTTATGGAATAAAATGTCGATTCTGTACAACGCACATACCATCGGGATGTCCTAAAACGACACGACATTTCCAAACTGGGGCACCGCCAAACGCGCGTCCCTTCCAGTGTTGCCAACTAAACATAACTTATGGGTGCTGGGTGCCATTGTGGAAAAGTGCTAAATTCTTAAGTAATAACACACATAAAAATTTCATCTCGTGTTCAGGGGGGACTAGAACCCACACCTTCCACAATCCGGGTGGTTGTTCTACCAATTAGACAACTGAACGCGTTACTAAGCCGACGAAATTTGTAAGTGATTCGACATGAGCTGTGGATCATCATCATCATCATCAGCCCATTTAAGTCCCCACTGCTGGGGCACGGGCCTCCCTCAATCACATAAGGGGTAATTGCCATACTCACCACGCTTGGCAGACGGGTTGGCGAGGGTTTTGATATAAATGCAGAGTTTTCCTTCTCTGGGTGCTGATGATCATACCAGGCAGCTTTACCTTAGTCGCATTTTACGACACCTCGGTAAGAGTGAGGGTGGCCTATTCTACTCTGCCGGGGACCACGCGGCTAGATGTGAGCTGTGGATAGTCTCATCAATATTGTAGGTATATTTTTTTAAGTGTGTTATTTATTTAAGAATAAATTTCAAAAGATTCACACATCACATGGCCAATCTAAGACAGAATATCAAATAAAATCATCCGGACAGAATGTCATTTGTAAATTATGCTGACGAATAAAAATCAGGTACTTTTAACAGAAATTGTGTAGAATTTAATGAGGAGGTAGCACAGACTTAAGGTGACGGGTAGGGCACACTAGCGACGCCAATCGATTTTAATCTTTAGCTACTGAACCGGATTTATTTTAAACAATTTCGGGGTTACAACCTCTCAGCAAACATTTATACTATTTATTAAATAACCATGAACAAATGTTGGGTCCAACGCGTACGCGAAAAATTGATTCACGCCAAAAGCGGCCACTTTTAGCGTGAATCAATTTTTCGCGTACAAAAACGGACCCAACATTTGTGCATGGTTATTAAATAAATAGTATGTTTGCCGAGAGGTTGTAACCCCGAAATTGTTTAATATAGATCCGGTTTAGTAGCTAAAAATTAAAATCGATTGGCGTCGCTAGTGTGCCTTACCAGTCACCTTAACTGCGACTGATGTAATAGCTCAACTGACAAGTTCAATTCATATAAATCAAATCAGAGTTAGGTACCAAGTGTAGGTTCTTTTTATGAACTATAGACCAACGCTTGATCACAATCTATGTAGTTTGAGCTTTAACCTGATTGTAGATACTAGATGCAAATTTTGGTAGACAACTGACGAAAATAGTTTTACATCTAGCACTAAAAGTGCTAAGTTGGCTACACTAGTCCCTTCGGCTGTCGGCGCCTTGAATAGCCGATCTGTCGAGAGCGTCCGGGCCCGGCAATTAGCAAAATGGACACCGGAAAGGCGAACATACCCACGCGGACGATCTAGTGCTGCGGGACACGTCGGGACATCTCGCGGGATTGCATCGGGGACTGACAAAATCCATCTGGGGCTATCTTGCAATTCCGATAAGTTTCGATCAGTGTACAAGACCGCCAAACTCTAGATTCCCGATAATTACTGAGATTTTGAGAATAAGCTCAGGTGAAAAGATCGTATTTATTGTAACACAGTATATTGGCTCTCGTTAGCAAGAGAAAGGCCCACGTTGCAATTACAACGGACGCGATGTCAAGGCATCACCTCCGTTGGCTGAAAAAGTGAAGTGAAGAAGCATCTCACGGGCCAGTAATGGACTGCCATTACTGGCCCGCGAGATGCTTTTTCACTTCACTTCTTCTCCTTGTATCCCATAGCCTTGGAAAGCAAGTTAAGCTAATAGTGCTGCGGCCAAACTCTTTTCGGTGGCGTCATTCTCATGACTCATCGGGATATGAGGGTGAGTGAATACAAAATGCACTGTGTGTGCGCTCACACTTGAGCACTATAATAGCTGCTTATCGAAGAGATCCGCAATCGTAGATTTGAAATATCGTCTGGAGGGCATTATCTACTATACTAGGTACTTATTTATAAAGATGTATGTGGCAGACGAAAGAAAACGCCCGGAAAAGAGAGTGAAAGAATATATTAAAATAAAAAATAGAAACCAAATTAGCACACTTTCCAAGCAAAATTTAACAACAAGACAGAAACAAAAAAGAAATGACAACTTCTGAAAAAAATTAAAATAAAAAAAAATAAAACTAAAGTAGACCCAAATAGTATGTACTCGACAATGTAGATTCTATAGGCAGCGACAAGGTTTGTAAATTAATTATTTTTGAACTGAGAGTAAAACCGTTATGCTTATTCGCTGTCTCCCTCCTACGCAAGTGGCATCACTACGACCACCTATTTATAGTCCGAGCGGAAATCAATATTCGGCGTGCAAACAGCCTGTGCGCTTCCGGGCACCGACTCCCACGGCCCCGTATTTTTTCAATTTTGAAAAGGGCTTAATCTTGCGTTGGCTGGACCGTTTGGTTGAAAGAGCTTACTCAGAAAAAGCTTAAAATTTAAGTTGCAGTCATTTGAGGCAAACAGACGCCAGCAGGGTATTCCACTCCTTTGCAGTGAGCATCACGAAGAAGGAAGAAAAGCTCGATGCACGCATGTCAATATGCGTACATTGGGCTGCTCCATTAAGGTGACGGGTAGGGCACACTAGCGACGCCAATCGATTTTAATTTTGAGCTACTAAGCCGGATCTGTTTTAAACAATTTCGGGGTCACAATATCTCGGCAAACACCTATACTATTTATTCAATACTAGGTCTGCTTTTGCACTCGAATTTTGGATTACCGCCAACAGTGCCGCTTTTGAGAAACGAACCCAACATTTGTGCATGGTTGTTTAATAATAGTAATACTGATTGTAGATACTAGATGCAAATTTTGGTAGACAACTGACGAAAATAGTTTTACATCTAGCACTAAAAGTGCTAAGTTGGCTACACTAGTCCCTTCGGCTGTCGGCGCCTTGAATAGCCGATCTGTCGAGAGCGTCCGGGCCCGGCAATTAGCAAAATGGACACCGGAAAGGCGAACATACCCACGCGGACGATCTAGTGCTGCGGGACACGTCGGGACATCTCGCGGGATTGCATCGGGGACGGACAAAATCCATCTGGGGCTATCTTGCAATTCCGATAAGTTTCGACAAGACCGCCAACTTCTAGATTCCCGATAACTACTGAGATTTTGAGAATAAGCTCAGGTGAAAAGATCGTATTTATTGTAACACAGTATATTGGCTCTCGTTAGCAAGAGAAGAGCCCACGTTGCAATTACAATGGACGCGATGTCAAGGCATCACCTCTGTTGGCTGAAAAAGTGAAGTTAGGAAGCATCTCACGGGCCAGTAATGGACTGTCATTACTGTCCCGCGAGATGCTTTTTCACTTTTCTTCTTCTTCTTGTATCCCATTGCGTTGAAAAGCACGTTAAGCTAATAGTGCTGCGTCCAACCTCTTTTCGGTGGCGTCATTCTCATGACTCATCGGGATATGAGGGTGAGTGAATACAAAATGCACTGTGTGTGCGCTCACACTTGAGCACTATAATAACTGCTTATCGTAGAGATCCGCTGTCGTAGATTTGAAATATCGTCTGGAGTGCATTATCTACTATACTAGGTACTTGTTATAAAGATGTATGTGGCAGACGAAAGAAAACGCGCGGTAAAGAGAGTGAAATAATATATTAAAATAATTAAAAAATACAAACAAAATTAGCACACTCTCCAAGCAAAATTTAACAAAAAGACAGAAACCAAAAAGAAATGACAACTTCTGAAAAAAATGACATTAAAAAAATATAAAACTAAAGTAGACCCAAAGAGTATGTACTCGACAATGTAGATTCTATAGGCAGCGACAAGGTTTGTAAATTAATTATTTTTGAACTGAGAGTAAAACCGTTATGCTTATTCGCTGTCTCCCTCCTACGCAAGTGGCATCACTACGACCACCTATTTATAGTCCGAGCGGAAATCAATATTCGGCGTGCAAACAGCCCGTGCGCTTCCGGGCACCGACTCCCACGGCCCCGTATTTTTTCAATTTTGAAAAGGGCTTAATCTTGCGTTGGCTGGACCGTTTAGTTGAAAGAGCTTACTCAGAAAAAGCTTAAAATTTAAGTTGCAGTCATTTGAGGCAAACAGACGCCAGCAGGGCATTCCACTCCTTTGCAGTGAGCATCACGAAGAAGGAAGAAAAGCTCGATGCACGCATGTCAATATGCGTACATTGGGCTGCTCCATTAAGGTGACGGGTAGGGCACACTAGCGACGCCAATCGATTTTAATTTTGAGCTACTAAACCGGATCTATTGTAAACAATTTCGGGGTTACAATCTCTCGGCAAACACCTATACAATTTATTCAATACTAGGTCTGCTTTTGCACTCGAATTTTGGATTACCGCCAACAGTGCCGCTTTTGGCGTGAATCAATTTTTCGCGTAGAAAAACGAACCCAACATTTGTGCATGGTTGTTTAATAAATAGTATAAGTGTTTGCCGAGAGATTGTAACCCCGAAATTGTTTAAAAGAGACCCGGTTTAGTAGCTAGTGTGTCCTACCCGTCACCTTAATACTTAGTCCGGGCGGCAATCAATATTCGGCGTGCAACAGCCCTCGCGCTTCCCGGAACCGACTCCCGCGGTCCCGTATATACAGACAAGCTTAGTATTCGGTGTGAATCTTCTGTCCTATTTATTTATTATTTATCGTCCGAGAATAAAACTGTTGTAATTTTGTTGTTTCAAACCTCCCACGCCTATGTGCCCTGAAAGGCGTGGGCGTGCTACATGCAAAAACCTTATATAAACTTGTGATGTCACCGTTTAGGGTCTATTGAGATCAATAGACTGATGATGGTATAAATAGTATGCTAGACCTAAAAGTAGTTTTTTATGAGATAGGGTGCAAACGAGCAGATGGATCACTAGATAGTAATCGATTACCACCAGCGCCAGAGGAGTTACAAGTGCGCTGCCGGCCTTTTAAAAAGGAATACGCTCTTTTCCTTAAGGTTTGCAGTTACATTTGTTCATAAAGATACGACTGCATTATAGCCACCTACTTATAACGTCCTACCTCCCTAATGCGGCATGCACCATCCAATTTCATACAAATTACATTTTTAACGCTACGTGACGCGACGCGCAGCGACAACCTTTTTTAAGAACCTTTTATAAGAAAAAATCCGCGCCTGCCCACGCATGTGGCATCACTACGTACCAAAACAGTCGCGAGCAAACAAATAGACTCAGGACCTAATTTATTTATATATATGAATAATAAGCTTTAGTGATAATTTTATTGTTAATCGATTTCAAAAGTGTTCAAATTTCAATTACTTATTTTAACAGACTACAGACACGTGTTGGTTTCTTAAAAAAAAAAGAAATTGTGGTTGATTTTTGCATCCCATAATAATAATTATTTTTTATTTGTTTAAAACTTTATTGCACATAACAATACAATAGGCAATAATTGCATATAAGACAAACCACTCGCTCAATCCTAATTTCAAGATAATTGCCATGTTTCTGGAGGCTTGATAAACAATTTACTAAAAGAAGAACATTTTTGACATCGATTTAAATTAAAATTATCACTAAAGCTACATGTTCTTTCATATTTATAGGCCTCTGAAGTTAGTATGTTTGTATGAAAATTAGGTCCCGAGTCGATATGGTTGCTCGCGAGTGTATTAGGTATATAGTCCGGGCGGCAATCAATATTTGACGTGGTGCAGCCCTCGCGTTTCCCGGAACAGACTCCCGCGGCCCCGTACAGACGCGCCTCCATAAATCTCCGGCTAGCCTTCCTTTGTTTTTTTGCCGCCAGTAATAAGACCGCTAGTGATGCAACTTGAGTCAAGTTCTTCGCGAGTTAAAGGAGAGAAAGATTCCAAAATTAAACACAGAAAAAATAATGTTGGTTATTTTTTAATCTCACTCGAATACATTCAACTGGTCGAGTCACTTGAGTAGTTCCTAACTCCATATTTGGATTACAGTTGAAGGAATTTGGCAAATTGTAGTCTCCACGTGACATTGTCTGTGGTCTGTTCTGTCTATATCTTCAGGTTACCTATTTTGCTTTTTGACAATCCTATCCAAACTGAGACCAAGTGACACCCGATGTCCCCCGTTGAATTCGATCCCACGATCTCTGGATCCCGAAATATTCTACGCAATTATTTACAACATCCCAAATTAAGTACTTAGCGTCAATAGGTACGTAATGTTGTGGGTTTCAGAGTCAACGAAGGAAACACAAATATATTTTATATTGCTTATTTATTGAGAAAAAAATTAAAAACTAAAAAACGTAAGATGACGTCATCGGACGGCAGAATTTAAAATATTTCTTTGCTTAGCACATTATAGTTTTAAATTTACGAAATGCCAAACCCATGACATGCAACTGTCAAAAAAAAGACAACTTGTCAACTTTGAATGTATGAATGACATTGACAATGTTGACACTAGTATTAATCACCTTTGACAGTAGTACCTTTTTTTATTAAAACAATGATAAGCAAAGGAATATCGCTGTATTCAGCCGTCCGATGACGTCATTTGGCGCTTACGTCTATATAGAATATAAAGAATTTCAATAATTATTTTATGCATGAAAATGGACAAATTTTGAAAAAAGAAAAAATATGGGTCTGTTCATTTTACGTCTATTTTCATATAAAAAACAATATGGACATGTTAAAAATATGAAATGTTGTCCATTTAAATAGATAAGGAAGTAACACCCTCACACAGAACAAGAACAATTATGTGTATGTAGGGAGAAGAACTAGCCGGTGGAATTAGGTAGCATCACAGTATATCGAAGCATGCACTATCAAGCCGTTCACTCAAATGGCAAGTTTTTTACTCAAATTATTTTTTTACTCTAGTCGAGTCGCATCACTAAAGACCGCGGCATCAACATCAGGTATAGACAGGTACGCCAAAGTGGACATTATGATTACGAAGCTCCTGTCGTCAGTTCAGATTGAAGCGCCGTAGTTTTTTCTTAAAATTTCTTAAATGCTATAACAATGACATTGAACTTAAGATGCCGCCCGACGATGCGGATTTTGACATTCATCTAAAAAAGATAAAGAAAATTATTTTAATTGGTGCGGTTATACACTCATCCATTCAGTTCAGTCATCATCACAATCATTTCAGCCAATATACGTCCACTGCTGGACATATGCTCCTCTCAATGAACTCCAGAGCGGACTGTGCCGCCCGCATCCAAGGGCTGCCACTGCATTAACCTCCTATACGCGGCCTCCACTCGAGAACCTTTCCGGAGTCCCCACCGGCCGTGGGATCTCCTCGCAATGTCTGTCCATTGCCACTTGAGGTATACAATTATTTGTGTTATATCTTTGACCTTAGTTCTACTACGGATCTCATCGTTCCTGATACGATCTCTCTTGGTGACTTTGAGCCTTTTTAGGCGGCTCATTGTAAGCGGCAGCGTCTTGGTTCCGTTTATACACTGACCACTGTAATATGCCAGATACGGTGCGTGTATCTTGGACCTAAAACAAGTTCGATCTTGGTGACTCAGCGGGTGGAGCCGGCGACGCGGCGGAAATAATTAAGCGCGAAGATAATCGGTGCGAGCGCTCGTTAAGCCGCGTCGACGCCCATCCCGCCGAGTCCTCATCGTTCACTACAACCTTCAGCAGGCTCAACGAGACACGGGGACATGGAAATGGGACTCTTTAGTCGGTTCTCGTGTCCCTTCCCCACTTAGGTGTAGAAGGAAGCAGCCACAGAGTACTTTTTATAATGAAGCAGCCGCGGTGTTTTAGTGAGTTTGCCTCAGGCCTTCACCAGAAGAGAGCCGAACATAACCCGTTCGCCCCCCAGCTGCGGTTATGCTTATGGGAGCTGGCCAAACCATCTCGAGCTGGCGGTATTTCGCCCGCGGTGACTGGAGAAAAGCGAGCTAGGAAGAGAACGTACACTAGCGATTTTCCTTCTATATGCTTGTAATATGCTTCCATCTTATATATCTTTTATAAAATTTACAACGCTTATAAGGATCCGGAAACACCAAACGCTTGCGCGATGTAATCGAAACCTAGCGCCATCTATCTAAAGTGGAACTAATGTCCCGAAACGAAAGGAGGAAAAATAGGAATAGGCAGTAGGTACCGACAAAAACAAACCACCTCTCTTTTTACATTTTTTTTATTAGAATAATGTCAACAATGTTTTATAATCAAAATATAACAAAATTTAAGCTCTCACGTTAGTAACATGTTATCACAAATGGTTTACCCTAAACATTATTTGTTGGACTTTTTCCTTTTTAAGGATTTCGTTGTTTTGTTTAATGACGTGGTGAATTCTCAGTCTTATGAACAATTTCAGTACAAAGTTGATAGGAAAACAACTGCATGGCATTTGGAATGTACAGCTCGACATTATATTATAAATATCATTAGCGATATTAAAAGACTTGGATAGATTTGCACTGAAGTTTTTTGTTTTGAAATATTGACAAAAAATGGCTTCAAGTCTGCAAACAAATACAGCAAAATTAAGTGGCATACTAAGGGATTCTGAACACTTATGATATTCGTTAATTTTATTATATAAATACCGAGAAACGTAATCCAATGCATTTTTAACCGGCAATTCAATCTCATAATCAATGGTTTTAATTGAGATTTCGTCAGCTCTATTGGTTTCCGCCTTTATAGATCTTCTTTGCGAAGTGCCAGATAACTGTGAGCAGTGTTTGAGTTTCCTGAGCATACTATAAAAATCTTCTCGACAGTGAGAATCGTCTAGTTTCTTCAGAATACTGGAAACAAATTCATTTTTAAAAGCCATATCAAACTGATAACATGTAGGTTCTTGGCCACATTCAGCCTCCCGTCTGATTTTTCCGAAAAACAATCGCATTGCATCTAGATTTAAACGTTTCGTTCGTATTGTTGATATACCAGTATATTCTAAATCTTCTTGCAGTTTCATTATAGACGTTATGGAAATCTGAAATGCTTTTATAAAACTTACAGTTTTTGTGATATCAGTCTGACCAGATAATTTTTCCAACTTTAAATTTTTGAAGAATTCTAACATGGCCTGTAAAAAACTTTTTTGAAAATTGGCGCCGTAATATGATTTTTTATATTTATTATCAGAAACCCTTAGTATACTCGAGTTTAAAATATCAAAGAGATTGTTAATTTGTTCAATGAATTCAGCTGTGTCCCTCGCTGTAGGATCCATTATTTTAAAGTCAGCGTAAATTTTTATGGCAGTAGATACGGAGTGACTTAAAATCTGCGCAGCTACTTTCACAGGCATACTCAGGAAATCGTTTGGTTTCATATGGTTGTCAGTCAATTTAGGCGCTAATTTAGCTTCATTCATTTTATCATGTTTATACATTTCTTTGATATCAGACCATTTAGCAACTTTACTCCCGTCATGGAATACAAAATTACAAGATTGCAGACTATTCGTAGCACATTTCATAAGCTGAGGAACATCAATTACATAGTAAAGTTTATGCCCATTTACCTCAAAAAAAGATTTATCCACATTCACTGTATGTGATTTCGAATCACGGACAAAATCTGTACCTACTCCAGATATTAAAACACGTATATCAAAACCAATTTTTAATAGAGATGAAATGATTTCATCGATCCAGCTTGACACATCTTGAGAATATTTATGTTGCTCCAGAAAGGCATACGTTACTGGTTGGTTCCATCTATGTATTATTCCACGAATCATTAGAACGATCACAGAGTTGGCAAATAAAAGATTTTGCTTACCGTTTATTTCATGAAAACCTATTATTTGATCATGTTCAATGTCATAACATACATTTTGTTTTAATTTCATACAATCTACACATATACTGCAAATCCTTTCTTCTGGCACCATTTTATTTACTTTAATTTTTAAAGCAGTCAGAGTTCGTTCATCGAGTTTCGTTCCTGTCGGCCTAACAAAATTTTGCAAAGTATTCAAAGAAGGTAAATTAAATATATTTCCGAAAGATGTATAAGCGGATCCTGAATAATAGATACCGAGAGCAAAAAAATTTAAAGCATCACTGTTCAGATTTTGACTATTTCCAGTTTTTAATTTTATCTGCCGTTTCATAAATTGGCTCATATTTGTACTCATAAATTTGTCACACAACTGTAAAAAGTCATCTGTTGTGATTCTGTCCAAATCTGGTTTAGTCCTTTTTCTCTTAAGACGATTAAGAGGTACCAATGTGCGATTTTGCGCAGAACGCTTTGTCAGGCGAATATTCGTTTGCGAATATTTATCCTCAGTTACAGTATCTTTTATTACTTTAGCTTGATCCGTTTGCACGCTACAAGATGCCACTGCTACTGCATTATGAACATGTGTGATTCGAATGTTATTTTTTGGTCCCGCAACTTCTGGTACATTTTGTTGGCCATTACTTAAAACAGCTTTACTTTTAACACTCCTATTTACAATTAACTTTGGCATTTGTTTACTAACTATATTACTTTTTAGTGTATTGGAGTTGAGCTGAGAACGATTTGTAGATGCACCGACAATGGCAGTTAGTTGTGGTATTGAAACATTATTATATCCTGGTCTATTTTTGTTGGGCTGAGGACGACTAGTAGAAGCACCGACAAACGTAGTTAGCTGTGGTATTGGAACATTATTATGTTCTGGTATAATCGGAATTGGGTTGAGAACGACTTGTAGACGCACCCATGAACTTGGATACTTGTGGTATTTGAACTTTATCATGTTGTAGTACATTTGAATTGAGTAGTAGACGATGACTTGCAGATGCTCCTTCATTTGCAGGTAGTATTGTAATGGGAATATTTACAATTTGTCCGAATACATTTGCAGAAACACTTGTAGTAGTAGTCGTAGTAGTATTCATTACTAGTTTTGGTACTGACCAGTTCTCATTTGGAATGCTATTAACTACTGTAGATACATTTTGTGTAGTAGCAGAATTCATTAATTGATTTCGTACTGGAATGTTGTCATTTCGAATGGCACCAACTACCGTGGATACATTTTCTGTTGAAGTAGCAGCATTCATTAATAGTTTTGGTACTGGAAAGTTATCATTTGGAACGTCACCAACTACTGTAGATACATTAGATGTAGACTTTTGTCTTGCAGTTTTCGGTTTACATTTGTTATGTTTCAATATGGTAACTACACGTTTGGGTATATTTAACGTTGGAAATGCATCATCGGTACAATATTTTACAGAACCATGTCTCGAATAAAAAATGTGATTTTCCTGAAAATGTACGTCACAAATTCTGTAATGTGGTCTCTTTTTCTCATCGTCTAATTTTATAATTAAGTCGTCTCTTCCGACAGCCAATAGCCACTCATTACGCCTGAAATAAGAAATTAATAGTTAAGTACATGATATTATATAATTTTTTTAAAATGATACTATAGATTTATTTATTTAGGTAAAAACATATAGAAAATTATAATAACTAGGTACCTACAATATTACACTATTGAAACTCAAACTAATGGACCAGGTTATTAAGCTTTTATTAATGAAAATTATTATTCAATAGGGACACCTTTATGAAGTCGTTTACTTAGTCTTAGCATAAGTTCTGTCCCAACTTATATGAAGATATATAAAAATAAAAACCAGCCAAGAGCGATTTGATCTCACGCACGAAGAATTCCGTACCAAATATGCAAAAAAATCGGTTTTTGTACAAGGACCCAGAGGAGGTAAGTTTTTATCGAATCTTATGTCATTTGCCCTTATAATTACAGAATTAACCATTTATTCATTTATTACTAAACGGACAGACTTTATGGTATTTTGGCATTCATAGAAAAAATTAACTATTAGTTTATCATATTTTTTTCAGTCAAAAAAATCATTGACTATCCACGGATCTTTTTTTTTAAGTCCGTGTGACTATCATTAAGGAGAAATGTATGTACTTGCAAATATTATAACGAGAAAAGATTTGTTTTTACGTATGAAACGTACTGGACCGGTCAAAAAACTCTTACACAATTGTTAAAATGCTTAAACAATACCTACGCGTTCAAAATAAGAATCCACTCAGTTTTACTACCTTTGCTTAAAAATAAACAATCATAATAAATAATTTTACTATTATTTATTATGATTGCTAAAATGATAATTCAAATTATAATCCAAACAACAAAAATCTTAAAAGCAAAAATCTTTCAGCAGAACGCGTCGCGCGGCGTTGCCACCCTGCGCCAGACATGCAGCTTGTTGTTGTGACGTCCGTCACACATCAACATCGTACATATTATACCCGTTCGCGTCGACCTCGAACCGCTCGCGTTCGCGGCAATCCGAGCGGGCTATGGCGCCTATGGCCGCCGCGCGACCCTACCACAAATACTAAACAAACAAGTAAGTATAAGCTCTTCTTACCTATCACGAATTTAGGGTATGTGAAGAAGGACACCTCCGGATTCTTCTTGGAGCTATTTTTGCACACAGTACAATGGTTTACCATTTTGGCGATGAAATGTTTTGCATCTACGCAGTGCGCGTGTACTCTCGATTGAATGAAATACGTTGTCGTTGAGTTGAGAGTCGGCCCGCTCGGGAACTGAACGAGACAGCACGATCAGACACGACGCCTACCGAATCCACCGCTCGGTTCGTCGTCGTGCGTACTCTTGAATTTGGTCACCGTTTCTCAAAGTGGCTCGCGTAATCGCGAACTTGTGGGACCTTGAAAATGGGGTTATACTTACCTAATAAAATAATAAATGGCAATGCTTACATATGTCTGAAATATTTTATTCATTAAATGAAATAATTTATTGTAATCTCAATTCTATTAATATATGGAACTTACTATTATTAAATGTGTGTATAGGAGTAATATCTCTGAAAAAACTATTATTAGGAAGGTACATATTAAATAAGACTAAATAATACATTTACAAAAATATCGACAGTCTTCGGGTGGGTGGGACTCGAACCAACCATCTTTTGCTAACTGGGCAACTGCTTTACCGACAAGCTACCGAAGATCTAATAATTAAAAAATCATTCTTATAAATTAGACTTCTTTTAGTAAATATCTACATAATGTGGACACAACTTCTGTCATAGACTAGTTTTGTGAATTTTGGTGTTGATGATGGAATAATCATTGTTTATTAAAAACTTCTTTAATTTGAATAAACTTTAAACAATAACGACAGTATCACTGTTACAAAACAAACTGAATAATTTGTTTTTCAATGTTATTTTGTTAGATGTTACCTTTTTAAATTATCAAAATGTTACGGTATTTAATGGTAAAAAAAAGTATTAACAAACTGCAAGAGGAGCTATGTAAGTACTTACCTCGTAAGTATGTACTTACCTACTATATTTCGTTGTTTTTGTGGTTGTTACCTACCATTTTTTTATCGTTTTTTAAAAAGTTTCTTATTAGCAGCCAAAGACATAAGTTTATGATAAATAGGTATGTGTGCCTAAATAATACGGACTTACAATACCGGACTTATTATGCTTATTGGGCCCTTCCGTAAAACCGTACTAGGCTCAAACTCCCCTATTCCGAGACATAGCAAGCTTTGCAACACTCATACAGTGAAAAAGATTTATTTTGCGTCTTTATCTTAACTTAAATGGCAGCTTAAGTAAGTAGATATGCAATTCTTGTTCTCCTTTATTATGTATTAAATTCTTAATTACCAATAAGATAATACTTCAAACATGCAGTGTTTACCGATCTACAATTGTACATTTGGTCTAAGGGTTGCGGGTTCGATCCCGCACAGTACAAACATTTGTCTGCATGAACATGTCTGTTTGTATTGGTCTGGGTGTTTTCTATGTATTATAAGTAGGTATATATTAAAAAAAGGATTATATGTATATTTGTATTTGTAATCCCACTGTTGATTCTGATATCCGTAACACATGTGCATGAGCTACCTATCTTGGAGTCCGATCAATGTATGTGATGTTGTGAAATATTTATTTATTTATTTAGCTTTTAGTAATTGAAATTGTTTAACAGAAACTTAAAATGTATCAATTAATGGTAATCACCATGTTTCAGAAGCGCTACGAGTATAGCAAGTTCGCGCGGTTTTTGATTTGCACTCGTAAGGCCTGCTGCGCAGTAGCAGGAATTTAAACAAATACCACATTATTATAAATCGCTATCTAAAGTTTATTACAAATATTACTACAAATATTATTACAAATATTACTATAATTGGCAAACATATTTGAATATTTCCTTTTATGTGTATTGCTGTTGGTGTACCTTATATATAAATAAATAAATAAATAGATTACCGTACTAAAGCTCAAGACATCCCGTTCCAATACGCATTGTTAAAAGGGGCGGGCATGAGTTTAGTTCTGGAATTTTTCTTAGACCGCGTTTTGAAATAAGGGGGGATAGCGCCTACATACATAAGCCTTTTCATCTGTGATCTCGCGATGTATCCTTACACCAGCGTTCATGGCTGTGAAGCCCTATACGGGAGTAGGTAAACCTTCCAGCCGCTTTGCAACTGCAACAGGTAAGTTGAGCGCTGTTACAGTTTTGGGCACGGCGATTAGCACGCATTGCCGCAAGCCAATAGCGCCTACCAATGATGATATTACAGTGAAACTTGCTTAAGAAGGACCTGGATAAGTAGGAAGTTTGTTGACTCTAAAAGGTTCTTCAATCTTTGTCCTTACGTGAAAAACTAAAGTTAATATTCTGTTTTTGAAAGTGGGAACGCACGCGCAGTGTTGATGTGGTTGTGAGGTTTGACAAGAAAGCTTGGATTTGTGTGACCAAAAAGGTTATGTTTTCGTAACACGTTATTTTATTTAATGATCGCACCTCTATAACTGAAATAAATGTACGGACCTCTATTAATGGAACCCTCTGTAAATGAGACAGATATTTATTTATACCTGAATATCTGAGACACTGGGTAAGTGGACTACCTCTATAAGTGAGACAACATTGCAGGTCCCTCGAAGCCTCACTTAACCAGGTTTCACTATACATATAATAAAAAGAAGTACCCAGATACGATACTAGCGCCCTAAAAGTGTAGAAAGCGGTGTATCCTCCTGTAGGAATCTAGGGGCTGCCTCTAAGATTCTATGCTCTACTTATATGTGTACCTTCGTGGTGTTATTCTAGCTTCTTTTGTATGATATGAACTGTATATGCAATATAGGTACTTACTGGCGTGTGATGGGAGGCCTATCTATCAGGAGATTTATTTTAATAATAACATAACCACAGTTTCCAAGGTTATAGTGCAGCTTTATTTATTGTTCACTCACTGTTCATCACATTACACTTTTCAAGGTCACAGCGTAAATTCTTAGTTATTGCTATATTTTAATCATTCTTCACATTTATTTGCAGCTAAACAATATTAGTGTGAAGTATGTTCTTTATAATTATTATTTATCCACGTATGGGCACCGCGTGCTTCGTCCATTTATTTATAGGGACATTTTAAATGCACTTGCATAAAACACACTAATACATTCGTGATTATAGACGCGAAGTGTTGTGTTGTTTATGTATTTTAATTAATAATTATTACGGCCATGATAGGCCCATAATATTGTATAAAATGTTAAATGCAAATAAAGTCTTTTAGTGCCATCAAACTAATACTGAAGAAAACGGATCCAGTGTGATCATACGTGAAAATAAGTTGATGTTCGGTAGGATTCGAACAAAAAGTCGCACCCGAAAACTGTGCCAATTCGCATAGGTACCTGACGCTCAGAGTCAGAGAATATGGCTCATTCTCGCTATGGCCGGTTTCTTGTCTGTATGGTTTCATTGTCTTTCTAGGCCCTCTGGTTTATCAGAAACGCAATCTTATAAGAGGCGAAGCACCCATTGCCATAAACCCATGTGATATTATGATGCAGCCCGCTCTCTAAACGCATCCTGGGCGATTTGTAAACCAAAGTTGCCTACTTGCCTCGCTAATGGCCCATGTTGAAACGTGGTTGGAGCGGCCTACTGTCTTCAGTAGCTCCGGCGTGTTGATTAATTAGCTCCCATTCGCGGTGATAATCACTCACCTGAGCCACAGTAGAAAGAGGACAGCAGTAAAGTGATACTTAGAGTAGGATCAGTGGTAGTGAACGCTGTCTCTGGTGCAAGGGTTGCGGGTTCGATCCCCGCACAGTACAACCATTTGTGTGCGTGACCTGTTTGTATTGGTCTGGGTGTTTTCTAAGTAGTTATGTATTTACAAACTAAAAGTATTAAGTGTATATATTTGTAATTCCGCTGTGGTTCTGATATCCGTAACACAGGTGGTTGAGCTACCTATCTCGGTGTCAGATTAATGTACCTATGTGATTTTGTGAAATATTAAAAAAAGGGAAAAAAACAGTCCACGCCACTAAAGACACCCCGTGAAAAGCGCTTTTCAATCGCCATCAACATTAAAATTTGAGCTCTATGTTTATAGGCACAAGGAATCTAAATTTTGGTTCCGTGTTTTGCCACGGGATCTCCTTCGTGGCGCGAACTCTATATCGACTTTAAAATGACAGTTACGCTCGGAATAACGGAATAGGGTTACCAGGCGTCCGGAAAAATCCGGCCATATATTTAGCCGGACTTCAAAAAAGGAGGTTCTCAATTCGACTCGTATAATTTTTTTTTTGTTTGATCGCCGATTACTTTGCCATTTATAAACCGATTTAGATGATTAATTTTTAGTTCGAAAGTAGATAGTCCCGGAATGGTACCATGATAAGAATATCAGGATCTGATGATGGGATCCTGGAAAAATTGTGGAGAACCTTCAAATTTTTACGCCTGATTGTATTAATTGTGTGGCTCTGCTGATGATGGAAGGTCAACGGTAAGGAGTTAAAGGATAACTCTTTCAATACTGTACTCACAATTAGTTTGATAGTTATATGGCGGGGGTGGGGAGAGGGGGAGTGGGCTGCCAAATAATGAAACACTAAAAAGCATGAAAAAAAAATTCCGCAACACCTTTTCTCGAGTGTAAAGTGTTAAAAATATTATTTTACACTTTTTAGTTCGTGGTTTTTGTAGGCGGTTTTTTTTGGTTGCGTGTCCGGCGGCCAAATTAGACGGTGTTTGGACTTTCATGATTTTGTCAGACTTTTAATATTTTAACATTTCCTTTACCAAATGTGCTTCCGGAGAGAACTGAGGCCCTATTCTCAAAAACTGGACATTTAAGTCAAGTTAGAGATTTGTATGGACGAATATATGAGATCTCTAAAGTCGTCTTCAATGTCGAGAACATGAGGATTGCCCCGCTGGAGCCTAGTTCTCCTCCTCTCATCTGGAACCCTACAAAAAAACTATGTTTTTGCGATATTTATATCGTATGATGACAAAATAATCACGTTACGAATTGGGCTCCAGTTACCTAACTGGTTCTAGTTTGCAAAATAAAAACCATAACTTGTGACTTACCTCGCTGTTGTCATCACTACCTGAGTTCTAAGCTCGTTAACCCGCGGGGCGAGCCAGCTTTCGCAAGCGTCATCTCATGATCCTCATTTGTTAACATTACCCAAACATCGCTAGATCGCTCACGCATCAGTGTTATATCGGCATATAATAGGTATGTATAATAATAATAATAATTCTCACAACATCTCATACGTTGAACTGATTCCGTACTAAGTAGCTTAAGCACTTATGTTACAGATATCAGACAACAGAGGAACACAAATATATACTTAAATACATATATTACACCCAGACACCGAAAACACAAGTGTTCATCGCACGAATGTTTGTCCAGGGTGGGGATCGAACCCACGACCTTTGGCGTAAGAGGCAGGGTCACTACCAATTGCGCCATCCGGTCAGTCAACGGTCAGTATAACTTATACCTTCTTCTTCTTCGGGTGCCTCTTCAGTCTTGAAGGTTGGCCGCCAGTTTCTTAAACTTCTCTTTATCTTTTACCAGACTATAACTTATACCAGATTTTTATTATATGAGAGGTGGCAGACGCGCAGATAGATCACCTGATGGTAAGCAATTCCGCCGCCCATGGACACCCGCAACACTAGTGGAGTCACAAGTGCGCTGCCAACCTTTTCCCCTTCCCCCCCTTTGGGCCTCCGGTAACCTCACTCACTCGGCGAAACACAGCGCTGGCGCTGCTTCACGCCGGTCTTCTGTGAGGCAGTGGTATCACTCCGGTCGAGCCGGCCCATTTATGCCTAAGCGTGGCTCTCCCACATTTTAATAAATGAAAATAAATACATAGCGATATGGTAGCTCAATGAATAAGAACGCGTATTCAACTCGGGGGGTGGTCGATCGAATCCGCATGCTTCGGATTTTTCTAATTCATCTATAAATAATAATAAATAAATAAATATTTCACAACATCACATACATTGATCTGACCCCGAGATAGGTAGCTCAAGCACCTGTGTTACGGATATCAGAATCAACAGTGGGATGAGAAATATATACATATTATACTTATTTTTTTTTTGTAAATACATACTTCATAATACATAGAAACACCCAGACCAATACAAACAGACATGTTCATGCACACAAATGATTGTAACTGTGCGGGGATCGAACCCTGCAACCCTTGGACCAAAGGCAGCGTTCACTACCACTGTTCCAAACGGGTCGTCAAATAAATATAAATAACTATGGGCATATTTTTTTTACCATTAGCTCGGCGGTGAGGGAAAATATCGTGAGAAAACTTGCATCTCTCGGATGGTTTCTCAAAATTGTGGATACCTATAATATTTGATATAATTATCCTGAATGTGAAAACTATGATCCAGAGAAAAACACGCCACAAGCACTGACCAGCAAAACAAAGAAAATTCTACATTTATGAATAAGAAGAGAGTCATACCGACAGAGATTTTGCTTGTCGCTCGAGGGTTGTTCATCATTATCATAGAAGGGTACGGGGGAAGAAAGGTCATAGTCCATTTTTTTAAACTTTAACATGTTGGAAAAAAGATCTTACATAATAATTTAATTCTAAGTTAGCTTAAATCTGAATCGAAGTAATTCGATTTTATAACACATTTTTTAAATAATGATCTTTGATAAATGTAACGCGTACGCGAAAATTCACGCTTCACGTCAAAAGCGGCCACTTTTGGGCAATTTTTCGCGGACAAAAACGGACCCAACATTTGTGCATGGTTATTTAATAAATAGTATAAGTGTTTGCCGAGAGATTGTAACCCCGAAAATGTTTAAAATAGATCCGGTTTAGTAGCTAAAAATTAAAATCGATTGGCGTCGCTAGTGTGTCCTACCCGTCACCTTAACAGTCACATCCTAGACCTCATCGTCACTTTCCATGATGGAATATGGATTTTTTTTTCATTTTGTGAGATTTTTTTATAAATCTTAGTGACATTGATCTTTCTTTCCCTGTACCTACGGAAAATCGTGTTGTCTAAATATTTGATTTACTCGGACGTGGTGTTTTCCTATTTTTTTTTAATTAATAATATTTATTTAAAAAATATAAAAATATATATTATATTTTTTTTATAATATATATTTTTATATTTATTATAAAAATATTAAGAATATTTAGACCTATTTTTGGACACACTAAACTTCCTAACACTCCCCTCATCCCTCATCTTAGCTGTGTAATTCCCAAAGCTATCCCTTCGGAGCCCGAGGTACGCTGAGACCATGATCCAGGTTTGAGGAAGTCTGTTAAATCACAATGAAGCGACTGCCGTCTGACCTTCACAACCCTAAGACAGGGGAACCAGACCAAACGGATCACAGATACACGATCAGGACTATTATCCCAAATATTGAAGGTATCCACAATTAATAAACCTTTGTGTTCGTGCCTACTAGCTCCGCTCGCGCACTGAATTAGCATTTAATCATAATAATCGAATGCTCACGTGTTTCGGCGAGGCGATGCGATTGTGAGCAACCTGTCCGAGCGATAGCGATAACGTACCTATCGCAACAACTGCGATGCGCGGTGTGAGAGATAACTAGGGCTGCCAACACAAAGTTCCGGCCTTCGAAGCTCCGGAGTTCCAGAGTGACTTTCAGCATTTTTCAACTCTCAAATGAATACCGGTATCGCCACTCGTTAATAATACAATAGATGTCAGCGTGCGCCTTCACAACTAAAGGTAGGTAGATCTACTATAGGTGAAAGAAATGCAATACCTCCCACCTCTTACTTCTCAAAGACGTTTACTATGATTATTCTCTTCTGAGCAGTCACCAGCTCAGTGGTAAAAAAAGAAAGTGCGCCTCCAAAATGGGAGGTTTTTAAGTTCGAATCCGAGCGCGCTGGTACCTCTGGAATTTTATCCTTAAAAATTACGGCAATTTCTATTAAATATAGTGATTTCGTAAGAACAAATCGCATACTGAATAAGTCGACTAAAATAACGTATGTAACATTTTTTCCGGATTTAATATCGTCATCATCAGCTCCGGAGTTGCAAACAATTCGCAGTTTGTACGCCCCTGCAGATAATACAGCGCAGCGGCCGCACAACACATAATTCGTTGCGTAATATTGGCAATGCGGTGTCGATGACTTTTTGCAAATGCAATCTATAATACCACAGTTATTTATCCGTAAAAAGACATTTTTCTTTCGTTTTCATTATTTCATATCAGGTTTAACTTGACGAGAGTAGCGATGAAATGCTAGGTGTAGGTAAGTAGATGTCATTATAGATTTATTGACAATGCTGAAGACTGCTAATTCTGTTATCCATTATTATTAACCAACATGAAGACGACTGAGCTTAACGTTTAAACCAAAAAAAATGTGACAATAACATTTACCCTACGCTCCATATTACCGTTGTAAGGGGTCCAATTAACGCACAGTTACGCGTTATTCGATAGTCGAGTTTTTTGTCAACCCTGATGTCAACCCTTCCCCAACGCCGCGGGTTCCCAGTCTCACGGGTAGTGTTCTAAAGTGTCCCACATCGTCGTGCAAGCGGCTAAGTCTTTATTCTAACGCGCGTCCTTTGTCCGCGGGACGCGGGTTAAGTTTATCATGCATCCAATAGATTCGAGAAAAATAGGGAGACAGCTATAGTCAGAGACATTATTTATTTGATCTGTTGTAAAAGAAAAATGAATACATTGAATATTAGGCCTTTTTTGGAGACTGCAGGCAGAGCAGGTGAGTTCTGGAGCATACGCTCTGAACACAGTGGCTTACGAGACCCGCGCCGCCCTATATAACATCCTTTAAAGGCCCTAAATATAAGTTATAGAGCCCGCATATCAGCCACAGGGTTGCCTCCTGCCAACCCTGTGGCACTCCTACGCCTGGTGGGGACGGCACGACTCTCTCGGCTGTCCTCATCCCTCCCCACGATCCAGGAGAGAGAAGCGCCGTGCCCGCCGTGTAGGCGGGCTTCCCTGTCCGGGGTGTTGTGGTGCCAGGCTCCTAGCTGTGGTCCCATAACACTCGCCCCAAGTCCCAGGAGTTATAGTCGGTATGCCTCAGGCCAGCTTCTCGTTAAAGAAGCCGTCGCCAGAGGAGAATCCGACATAACCCATCCGTTTACAGATGGATGGGTACGCGTAACGCGTTTTTCCTGGGTCAACAAAAAAGATATGTGAGATCGGTTCTCCAATGCTGTTAAGGTACAGCAGCAGCTCCTGGCTACTCACAGAACGCTTAGAAGTTTTTCTACGATTAGAAGTAGGTAGATTAAAGAAGAAAAGGATACGGGTCAAAAATTGACTGAAGCGCATCGACAAACCCGTCTACAGATTGCTCGCGAACGTTTTAATGGACAACATTTCAAAATTGCTAAGCTCTGAAACAAAAAATACCAATTCTTTGTTTACTTTTCCGCTGCTGGAATATATATTTATTCATTTTTTATTTTGCTTATTTACTGAGAAAAAAATTAAAAACTAAAAAACGTAAGATGACGTCATCGGACGGCAGAATGTAAAATATTTCTTTGCTTAGCACATTATAGTTTTAAATTTACGTAATGCCAAACCCATGACATGTAACTGTCAAAAAAAAAGACAACTTGTCAACGTTGAATGTATGAATGACGTTGACAATATTGACACTAGTATTATTTACCTTTGACAGCAGTACCTTTTTTTTATTAAAACAATGATAAGCAAAGGAATATCGCTGTATTCAGCCGTCCGATGACGTCATTTGGCGCTTACGTCTATTTAGAATAAAAAGAATTTCAATAATTATTTTATGCATGAAAATGGACAAATTTTGAAAAAAGAAAAAATATGGGTCTGTTCATTTTATGTCTACTTTCATATAAAAAAACAATATGGACATGTTAAAAATATGAAATGTTGTCCATTGGACACTTGACCAATGGAGAGCTGTTTTCTTCTCGAACGAGACAAGAGTATGTCTTTTCTGCAACGACAGGCACAGAAGAGTGTACAAAAAGCAGTGTGAGCTGTTTACACAAGCTTGCATTCAGGAAAGTTCCTGTATGTTCTGGGGCGGTATGTCAGCTGACGGCAAAACCGAACTCGTTGGCATCTCCCGGACTGGAGGTGCTCCCGGGCAAGGGTCATTGCTCTCCGGTACGTCACAGAGATCCTGGAAGAGCATGTGGTCCCCTATGTTGGTTTTGTAGGCGAGGGGTTCACATTAATGCACGATAACGCTTAATGCTCACACTGCAGGTGTTGTTTGCGACTACCTTTAAGTAATGCAGTGGCCTGAAGCCGATAGAGCACCGCTGGGACAATTTAAAACGCAAGGTTTGAGCTCGTGATCCTTCTCCTACAACTCTCCCGGAACTAGAAGAGGCGGTAATTGAAGAATGTAATAATAGAAGAATAGTATCCCCCAAGAAAAGGTCATAAAATTGGTAAGGTCTATGATAGACCGTATAGAGGGTTTTTGGGATATGTTATCTGTTTTTAATAAAGGCTTTATTATGTTATTGTTTTGCTAACTTATTTTTTTTATGAATAAACCGATTTTGATTATGTATTGTTTTATTTTCGGATCATCATCATCATCATCATCAGCAACCCACATTCGTCCACTGCTGGACATAGGTCTCCCCTAATGCACTAGTCTCATCCAGCCCACACCTGCCAGCCTTTGAATGTCATCATCCCATCTTGTCGCAGGGCGTCCTACACTACGCTTACCGAGTCGCGGTCTCCACTCAAGGACTTTACGGCTCCAACGGCTGTCAGTTCTGCGGTTAATATGACCAGCCCACTGCCACTTCAGTTTGCTAATTCGGTGGGCTATGTCGATGACTCTGGTTCTCTGTCGGATTACATCATTTCTGATGCGGTATTTTCGGATACTCCTATCTAATTACTATGAAATTATGCCCATAATTATCTTTATCATTAATTACAAACAACACGATTAGTCCTTAAAGTACTTTTTTCCAAAGGTGCGTTTTTTTTGACGCCATGTATATAAATCATGACACCTGTTAAAAAGGGTTCTGCAAGAAAACGTATTAAGCTTACGAATTTTGATAAACTAACCTTTTGCTATTTACTATGTATATACTATATTTACTATATAATTTACAGCTTTACGTTCTAATATATTTTTATAGTAAAATTTAATCCAAATTACGACACTGGCAACCATGTCAAGCGTGTCGCCAGGCAACAAAAAAGGATCCGCGCGTCCTTTGATAGGGCACGTCGCGTCGCGTCGCGCCACCGGCCGATAACAGGCGTCAGACCACTGTAACTAATGGCCGTCTTACAATTTAATGTAACGCTTTTAGAATTAATTGGAAATATATTAAACCAACCCTGTAAAAATACCTATTGGCACACCAAACTATGATTTTTGATGTGCAATAGGATTTTTTGGTATGCAAGACGGTTAGGTTAACAATTTATTTGTATCAGAAATAGGCGGCCGAGCGTGAGCTGGAGGAAGCTGACCCACTCGCTAACCGGCTGCGACGGCGTACAGGAGGAAGGAGATGGCGACAGTATGACCGTCATAACCCTCTCCTTGGTGGGGATCAGTCAGCAACTAGTGCGGGGTTACCAGTGCTGGCATTAAACAGAGCCCTACCAATGCCGTCGCCCCCTCAATAAGGGTGCAAGTCCGGCCTACCATGTAGGTATCCACCCGGGGGAGGTCGTGGTAGTCCAATGCTTTGCCGGATACCCATTACCTTACCCCAATTGGGCGACGAGGGAACGCCGCTGTGTTTTTGGTCAGTATGTCTCTGGGCGCATACCTAAAGGAGAGCCCAACATAACCACTAATGGCCCCCACTATCTCGGGTACCTATGCATACTGCAAGGCAAGCATTTTTCACAGTGTCAAAAAAAAGAAAAAAGGTAAGCTATTTATTAATTTTTGAGGGAACGTTAAATACAAGCCGATTTAATGTCACTTAGGGGCAGCCATGTGAGAGCTTCCTATAACCAGAAAGAACTGTCGTGAGATACCAAGCAATTCGAATGTCAACCAAAACCTGCTATGTTACACTGTTGACATTTCACTAATTTGTCAAGTATTGACAGCGGCACAACTGAACCGCTAATCCATACTAATATTATAAATGCGAAAGTAACTCTGTCTGTCTGTCTGTCTGTCTGTCTGCTACTCTTTCACGCCAAAACTACTCAACGGATTTAAATGAAATTTGGTATACAGATAATCTAGACCCTGAGAAAGCACATAGGCTACTTTTTATTGCGAAAAGGGGGTTGTAAGGGGTTGAAAGGGGGGTAAAAAGTTACTTTTCCACGCGGACGGAGTCGCGGGCGGCCGCTAGTCTGTTATAAATTCTTATTTCTTGTTATCAATAAAAAATAAAACAATCAATTTCATTGTTAAACACGTTACACATCTCTAGATGGCACTGGTGTGCATACTTAAAAACATTGTAAGGTAATACCACACTGATGTGGTTTAATGGTATCGTTGATAACACACACAATTATGAGCTAGTTTACATGTTGGTAACTTGCAAACTTGATCATACAATTGTGGCAAAGGATTGATTATACGGACCTAGCCTAGACAATCTGCTTCGATACCGACGCTGACAGTACCTACTAGGTAGATCTACTTCGGTCGGTATAATAAAGTCATCTAGCATCTCATCAGCTACTTAATCGTTGCCCAACTCTTGAACATCCTCTTCAGATACCTTCATCTACGTATTGAGTTAGTAGCCGCGGTCGGAGAGGGTTTCGACGTTCTAAAATAAATTTAAACATTAGGGACTTTTCATTCAAGAATAACAGTTCCCTTATTATTTTCATCTCTCGAATTTTATCAAGTACAGTTCAGTTGAGTCACTGTACAAATAAAGAAATTACAATTCCAGAATACGCGATACAGATCACGTGATGACCGGAAGCTATTGTTTCGTACGCATTCAAGAACTTCCAGAAACTTCGAAACGGGGCCGTAAAAATTAGCGATTCCGCGTAGGGTCCCGCCACGGGCGGTGATTACCGCGGCGGGGACTGCGGAAAGGGCGGCCCCGCGAGACGCGTGACGGCGCGCCGGGAAACTCATGCCGACTCATGCGCAGGTAGCCCTAATGAGCGCGGGAGCAGAGGGCCTAATTTAAAGCAGACGACGTTACGACCGAATCGGAGTTTCCTCTTTTTCACACGCGCTGTGTATCTCCTTTGTTTGGATGCGACAGTTATATTCTCGCTCGGTACACGACGGCTTTAAATTACGCCACCTCGGTGCGTGCCTCGCGCCCTCGCGGCGGTTCTAGCTTTTGTCAAACAAAAGGTCTGGTGCTAGTGAGGAACGCAGGTAAAGTCCTGCGGCAAAACACAGAACTAAAATTTTTGTGACTATGAACATAAAGCTCAAATTTGAAGCTCAAAATTGAAATGGACAACATTTCATATTTTTAACATGTCCATATTGTTTTTTTATATGAAAATAGACATAAAATGAACAGACCCATATTTTTTCTTTTTTCAAAATTTGTCCATTTTCATGCATAAAATAATTATTGAAATTATTTTTATTCTAAATAGACGTAAGCGCCAAATGACGTCATCGGACGGCTGAATACAGTGATATTCCTTTGCTTATCATTGTTTTAATAAAAAAAAGGTACTACTGTCAAAGGTAAATAATACTAGTGTCAACATTGTCAACGTCTAAGCAAAGAAATATTTTACATTCTGCCGTCCGATGACGTCATCTTACGTTTTTTAGTTTTTAATTTTTTTCTCAGTAAATAAGCAATATAAAAAATGAATAAATATATATTCGAGCAGTGGAAAAGTAAACAAAGAATTGGTATTTTTTGTTTCAGAGCTTAGCAATTTTGAAATGTTGTCCATTGATGGCGGCTGAAGCGCGATTTTCACGGGACTTCTTTGGTGAATCAAACTTTGTGTCGGACTCTACGTGCTCGAACGCGATGACGCGAACCATTCCCATACTTTCCTTCGTGTGATGTTTGTTATAAATTTTGTATCTGTTGTGTCAATATCATTCATTCATTGTAAATTTACCTTAGGCCTACACCCGGCCGGAGCCAGGTCGATTGCACTGTTTTTAGCGCTGTCATTAGAAGCGGCATAGTTATTGTGCGCGCAGGTAATGAGCGCAGGTACCTACGTGCACGCGCGCCAGTGACGCGAGCCGCTGGCGATCGGAGCTTTGTGTGGCCATAGCCGCGGATAGGGTTGCCAGGCATTCGAATAAAACCGGACATACTCGTAGTATACTTTTTGGTTGCATTTCGGCCAAATTAGACTGTGTCCTGTCTGCCTGTCCGGCTTTTGTTAGGCTTTTCAAATATGAACTTTTTTTGCATTGGTATTGGTAAATCCATCCAATGGCTACAGGTAAGTTTATTTAAGTTGTTGTGGATGAAATATGAGGCGCCTACCTAGCGGCCGTGGGAGTGGCACTACAATTAGAATTTTTAAAACTTACTTGTGTGCAAACTGATGAGATTCATGTGACAAGTGGCAGACGAGCAGATAGATCACCTGGTGGTAAACGATTGCCGCCGCGTATGGGCGCCCGTAACACCACTGGAGTCACAAATGTTCTGCCAACGTTTAACCCCACTTTCCCCGGATTGGGCCTCCGATACCCTTACTCACGCACAGACGCCGCTTCACGCTGGTTTTCTGCGAGGTGGTATCACTCCGATCGAGGCGGCCCTTTCATGCCGAAGCGTGGCGGTCAGACAGTAATTATCCAGTTTTTGGTCTTAACACCTGTACCCTTACCATGAGTTTGAAAAACTGTTCTCGTTATCGAAAACTATCGCTTTGTCCCTTTCATTGTGGTGCACGTGAAAGAGACAGAGCAATAGTTTTGTATAACGAGGATAGTATTTCAAACTCATGGTAAAAGGTCTCTGGTCCCTACATTTTTGTTCCTAATTAACATTGCCGATGTTAATCGGCGTGGGCGCAGCGTTTTTAATGGCCGTTAAAAAAGTAAATACACAAAAGAATGGTGTTGGCGTTTGGTGATTGAGTAGATAATAGTATCATTATAGCTAATAGCCTGATCGATTTTTTACGATATCCTGCTTTAAAGTAACTCTATTCTAAAAATTATCATGCTATATACCCCCTTTGCCATAGATAGATACCTAGATACTCTTTATTGCACAACATACAAAACTTAAAAGCTAGGTATATAGAGATACAATGTACAATTTAATAATGAACTAGTTTTTGAATTTAGTATAATATTACCAACTATCCCCGCGTATATCGGTCTATTTACAGGTCAAGGAACCTGAGAGTTTGATAGAAGATCCAACAGGATCCCTCTAAAAATTGAATTTATTCATGAAAATCCAGTATTAATTTGTAATTATTATTTGATCTGGGGTTTCATAAATTAAATAGAATTTGGTTCCGTTAACTTTGAAGGTTAGAAGTTGTCTAGTAGAGTAGATTAGGAGTTGTCTAGTAGGTTAGAAGTTGTCTAGTCAGTCGAAATAGTACACAAAATTTCTGAAAGGCCTAGTACTTAGGTTGAGTATTTTGTGCCTCTATCTATTTATCTAAACTGCTCCTAAACATCAAGACCTTAAGGTCTAGTTAATCTTCATATAGCCCATCAGATCGCATGTCCCTTTCATTAGGAACTGCCCTCAGTTAAATACCTCTCTGTTCTTTCAAAGCCTTAGAAGGTTAAAAGACCTGCTTTAGGGTTTAGAGATCTAGTGGCTGAGACTCAGCCATACACCCATAGCCAATGCATCTATGATTGATGCTTTAAGTAGCAATACGGGATGTGACATGATAACCAAGGTCATGACTACACAGTGCGATACGGAGTAATATTCGTCCGCATGTACAGTCAGCGTCAGATCAGGTTACCCCCCTGCAGTGGAAAAATAGCACTTGTGCTCCAGACATAAGGACTGTCCAAGGGCAACAAGGGTAACTCGACGTGACGCGTGGTACTGCATACCTATAAACCGAGCACAGTTGCAACTCGGGTTGCCAGCATGACGTCTGGCGCGTTTGGTAGCTAGTTTATCCAGTCAAGCCTCATCGTGGAAGACTCTCAGCTACTAGTTCTTTAAACCCAGCTCGCAGTTGTGTCCCGAATATGAGCGCCGTTTTTAGTGTTGTCATTAGACGCGGAGTCGTTCGCGCAACGATTGATGGCAGCAATTCCTCGGCGCGCCCCTCGGCTCGCGGCCTGTGTCGCCGGCGCCGGCCACACTGAGCCACCGTCCTGAAATACTTGAGCCATTAAAGCCTGGCCATGGCAATTAAATGGTTCGGAACACGCCTTCTATACGACCATACCACCTGTGATTTCAATCAATCAATCAAATCTATGTGCGTATTTCAACCATTCACTCGGCAGAAATACAATTAGGGCGTCCAGTCTCGGTAAAAATTTTGGATACCGAGACCGAGTCGAGACATGGAGTCTCGGGCCAGTCTCGGGAGTCTCGATATTACGAGACTCTCGAAATTTTTTGTTAGTCTATTAAGACCAAAAAAGCATTTCGAGAATCCACTAATGTGGAATATATTATTGTGCTTAGCAGTTAGCATAAAAGTAACACTATATAGCATAAAGGTACATTACACTTTTTATAAAAAATGGATGAAACATACCTACCTAATGTTGTACTTTATGACTTTATTGTTCTTTAAATCGCCATTTTTTGTAGATTTATATGATTTGTATGACACTATTTACACAGTTGCGATGCTGGTTTCAATGTCAATTTAGAAAAAAATCACAGTTAAGTTTTTTTATAGCTGTCTACAGTCGCCCGACAGAAATCGAAACTAATGCAATGGAACAGCGTTCCGTATAAATGTCACTGAGAGGCCTTCTGGAGCCCAATTCTCGGGCACGTGACATTTATTTTCATACGACATATATCACTAAAACATAGTTTTTTTTTATGGTTTTCGGGTGATATCCGCCATGTTCTCAAAATATCACAAGCACGAGAATTGGGCTCCTGATCTTGGTCCTACTGTAGCGTATAACCCGTTTACCAATTAAAGAGAGTATTTGTAGTTTACGGCTTTATCATTGTACCTACCATATTTCCAGAAATAAACCATATTATTGATTTGCCTGTTTTTGTAAATTTTAATTTAGGTACATAGTAGTCATTCCATTTTAGTAGTGATTCTGAATTATATTGTCTCATATAGGTACGTTTTTTCGTAAACACTAAGGACTAGCTAGACTAATTCCTGCAGATAATTTACTTTTATTTTGGTATCAAAGGTGTCGAAAATGACCGAGACCGAAAGTTGAAAGTCTCGGGACGAGAAATGATTCGAGACTCCCGGGAAATCGAGAGTCTCGATTCCCGGGATGGAAGCCCTAAAGAGAATAGAATATTATTTGCGTAAAATATGGTTACATTTGCTGTTAACATTGTTTAGATTTGTCCGCGAATACATTGTAAGGAAACCTGAACGTTTCGGATAGTTTCCGAAACGTGTAACCTTGATTCAGTTTATCTGGTTAATACGGTTGCGAAGGTCAGAAGGCAGTCGCTTCATTGTAGGTAATTATCAGACTTACCAAATCCTGAATCATGGTCTAAGCATACACCGGGCTCCAGATTGACATCTTTGGACGCAACCGCCCCTGTCAGGTAAGGGGCTGACGATAACTCCCAGTGAAGTAGGAGGTCAACGGGCGGCGCGGAGGCGGCCGCGTACAGCGCGAATGTTAATGTGAGCTCACGCCGCGCGCCGTCGACCCACTCAGGGCTACCACGCGGTAACCACAAGACGATATTTTTTCTGTGGCGGTTACGCCACCACTTTACTTACTGGCTCAGCGCCTTGATGTAGATTTCGGTCTGCTCTGACACGAGACTTCGCCGTGCCATTATGTTCTCAGTCACCTGTCGCCCATCTGCCCTTTGTAGGTGACCGAGACCGAGACCCTTCTCGATCTGGTCTATCAAGCGATATCTGGGGCGCTCTACTAGGCTCTTCACCGATGATCGACCCAGGTTTGATCTCTTCGCAGCAGGTTTGCTCTCTTTGAAAAAATCAAGTCGGAACGCACTTGATTTTGTCAACGTGGCCGAGTCAGTGCTGACTGACTTTGTCTCGCCCATTATGTTGGGTTCGGTCACAAGCTCTTCGATTTCAGCGTTCTTCCTTAGCCACCACAAATATTACTATATTATTCTAAATATAAGGGCAACGTCCTGTGGGCAGACCACCCACCCGTTAGTCCGATGTTATTGTAACAGTGGCATGGAAACTGTGGAAAAATCCATGGAGCAAGCGGCTGATTCAATGTCTACCAGAGGCTCAAAAAACTCATCCAGAAAGACCTCAGAAACCTTGTGAGGACGACATAAAAAAAGACGACAATTACACAATGGCAAGTGGCGTGGATTAAAGAAGGCCTTAATACAAACAGGTAAGTAACGGAATTACTTGCCGAATTATGTTCCCTGATCATTATAATCTGGATATCTTTAAGGCAAGAGTAAAGAGGCATCTTCTGGGAAAACGCGTAACATCCCCCATCGTCGCTTCGCTTTCCAACAGGCGCGGTTGTTGTCAGGCGTTAGCCTATAGTAAAAAAATCCTTTGTGTTATGATTGCGATTGTTTGTCGCCATCCCTGGCAGAGGCAGGTCACTCCATAATTTAGCCGGCGTGGCAGGCCGTCGCCGCCGCCCGCCGCGCGCGTCAGCTTACGTAAAAACCGAGTCCGCGAGCGCGATGTCGACTGGAGAACGGGCGTTTTTGTTCTAACGAGTAAGTATAAAGGTTAAGTATTAACGTATAGATGAGTTGACAAAAAGATAACCATTGACTACACATCAGTCGCAACATGGCAGACGTTTTGTCTTCTAAATGAGTAGACTAGACCTACTTATTCTGTCCGCGCGCAAGATGCAATTGAAGAAGTATTTATAGGAGGTAATATATAATTTTAATATTTTTTTATTTTCGTCGCCATCAACATAAACATATTGGTTGATTGATGAATAAAACATTGAACATCTGGACATATCATTACTTCGTTACTATCGACGATGCAGACAAAATCGGGCAAAAACCAAACAAATTTGTTAGAAGATGTTCATGAATCATCGAAAGGGAGAGTCAGAAAATTCGTGATAATTTTGATGATCTCCAGATAGGCTGTAACAGCTGTCTGGTGTCAGCCCTGGTCTACCAGGCCATTCCATAATTCACCCTCCGTGGCAGCCGCCCGCCGCGATCGTCAAACGCAAAAACCTCGCTATGCCTACGAGCCGGCACATCAGCGAGATAGCGGCTTTTTATCTAGAAAAAATGTGTATAAATGTAAGTATCACTCCCGGTAAAGGCTTGGCAATTTACCCGATGGCGGGCACTCGCCGCTCGGGCGCCGGCCGGCTTAAGCGACGTTATCGCAGGCCGCAATGCTCTCACGAACCGGTGCTATTTTAACTAAGTTAGTAGACTATTGTCTCCAACTGCTGGATAAATGTAAACACAATGTCTACAAACAAGTCATCATTATGCATAGAAGCGAACGTTTCATGCAATGTTGCCCGCTGTATTTCGGCTGATAACTTCCCGAGTTCTGGTCAGACGCCGCAGTGCGTCCGTCATCAGCGTGAAAGTCAAGGTCCTCATTATACACGGAAATTTTACTATCTCAAACAATATTTACTTGAATAATTAAAGGATTTTTATTATTTCTAGAAATTGTATCAACCCTGTACACAAACGATTTGCCGCGTGGTAATTTCAACGCTATCTATGGCAGACATACTGTCATTCCCGACTACCAAGGACGGCGGCAAGGATCAGATTAGTAAAGTTATCGCAGCCAGAAATCTATGATACATCAGGTTTGTTTCTAGGAAAAAATGTTTTCTCCTCGCTCAAAAGTTAAAGATCGTGCGTGACCCTGTCTACTTAGTCGTCTTGTTGATAAGCTGCTATCTCCAGTCATTACGATTTGCGTCAGTTACTGAACGTGTCGTTCCTGGGTTTGAAAGGGTGGTCTGGGTATGAATGTAAGTGGGTGGAGGAACAGAGAACAGTAGAATAAGAGATGGATGTACTGTGTAAAGTTTGACATGATTGAAAAAGGGGAGGATGACTCGACGACGAATGACAGGGACAAATGAAAGAAGAAGATATACGCCGACCGATAGGCCCCGATAGGCCGATAGGTGTCGATCTCATACAACCAGGGAACAGGGTAGGTGGATGATGAAGACTCGTCTCGTTTCTTCACATTTTTCAAAACTGACTTTCTACATAGTAATGTTAGCATTACTTGGCGTAGGTCTTGTACCTTGTAGGTACCGATTACTGATGACTCTCGTTGAAAGCGCATGTTCACAAATGCAAGCATCAGCCCTGACAAAGACGAGTCTCGGCAATATCGCTAGGCGCTATGTCAGCGCGTCGGCTTACGTAAAAACTCAGCGACCGCGCTGCACCATGATCCGGCCAGCACAATATCGACTTTCTCTTGAGCTCTCTCTGTTGATAGTCCCGTATCTTGCCGCTTTGTTGAGGCACAGTAGATATATACGCAAGCGGTATGGACACTACGAACAGACGCTCGATTACGCACGCACATAGACGCACACTTTACACGGATTCTAAGGTCCCATCGGTCGGAGTGCAATCGTAGGAACTAAATTTAGGGTTGACGGTTTTACTCGAGTGCCGCTTACTTTATTCTGGTAGAGAAAATAAGTAGATAAATAATTATGTATGTTATCAAAAAATGGAAATGTAAAATGAAATGGAATTGAAATTTTTGCAACTTTAAGAATCATTTTGTGTACCTTTGTGTACGAATATTGTATGCTAGTATTATGCTTATTTCTTAAGAAATATCATTAGTTCTAATTTAACACGCACCAGATGATCCTTGTTGCACCTAGGACCCCGCGATCACGGCCCGGTACTTAAACCAGTAGTCCCAAGGTAAGAATAATATTTTATAAAAATAAGAGGAACAACCCTATACGGTAGGTAACTTTCTGTCCAAAATGGCGGGAGTGTCGATACTGCTTTAGCGTATTTATCTACTGTGGTTGAGGTGTCCGTTTGGAATATGTTAAAGTCAGCGGGGCGGAGGCGGCGATCATACTGTTTAACGATTAGCCGTGGCAGGTTTTTTTATTTACGCTATGTGTGTGATACCCAGTTACAAAATTGAGGACCCTTTTAGCGCAATGGTATACCGATTGAGATGCAAGGGTCGCCCAGGTTCGATTCTTGCACCGACACAAATGTTTCTTGATGAAACAAATATTTGAGTTGGGTTTGAGTGTTTGTGGTGCCTTCATTGTTGTTGATTTACATAGCACAAGGGAAAACCTTAGTTTGGAGCCAGGGCAGGACAATGTATGTGATCTTGTCTCAACATTTTATGATACTATTTTTATGTAATAATAAGATTATTAATAAGATTCAAAAAGTAGATATTGTTCGATAAAGTTTAGGTATGATGACACTTCGTTATTATTTCACAAGACCGCCAACTTCCAGACTCCGGGCTGACACTAAGAATTTCTTACCGAAAACTTAGGTACAAATTTTTGGCTCGACCCGGGGATCGAAACCGGGACCTCTTGCGCACCGCGTTGCGTGCCTCGGAAACAACGTTAAACCGTTGGTCCTGCGCCCAATCCCTCTCCGGTCGTGTCACGCTCGTGTCCCATCGGAATATGAGCGTAAGGGAATAGAGAGTGCACTTGTGTTTGCGCACACACTTGAGCACTAATATCCTGTGTACGTAGCTGATCGCTGAGATTGACCGCTGTAAACGTAATCGGTTGGAGGATATTATATTACTTATATTATTAGTTCACATAAAGACTGTCTGATCTAAAATTGAATTTACTTTCTGTTTTCTTCTTTCTTATCATTATAAACTTATCATATCCCCGAATCACACGTTTTTCCACGATCTAGTCGGAACGAGTGCGTCCGACAAGTCACCATATTTATCAATGGAGGAATCCAGTTTAATAGTCTGGCAAAAAGAGGTGTGCATCGCAAAAAGAGGTAGGTATCGCAAAAACGTGGCGCAAGGTGTGACGAGCTCGGTAAAAGGGCATACTGCATTTGTAGCGTTATTCTTTAAAGTGGTACTAGAGTAAGTACTCGACCATACTCGACTCTTAGGGGCTACTCTTTAGTGTTGCCGGATAATCAATTGTACGTCGATTATTAATCGATTATGAAAATGGGGCACATATAATCTAATGATTGATAGTATCGATACTATAGATTAAATTGATTTTAATTTTTGGTTAATATAATCAATAATCAATTTATAATCGTTTAAATTGACGATACTATCGACTAAATCGATACTGAAATTAAGTCGATACTATCGGTAATAATAAGATATCTAAGAAGGCATAAAATCAATGACGATTGCATCTAGAAATAATTTATTAATCGATAGTATCGGCTTAATTCCAGTATCGATTCAATCGATAGTATCGTCAATTTAAATGGTTATAATAAATTGTTTAGACCAAAAATTAAAATCGATTAATTCTAGTTCTAGTTCAGTGGTCTAATTGGTAGAACATTCACCCGGATTGTGAAAGGTATGGGTTCGAGTCCCGCCTGAACACGAGATGAACATTTTAAGTATGTTTTAATTGCTAAAAAAATATCAACTATTAAAATGATAAACTGTCCCGAATATCTAATATTCGCTCCGAATATATCATTCTACTCAAATTGATCTCGACCAGATTGGTCAATCGGTACGCGGTAGTAATCTCGCTCGCTGAAACTCATGAGCCGAATAAAATTCGAGTGAGCTGAATGATCCGAGAGAGTCGAATGATCCGAGTGAGCTCAATGATCCGAGTGAGCCGAATGATCCGAATGAGCGGAATGATCCGTTCGATGTTCCAAATGAAGCGTTTCACTGTTGTGCATCTTTGCACTGATCCAGATGCAAATGTTCCAATCTTTTGGCAGATCTAACGTCAAGCCACACCTTTTTTCGGTTTACCTCTTCTAGAAGAGCCGGACGGAGTGGTTGCATTACCAGACTTTATTTACTGCGACGCGTAGCTATCTGGTTTTCGCATGACATGGACGGAAAGTACTGAAGAGGCGCATATTCTGGCACGGACCAGCATTATGCGACTCTTCTGCTGTTTATCTATTTGTCTCGGACATGAAGGCTGCCACATACCTACGCGTGGAGGCTCTCATTATCGAATGCTCATTAAAATAAAGCGCCAACCTAGTTAGTAATTTAATAGGCCGCTAATGATGATGAATAAAACACATCCACAACTGATGAGTGACTTTGAAGACGGCCGCCATCAGAACATTTACTGCCGATAACAAGTAATGCATAAAAACGAATAAGGGTGTCAATGAAGAGTTTGAGCGATTATGTTAATGCATTTTTTATTCATTTTCAGTTGGTCTCGTATCGCGGGGCGTTTCATCATCGTAAGCAACTAGGGTTGCCAAAATATGCTCCTATTGATGTTTTTATAATTTTTCGCTTAAATTCATTTGACCCAAACCTTTGAGTTTCTCTTCTCAAAGACTGTGTGAAGATACCACGGCCTCACAGAAAACCGGCCTGAAGCAGCACAGTGCTGTGTTTCACTGCGTGAGTGAGGGTATCGGAAAGGTATCCGGAGGAAGAGGGGCTTAAGGGTTGGCAGCGCACTTGTGACTCCACTGGTGTCGCGGGTGTCCATGGGCGGCGGCAATCGCTTACCATCAGGTAATCCGTCTGCTCGTCTGCCACCTATGACATAAAAAAACTCAAACCAACGGAAAACGAATCCGCTATTTGCTTAACAGTTTTGACAATTTTTGGTGAATTATCGTGTAATTGAGTCTGAACTCTAGACCTACGATGGAGTTTATTGACACGTAGGTGATATCCTCCAACCGAATACGGCTACGGCGGCCAATCTCAACGTTCAGATACGTACGCAAGGATATATTATAGTGCTCAAGTGTGTGCGCTAACACAAGTGCACTCTCTATTCCCTTACCCTCATATTCCGATGGGACAACAGCGTGACACGACCGGAGAGGGATTGGGAGCAGGATCAGTACAAGACCGCCAACTACCAGACTCCGGGCTGACACTAAAAATTTCTTACCGAAAACTTTGGTACAAATTTTAGGCCCGACCCGGGGATCGAACCCGGGACCCCAACGGCAGCCGCCGCAGCTTTAAAGTGTGACGCACTACCAACTGCGCCAACGAGGCAGTAGGTAAGTAGGTAGTAGGTAGGTAGGGTGTAATGTAATCATCAGTGTAGGACGCCCTACACGATGATTACACTACACTTGAGAAAGAAGACTAGTGCATAGTGGATGCAGACTGTGCATGACCAGGATGACGCTTTGGGGGAGGCCTACGTTCAGCTGTGAACGGTGACCGAATGAATGAATAAATAAATATACTTTAATTACACACAAAACATAAAGTACACCTTAAACTTAAAAATAGGTATCACAGGCTGGATTAACGTGCAACGACGTGACCTTGTCACTATGAGCGATCTCTTCCATGCAACGTGTAGTTAAAGGACACTAGATAAATGAGTATTGAATGATTGATTGATTGAGTGCGGATGACATTTACGGACCTCTGATTATATTAAATTCTCCCGAGCGCAGCAGCTAGCCGCCTAAGGCAATAGCTCGCACCTCGCACCGGCGCCGGCGCACGCGGCGGCCCTGCACGCAACCGGTCGATGACTTGTGCACGCGTCGCCATTGCAATGACATTCATTATGTTTGTACGAGTTTCGAATAACGCCCGACGAAGCAATTTGCGTACGAATTATGTTCAGTGAATATTCTTAAGTTTGCGCAAAAATATTTGCTTTGTGTACACAGTGGTCAGCAATTGCTGAGTTATGATTGTATTAAAAAGGTTAGCCTTTTTCTATAAAAGATAATTAATAGATTCTTACAATATCTCATACATTGTCCTGATTCCGTATTAAGTTGATAAGTAAGCACTTGAGTTGTGGATATCAGACAACAGAGGAATTACAAATACAAACAAATATAATACTTAAATTACGAAAATACGCCCTGTTGGTCTAGCGGTTTAAGTACCTGGCCGTGATCTCAGGGTCCTGGGTTCGATTCCCGGGTCGAGTGTAAAGTATGTTTCATTGACATAACTCTGGTTTGTGATCACCAATCCGCATTTGGCAGGCGAGGTGATTAAGCCTAATACCATCATAGTACTTGATTTCTGTGATGGAGGCCTTTGCCCAGCAGTGGGACAGTTTATAGGCTGATTAAAAAAACTTAAATATATTACATATTTATTTACCTATATTACACCCAGACACTGAACAAACACAAGTGTTCATAACACGAATGTTTGTTTAGGGTGGGGATCGAACCCAAGACCTCAATCATGGTTGTAGTAAATACGTAAGTGGGTCACCTGATGCCCCTGATGGGAAGCGATCACACGGCCAGACGCAATAGCCGCTCCGTGCCTACAGTTTCGTTTATGAAATGACGAATGCATGGGTACAACGTGCGATTTACATGGACAGTAGGCCTAACCTACTCACTGAAGTAGCTTAGGCCACTATATAAGTAGGAGGATGCCACTGGGCATCCTCCTCCTTGCGTCGTTTGTCGTCAATGCTGAGGGTCGTGGTCTCGATGAATCATGTTTTCCTATACTATTTAACGCCAGCTCACTCTATACTCTGCCGCGTGGATCGCATCACATTTTGGACTGTGGTGTTTATAGTAGAGCTGATTTGATCAGACCAGCGCATGGAGCTTCTGCCTCTAGGCCTTCCGCTCACCTTTCCCGTCGCTTTTCCAGGTTGCCATCTCTCTTTCTAGCAATGTGACCAAAATAACTCAAAGCTTCTCTCCGTAAGCATGTGGTGCTGTGTCATAGTGCTCCAAAAGTTATGCTCCGAAACTATTTAGGAAATACGTGACTCAAACCTTTGTTCCCTTCGTGGTTACGCGTCTCATTAATAACGAGGTAAGTTTCGGCGCAAACGCAGATAACGCGCATTCCGCGATCCAGCGCGCCCTGATAACAGAACAGACCGATTCCGAGAACAGACCCCGGGACTGCGTAACGCCGACATTGTCGCGGTAGGTGCCAAGATAACACCTGGACTTCGTGGAACCAGCTAAAAGTACGGCTTTGGTGGAATGAGGATTAGCAGCTACTGCTAATTTTTGTCAAAGGCTCTTTTGATTGGATATGTTTTATTTTTAGTATACATATTTCTAGGGTCGGCAGACAAAAAACCATAAGTCGCATACCGTGCTTTAGTTTTCTGAACCAACAATTATATGTATATTCCTCAGTCGGTCTTCGAGAATCCTGACCGGCAACTATGGGTTGATTGGAGATATTCTGAAAGCTGACACACCCAAATCCATGTGGAATATATAGCACGAAATAACAATTTATTAAAACCCTGAAAAGTATAAGGGCGGTAACGCACTGGCGACGGTATACCTTGTGGTATACCGTCGCCAGTGCGTACATATCGAGAGGGAAGAACTAAAAATACTATGTAGATAGGAGATTCTAATTCGAAGTTACTTCGATAGTACTAAGACATCATTTACCTCTACTATCTCTAGATACTCTTTATTCCTTAGTAATAAGGACAGTATTTTGATATTACAGTGTTTATCAATACCATGTAGGTAGTATAAAGTCATATATATGCAGGTAAGACTTAATCGTGCGTGCTTAAGTAAGCTTTATTCATCTCTTCAATTCCTACCACCCAACTCTCTACGGCCACAGTGATAATTCATTCACAGCTTACGAACAGCCGACAAAAACTAAACATACAGTCAGTCACTAATACCAAAACATATTCACACTCTACTCATCTTATGTCCAGGGGTCAAGGTTCAAAGTCGTGAGTGCGACTAGCGGTTTGATGACGGGTGTCATTCCAGTGTGACACGTCTCATTCAGCGCACGATTGGACACGCACGGTCCCTGCGCTTTGCGTAGATCACGCACTAGGAGAAACTCTTGCGCAGGGCTGTCAGAAAACCGCTTATGTTGTAAATAGGAATGTGTAAAAGCTTCAAGATTTCTGCCCCTGTCAGGACATGATCCGGCATGCCCTTTGTGCCTAAACAATTGCACATTATTGTAGACCTGTGGCATGAAGTCTTCCGACCTGCTGTCAGCCCTCATAGTGGATAATTGGACATGCAACCATAAAGTTTGTTGGCCATTCTTCATGAAATATTTTACAACAGCCTTCTCCAACAGGATTGAAGAAGAATGTTAAGAAGGAGAGTATTAGGTGTTAGGATCTCGATTCGACATGCGACGTAAAAACGCCCAATGAGACCATCTCATAAATAATTTGAAGTTCTACCCAGCTGCCAGCCCTGCCTCCAAGGACCAAACGCAATATAAAGGGACCGCGGTAGAAACGCGTGGACTCGATCATATGCGCTCGCGCATTCAGTGCTTTACATTCAAAATGATGTAAGTAGGTAATAGGTTCTCCTACCAATATTTCGACTAAGTATAGCAGACAATCCAACAAGAATGCAGATCTGTTTGTTTCATGAATGAACTACTATTCACCTCCACCATCCTAGAAGTACCCACTGCTTAGTAGGCTAGAAATGTTTGATCTACTCCCTGCAGCCGAATTCTTACATCGAACCACTCGCAAGCGATTGTCATTCCATCCTCATCATCTCGATGGATGGCGGTCTAATACTGTGCGTTTTTCCCGGAACTTTCTACCACGTACCTGTTATGTGGAACGGTTTGGCTGCAGGAGTATTTCCGGACGGCTACGACTTAGGGACCTTCAAAAGAGGAGCGTACTCGTTTTTAAAAAGGCCGGCAACACATTAGCGATCTCTGCAATTTCGCGGATGTTCATGGGCGGCGATGATTACCTTCCATCAGGTGACTCGCTTGCTCGTTTGTCCGCCTCTAGCATAAAAAAAAAACTTTCTATTGCGCCAAAATAGTTACCCGGTCCTGAGCTGATTGAACCCATGAAGTCCCTCAGACCATCATCGCCCATCATTTGGTCATCAGTTTACTCTACCTACCATCACCTGGCCTAGCTAGGTACCTGCCCAATTTCAATTTAATTCAAGATCACACTTCATCCGACATCCTGAATAAAAAGTAAAGTAAATTTTTCTGCCTTTCTCACGCAAAGACATCATTCCCCTCCGCACTAAACAATAAGCAATAAACAATCGATACAGTCGCCGACGCATGCGCTAATTACCCGCTGCGCCGGCAGGGGCGCCCGCGCACCGCGAGAGCGGCCATTGTGTCCGTTTCCGGGAAAAGATGGCCGCCCGCGATTACGTCCGCGCCGCGCCCGCGGCATGCGCCCGCGCCCCACACGCTACCGATTGGCGCCGACCCGATAATGTAGTGTTGCAATTTGAGTAAAACACTCAGAGAGATGCCACAGAACTATCTGCGATGAAGACACTTAAGTCACTCGAGGTCTATCTACATCCACTTAAGTTATTTTTATGTTTCTTCTTTGATATTTACTAAACATACAGATGTTGAAATGTGATGTGTCACATAATAAATACCATTAAGTGACCCGCTTGCTGGTGGTTTACAAGTCTCTAGTATTAAAAATACCTATTCTATTTAAGACTAACGGGAAGAACTAGGAATATAATAAATAATAATAATAAATATTTCACAACATCACATACAGTTGATCTGACTCCGAGATAGGTAGCTCAAGCACCTGTGGTACGGATATCAGAATCAACAGTGGGATTACAAATATATAGATATAGTACTACTTTTTTTTTGTAAATATATACTTATAATATATAGAAAACACCCATATCAACACCAATATCTCCAAGATAATAGTAAAATTGCTCTACTCCGTTACTCCTTCCCTCCTAAGATTAAAAGAACGAACATTATTTATGTAATAACTTTATGATATCTATTAAAGTACTTCCTAGAACAGCAGAAATCAAAGCAACAGAACATGACCAAGCACTCGCACTTAGATTTTTTTTATATTCATAGAGTTAAGAAGAAGCTACGATGCCGATTGAGCGAGCCTCAATCTAGCCTTAACATTTTTGAAGATAAAGTTAATTGAAAGCACAGCATGATCTCGCCAGCACGAGTAATAATCCCAGGTTGTAATATCCTCTCGTACGGCTACCTGCCGATGAGCACCGTTATGCGCAACTCGGAGTTATTTACGATTATGAGGCGGTGTCCTGCGCCGCCTGCGCGGGCGCCGGAAGCCGCGGCTGTCGCGACTGCCCGTAATTGCCGTGTCGGCTTGGAGATCTTTCAGATCTGCGTTTTTTAAGCGCGTATAGGTATAGTACACATAGGAATTACATATACACAGGTTCAGTTCAGTGACAGCCTAGCCTTCGTAGCGCAGCGTACTAAACTATAATTATGATTTTATGAAGCAAAAGGCCGCACCGCATACACGTCCGAAGCACGCGCCAGGTAGTCGCGACGCCCCGTAGCAGAGAGAATGACGGCGGTTTGGACATTCAGTTTCAGATTTGTATTTTTCTATGCGTTTACAAACAGTGCAGACTTAAGGAGATGGACAGAGGCAACGGTGACACCTCACTTGTATTATGTAATGAATGGTCTTACGGGTGCTTAGCAGGAATAAGGGCTGGGGGTTTTTTAATCGGCTTTTGTCATGCATTGTTTCCCTATCTGGGATACTTCCTTGCTTTCAGGTATACGCATGTACTCTTTCAAGGTGTTTGGTGAAATTTCGTGTAAGTACTCTAGTGCGTACAGCCACACATCAAAGTATACAAAACTGTGAATTTTGTTCAGTCGATTCTAACTTTTATTTTAAATGCGTTCGGTTTAATATCGATTTAGGAATTTCGACAGGTTGTAGCAACTTGACGTGTGGCTGTCTGTTCCTACAAACGCGCGAATCGCTAGACACTGCCTAATAGTCGCTAGTCTGAAACCGCCTGGGCTACGGGACCTGGGAATAACTGGGATTTAACGGGGTTTAGTCTAGCCACTACTAATAGTGCCTATACATACTTTTAGTTTTATTGCAAATCTTAAGTGAGGGAAAATACTAGACAATGAATACTAACTTGCACCCGGGACGTACGTGCAGTTATAAGTATACAACCTCATTCAAATATGAACCTTATTCTACCGCCTTATGAGTGGACGTGTTTACATTTCTTAGCAGGCGACTGTACCTTGGTCAGAAAATAAATACTCGCCGCGATATCGGCTGAACCATTCGCACACCATTCTGTCGGTTTTTAATATTATTAATGGAACACTGTGGCCGTGTAGTCCCCGGCAGAGTAGAATAGGCCACCCCCACTCTTACCGAGGTGTCGTAAAAGGCGACTAAGGTAAAGCTGCTGGCATGATCATCAGCACCCAGAGAAGGAAAACTCTGCATTTATATCAAAACCCTCGCCAATCCGTCTGCCAAGCGTGGTGAGTTTGGCAATTACCCCTCATGTGATTGAGGGAGGCCCGTGCCCCAGCAGTGGGGACTTAGTCTAGCCAAACAAAATGCGACGTTGTCGTATTTCACGTAAAGGTCTTTTACATAAGTATTTTTTTTTTGGCTGCTATTGCGTTTGCTTATGCCAAACACATTTTTTTAACTCTGCCAATGTCCAGTGATTAACGAGACACGTTTAAAAGAAAAATTGACCGGTATGGATGAGATTAAATTCTTCAGGATATTATTTTAATTTGAGTTCTTACACCACCTAAAACAAAAAGAGACAACAAAACGTACAAACAAACACATAGACGGCACAAAATGTTAAGTGGGAGTTTTACATAAGTAATCTTGACTCTTCCCTTAGACAATTTAACTGTCTAAAACTCTTCCGAATTATTTTGTAAGAAAAATTATAAAGAAAAATATTATTCAATTTGAATATAATTCACATGCTATTCCATTCTATTCTCTCTCTCATTTAAGAGCAACGCTCTTGTCGGTGGAGTAGTCTCCATTCCTCTCTCGACTCTTCCAGCACCTTCAATTCCTTGTACGACATTATCATCATCAGCCCATTTAAGTCCCCACTGCTGGGGCACGGGCCTCCTTCAATCACATGAGGGGTAGTTGCCATACTCACCACGCTTGGCAGACGGGTTGGCGAGGACATGACATTTGCCTTTTCCTTAAGTTGTTGGAAGTAATTTCTTCTTCGTCATCCTCTTCCTCTCTTTCCTTCCACTTTTTCCATTCTTTTTCTTTCCATTCTATTACATGGTCAGATTAATACCCTAGCGTTACGGGATATCAAAAAGAACACGTTGTATACTATCTGTTCAAATTAGATATCATTAAAACATCTATAACATCCAATGAAACCTTATGTTCTATAGATCAATGTTTCTCAGCTACAATTATTGCCAATTTGTCAATGCAATTAAAATAACTTACCCTATTAATATTACATATTTGAATTACAGGGTGAGACCTCTCGTCGTCAACCCATTTAAGTCCCCACTGCTGGGGCACGGGCCTCCCTCAATCACTTGAGGGGTAGTTGCCATACTCACCACGCTTGGCAGACGGGTTGGCGAGGGTTTTGATATAAATCCAGAGTTTTCCTTCTCTGAGTGCTGATGATCATGCCAGCAGCTTTAGTCGCCTTTTACAACACCTCGGTAAGAGTGAGGGTAGCCTATTCTACTCTGCCGGGGACCACACGGCCCGACGACCACGAGGCCACGAGGCCTCTACCTCAAGGATATCTGGAAGAGATCGCTATTAGCGATCCTATATGACCGACCATAGCATCAAGTTCTGTAGCATTTTCAGTACATAATAAACAAAGTTCTCCCTGTCTGTCCCTATGTATGCTTGAATCTTTAAAACTACGCAACGGATTTTATTGCGGTTGTTTTAAATAGATAAGAGTAATTCAACGGGAAGGTTTATACAGTGTGTATCTATGAACATTTACATCCCTTTAACCACGTATTCTACTAACCATTCTGAACAACATTTGTTCAACGACTTTTCGAAATTCATCGAAAATTTTTTCGACTCCCCATACAAAATGACCAAGTCACGTGACCGTCTTTGTATGAAAAGTTGAATTTTTTCCATGCGAATTTCCAAAAGTGATAGAACAAATTTTGTTAATTTTGTTCAAAATGGTTAGTAGAACACGTGGATAAAATGTGTGGACATTAGTGGATGTAAATGTTCACAGATACACCCTGTATGGATAATAATATTACACATACAAAATATTGCACCCGTACGAAGTTGGGGCAGGTCGCCAGTATGTTATAAAGAGTAACTATCTAACTTTACCATGTATTTAACTAGCTACCATAGACAGAATAACAATGAGCTCTATTACAATTTGCAAAAGGCGCAGAAAGGAAATTGGCCCAACAGGTAGACCCAAGTCCCCAGCCCCCACTATCGCCGAAAAATATTACAACGCGGTAAAACGATCAGCGAGATAGAAAGGTCCCTGAATCCGGACAATCTAGCGGCCATTTTAACCCTCAAACAATTCAATGCTCTTTTTACTATTGTTAGGATCTTAGGAATGGAACTAAGTTTCGTCAATACTGTAACGATGGTGAACTCCTTCGTTGCTGGCTGTCGGTTTAATGTCAGTCATTTCGAAGAATGTTTATGCTTTTGAATATGGATTGGATTCGACGGGTGGGGCCAAAACAAGAAGCGTGGGCTGATGCAATTCAAAAGTTTTAAATTAGTGTATAGTGGTTTTTAGTGTACCAAATTTGGTATTTATTTGTGCAGTGAATTTCCGAAAATTGATCCTAATAATAAGAATCGTAGAATTGTATCGTTTTTAACACTGCTATTGTGTGTCGAATGAGATGTCTAGATAACTTGCTTGGACCTAATGGAGTCTTAAAACCCACGATTACTTTTAAAGTGATACCCGCCTGAATCCGTAGGTCGATAAAACGTATAAACACCGGCGTTTTATTGAGTGACTGTGATTTTAACTGTTGACTACCTACTTATTTACAATAAGTTACTTGACATTGGCAAATTATCTTTGGGTGGAGCCATATAAAAAAAATAGACTCCTGACGAAAGTGTCAAGAGGGTTTAGAGAGGACTTGTAGAGGGCCGCTACCGCGGACGAGGAGTTTTTAACCAAGAATTGAGCGCGCACAGTCGGCGCACAGTGAAAATAGCAAAGTAATGAGAGAGTGAACCCCGCGTGATAAGTGGCTGATGAGCAGACGGATGACCTGATGGTAAGCAATGGACAACATTTCATATTTTTAACATGTCCATATTGTTTTTTTATATGAAAGTAGACATAAAATGAACAGACCCATATTTTTTCTTTTTTCAAAATTTGTCCATTTTCATGCATAAAATAATTATTGAAATTCTTTTTATTCTAAATAGACGTAAGCGCCAAATGACGTCATCGGACGGCTGAATACAGCGATATTCCTTTACTGTCTGGTACTGCTGTCAAAGGTAAATAATACTAGTGTCAACATTGTCAACGTCATTCATACATTCAACGTTGACAAGTTGTCTTTTTTTTTGACAGTTACATGTCATGGGTTTGGCATTACGTAAATTTAAAACTATAATGTGCTAAGCAAAGAAATATTTTACATTCTGCCGTCCGATGACGTCATCTTACGTTTTTTAGTTTTTAATTTTTTTCTCAGTAAATAAGCAATATAAAAAATGAATAAATATATATTCGAGCAGCGGAAAAGTAAACAAAGAATTGGTATTTTTTGTTTCAGAGCTTAGCAATTTTGAAATGTTGTCCATTGCCGTCGCCAATGGCCACCAGTGGAGTCACAAGTGCAAGTATACAAAACTGTAAATTTTCTTTCATCTGTCGATTCTCACCTTAATGTCAAACACGTTCGGTCCAATTTCAATTGAGGAATTTTGACAGATTGTAGTTACCTTATGTGTGGTTCTCTGTACGTTACATACCTCGACTATTAGCGATAAGACCGCCTAGATTGTATTTAATTATGACATAACATTGCATTAAGTTCTGTAGCCTGGAACTGTGCAATAAAGAGATTTATTCTAATTCAATAAAAAGCTAAATCTTAAGACCTACAAGGGTCTATTCCTAACTTTAGAATCCGTTACAATCACTTAATTATTGTTGTTCAGAAGTACATTATTCATATACAAATACCTAATTTAAACTTAACATAAACTTCAACATAAAACCGTACCCCAAATACATGCCTTTTATTACGTACGCACATTTGGCTTAACAAGCCTCGCAAAAGCCGGATGATTGATTAACGATGCATCTTAATTCCATTGCCACTTGAAAAAGAAAAAACTCCCGACCAACTACACCAGCCCGAACTCTCAAACACAAAAAGTTGTGGAAAAAAACTTCGCTTCATCGAAAACTCCACCCGAACCCGAGTGGAGCGAAGCGGAGCGAGCGGAGCGCGCGCAAACACAAAACAAAAGCTCATAAACTTCATAAAGCGATTTAATTAGTCGAAACGATCCTCATAAATGTTATGTCAACGTTCACCCACCAGCCATTACATTTACAACTCTATCCCTATAAAATTAAAGCACATAAACATGGCATTGAGGGAGATAAACGAGGGAATCAACAGGTCTCTATCAAATATTAATATTAACTTGGTGGTACACACAATAAGTTTTCCGTGGCGATTACGCAGTTTATTATGCATTGCGGATGCCAACTGCATTATTCAGAATTTAGTTATTATTTTATTATCGCTCTCATTTATTAAGACGCTTTAGCTTATCTACTATGATGACCCGTTTGGAACAGTGGTAGTGAACGCTGCCTCTGGTGCAAGGTTTCCGGGTTCGATCCCCGCACAGTACAAAACATTTGTGTGCATGAACATGTCTGTTTGTATCGGTCTGGGTGTTTTCTATGTATTATAAGTACGTATTTACAAAAGAAAAGTATAATGTATATATTTGTAATCCCACTGTTGGTTCGGATATCCGTAACACAGGTGTTGAGCTATCTCGGAGTCAGATCAATGTATGTGACGTTGTGAAATATTTATTTATAATTAGTATTTCTAAAATCTCACCTAAATGTCAAACATAATATTTAGTTTACATTTATTGGTTTCTTATTAATGGTTTGATTAAAGTTGGCGTCGCGTCTTCTTCTCAGAGTAACTTTTTATGAACATAGATTTACAACTGAAACTGGTGAAGAACTGAAATATTATCGCTATTCATCGACTATGTCTATCATCGACTAAAAAGACCGACTGGACTGGACCGGTCGAACGGTTGGAGACTCGCCACAAAGTGAAGATTATCTTCTTTGTGGTGAGAGTGCCGACACAATTTCTATCAACCTGCAATGAAAGTCCGAGGATCTTCTTTATATAAAACAGGAAATCTGTTTACCTAACATGCAACAGTTTCATAGTTCAAAAATGTCGCCAACCAAGCCAAACCCAAAAAAAAACAGATCTTGCTACAAGGCAACGTCAAGAAATTAACAATAACATTTTTTTTCTTTTACACGATGATCACAATCTATAACAAGTACAAGCACATTGTTATAGACTTAGAGACCATAAAAATATAACATCTTTTTAACCCGCCGACCCTCTTTAAACTCAATCTCAAAAGGGCGATACAAATGACCCTTTCCCTTTGTTTATGAGAAGGCAACGTCAGAAAGTAACAATGCCTACAAATTTGGCTTCCAATGATCTCAATCTCACGCGCACATGGCGACCGGTAACAAGCCGCTAAAGTATAAGTTCCAACCCTAAAATGCAACTGCGTTTTTTCGACGGCAGATACGAAGGGCCGCGGCACAAATGACCCGTCCGCTTTGTTTATGACGAGGAAACGTCAAGGCGCGACTGGCGGCCGCTCGTAAAGTTGCGTCCACAATGGGACATAACGTCTCAATGAAGAAAGCTTCCTTGTAAGGTTAGCTAAAAGTTGTTCTAGGGTTGATGCTTCGGGGAAGGTCGTGGTAGTCCAAGGCTTTGCCGGATACCCATAACCTTTCCCCAATTGGGTGATGAGGGAGCGCCGCTGTGTTTTTTAGTCGGTATGTCTCTGGGCGCATACCTAGAGAAGAGCCCGACATAACCCCTGATGGCCCCCGCTATCTCGGGTATGCATAAGGCCAGCATTTTTCACAGCGACACAAAAAAAAAAAAAGCGTTGATGCTTGGTTTAAACAACTGTATATATTTATATCAGTAGCCCAATCCACACTAATTAAAATTGAAAGTTGACTAAACTGACTGTGTAAATTTGTTACTTCTTCATACCCAAACGCCTGGCCAAACGTGTCTAATAAAAATTGATATGATGAATGAATGAATGAAATTTATAATAGGTACGTAATATATGCAAACTGATTCCCTGTATTAAGGTGACGGGTAGGGCACACTAGCGACGCCAATCGATTTTAATTTTTCAGCTACTAAACCGGATCTATTTTAAACAATTTTGGGGTTACAACCTCTCGTCAAGCACTTATGCTATTTATTAAATAACCATGCACAAATGTTGGGTCCGTTTTTGTACGCGAAAAATTTATTACAGCCAAAAGCGGCCACTTTTAGCGTGAATCATTTTTTCGCGAACAAAACCGAAAGCATCATTTGTGCATGGTTATTTAATAAACAGTATAAGTGTTTGCCGAGAGGTTGTAACTCCAACATTGTTTAAAATAGATCCGGCTTAGTAGCTAAAATTTATATCGATTGGCGTCGCTAGTGTGCCCTACCCGTCACCTTAACACCTATGCTATATAATACCGCTAAACCGCGGGTAACACTACAGGGCGCGGCTAGTATATGAACTAAATAAGGATAACAATATTAAACAAGCTCGCATAAACCCATTTGCTATTGATAGAAACACACCAGTGCCTGGGTGAGTTTAAATCAAAGTTTGACTAGGTCCAAATGTTTGGCATTTGGTTACCTTTATTTTTGTCACTGTACTAAACTGCACCGTTAATTAAGGTGACGGGTAGGGCACACTAGCGACGCCAATCGATTTTAATTTTTAGCTACTTAACCGGATCTATTTCAAACTATTTCGGGGTTACAACCTCTCGGCAAACCTTCCCGGTCACCTTAAAAGTTGCTTATAGAGCTTTCAAAAATATTTGTCAGCAACCTTTTGAACTGTCTAATCTGAAATAAAACGTATGTATTAGCTAACTAGGCCCTACCTAACGGTGCTACGGTCTTAAAAAACCCTACGTTACTCTTTGCTTTGCACCAACCCTACGGTTGCAGCCGCCGATCCATTGTCATTGATAAAATAATAAGATTGACGAAACTAGTTTTTTAGCTCACACTGATTCGGAGAAATGAAGTCGCGGTTGGCATGGGATCCTTAGCAACCTTGTAACTCGACACTTCTTGTTCCGGGTGTATAATAAGAGTGAAAAATAGAGATCTCGACATATGTATCATCATTGTCAACCCATTTAAGTCCCCACTGCTGGGGCACGGGCCTCCGTCAATCACATGAGGGGTAATTGCCATACTCACCACGCTTAGCAGACGGGTTGGCGAGGGTTTTGATATAAATGCAGAGTTTCCTTCTGGGTGCTGATGATCATGCCAGCAGCTTTACCTTAGTCGCCTTTTACGACACCTCGGTAAGAGTGAGGACATATGTATAACGAAAAGAAATTCAGTTATTGTTTTCGTTGCATTGCTATTTATTCAATATTAATCCATATCCCTGGGTAGTGTCGAAGATCTAGGAAAGGTCGCACACGTCAGAAATGTGATCATTTGAGACCGCTGTCCTAAATGAAGTCATCTTTACAAAATTCCATTTAGTAACGATTCATTTAGTAATGACGTGATAGAGACTATTTACATTTACTGCTTATTTACGATGAATGGAACTAGAAAGACAAAAGCGATCGAGCGATGGATAGCTCAGTGGTTCAGAACGCGTCTTCCATACGGGATGATCGAGTTCGAATCCGAGTATACACCTCTGGACTTTTCATATCTATGTGCGCATTAACTCGGCGGTGAGAGAAAAAATCGTGAGGAAACCGGATAGTTTCTGATAGATTCAGAAACGTGTAACCATGATTCGGTTGGTCTGGTTGGTCGGTTGGTCCCCTATTAAGAAAGGTTGCGAAGGTCAGACGGCGGTGGCTTTATTGTAATTACCAGACTCCCTAAATCAAGAATCATGGTCCAAGCATACCTTGGGCTCCAGAGCGACTGCTTTGGACACAACTGGGAATTACACGCTAAGATGACAGAGTGAGAGAACTAGAAAGACAAAAAAGAAAGATATCTTTTGTATTATAAGTGAACTAAATAGTCATAGAACCTGAGAGAGTCTGCATTCAACGAAAGCGTCGTTAACATTAGAGTAACAATAATTGACAACTCGATTTCTCTTTCTTTTGTACAAATCCACTAATGCCTTTTATTTTCAAATGTGCAGCGCTTATCCGCAATACGATTCCTCGAAACGGAGCGGGGGGAGGTACCTCGGACTCCGGCTGCATAGCGGACGGATGACGCGAGGGTTGTCACGGGTCGCAGGTAGGCGCGTAATGAAAGAGTTGGGGCCCAATTCTCGTGCACTCGACATAAACACAGATATTATCATAGATGTCGAATGAGAGATTTCCATAAATTCGTCCATATAAATGTCGGATTCGATATCCATATCACGTCCCGAGAATTGGGCTCTTCGGTTTTTGAGACCGGCATTATCGTGAGCAGGCTTACTTTTGCTATTTCTTATGTTTTACTTAAAATTACTCGTCTCTTTATTCTTTTTCTTTTACGATTGCCTAATTCACTTATTATTAGCGGATGACAAAAACTGGTGCCACAATATTTATGATTTCATGAGTTCTGTAAAGTTTCTAAATTTCCGCCTGTTAAACTGACATAAATCGTTAGCGAATCGTTTAAAATATTATACTTCACTTTAACTTTCACCTAACTGTGACCAAAGTAAAGATAACTTTCACGGGAATGTGACTGACTGTACTGATGCACATGGGCGTATGCGTTAGTCAAATAAAAAAAGCGAATTTTATGCAAAAAAAATATTATGTACGATATTCGATCAAGCGTGCCGCCTCATAAGATATAAGTAATATAAATTAAATTAAATTATCACTGACGTTATTGTTTCTCTACTACTTTTTCCATTTTATTTTTCTTTTTCCAGCTCCAATTACCAAACACATTTTAAAATAAATGGACTAATCAGTCACGTATTCGCGATGTCTAATATTCCGCGAAACGCCGGGGGTGCCTCGGACCGGCGGCTGCAGCGGGATGGCGCGACGAGGGTTGGTCGCGGGCCGCAGGTAGGCGCTGTTAGGCGCGGCGCGGGTAATGAAAGAGTTGGGTCTTTAGGACCGGGCATTATCGCGAGCAGGGTTATTTTTTTAAGGTATTGATTATTGTTCTGACAAACGAAGCTGGATGGTGTTTACTTTTAGGCTCAGTTACGCTATTATTATTGTCTACATAAAATGTTTCTTTTTTAACAATCGACTCAAATACCACATGGCGTGGTCTAGACACCTTTTCCAGGTTGTACTAAATTCTGTGATTAGCGAGATTGAATCAAGGGAAAATTTAAAATAAGTAATGTATAATGTTGTCATGCTCCTAAAACAGACATTTGATTTAGGCATTTGAAATCTATGAGCGTATGTCGAATTGCTAATATGTACTTATAAGAAATACAAACTCATATTATGTGTATGTTCTTATTGCAACCTGATTAAGTAGAAATTCAAAATTAATATCACACACATTGACAGTAGACACCACGCGCTTTAATGTGATTTTGCTCCAAAGTACAAGCAAGCTAAGTGAATACGCCGCGATCCAGTAATTACATTATCAGAGCCTTCGATTGCTCACACCTATGATTGATGATGTGCGTGCCTTACCCGACAACCTAACCACTTTTGGACCACAAACTCTATCCCAATAGCCACAAAGTCGAAAACCCTTCAGCAGGAAAAGCATCGGACAACTAACAGATGCTATACTTTCACACAAAGGAATTTCGACCTTATAAAGTCCTAAAAATAAAGTTCCAAGACACTTGCGTGGGATCTCCAGCTGTATCTGTAGACAGCCCTAAAAACAGTGAGTCGCGTAACTCTTACGTCAGAGCGATAAGGTGCACATTTGCACTTCGCCGGTGGAAGGTTGCAGGGTGCTCGCGTTATCGCGGAGGTCGGAGCTGCACCGCAAAGAGATAACGACTTATTAGTAATCCCCAATTAGTTAGGTACCTACCTATGGGAAGCGCTTTGGTTGTGGAAACGTAAATTGAAATAGGCGCCTGCATATTACGCTACTACAATATAGGGTTCCAGAATTATAATGAAAATTCTAGCTTAATTTTGGCGGAGAAATATGGGTAGAACTGGGTAACTCTTCACTTCAACATATTCCAGGTCAACAACTTAGCGAAAGAAACAACCCCACTTCAGTCAGAAAGTTTCAGGATTGAATTACTTACTCGATTATTCGTAAGAAAGATTCTACGCTTCTTCGGATCAAATTTTAGCCTACTAAAACCGAATTTTATAGACTGTTTCTACAAGACCTTAATATTAATATGACTAGTGCCCCTAGTAGTGACTTACTTCGCTTCAGGACATAATTTGGCTATTAGTTACAAGCTACAAGAGAGAAAACCTTCTCTCTACTCGATCTATTTGATTTCTCTGACTTTACCATCAGGTGTCCCGCTTACTTGTTATTCGCCTCAAGCGTAAAAAAAACTATATCAATAGATGGAATTGGGTATCGATTATTTGCCTTTTCGGTTCACCTATAAGCCTTATCGTCTAAAGAATTCACCTCTTTATAAAATTGTATAGATAAGAAAATGATGGAAAAGTTGTGAAACCACCAAGACCGGTCAACGACACAAGGTGACCATTGGCCATAAACGGCTGGCGATTTATGCCTTCCCGCACTGAACAAAGCAACGGTACCGCCGTAATCAAAGATCGAGTGATGCTGATCAGAGGCGAGCGGTCACCTGAGGAGTTTACACGAACCGACTGCAATCGTCACAGATGCAGGTTTTCACTTTTCAGTTTACGTTATAGCGAGCAAGTGGACCTGGGCACCGGTACACTTAAAGAAGGGACCAAAGCACTACTGAACGGCGTCCTGTAGGTGGAACTCTCGCCCGTTGGTCCGATGTTAATGCAAATGTGGTTGGAAAGCAGTAGACAAGATTGTGGCAGGAATAATCAAGAAGAATCTTATACCCAGAAGTTCGTGTGGGCTGAATTTTTGTTGTAGATAGGTAAGCGTTTGACCATATTTCACCTGATGGTAAGTGATAATATGGTCTAAGATGTAGCACGATTGCCTAGAAGATACCTATTCGCTCGCGCTTTGAAAACCCTCAAATTGTAGCTTTCGCATTGTTTCGCAGTACGAATACGGAAACAGGATTATGATAATGATATCGAGCAAACGTGCAGACAAAACACCTGATGGTAAGTGTTCGCCACTGCACATGGACATCCGTGCATCACCTGAGGTATCAAACTGCGTTTCCGACTTTTAAGGGGGCAATAAGATAAGCTCTTTTCTTCAAGATGCAAAATAACCTGCGATTCGCCTTTGAATTCCGAGAAACTTCAGGTGAAGCTGAGCCAGTATAATGTGCCACAATAAATAAAAGCTTGGTAGGTCTACATTCCTCATAGTAAGGTGCTTATAAGTAAGTACATACTGTGTACTTTCATAAAACCACAAGTCGCTGAGTACCCAATCAAGCCTCACAGTGAGTCACAGTCTTCTTCTTGTTCTTCAGAAGCATGTATTTGCCCACTGCAGAGCATATGCCTCTCCAATTTCTCTCCACTTTCTTCTGTCGTCGGTTTTCCTGGACCACGCTACTCCAGCTTGAGCCTTGATGTCATCGGACCATCTAGCAGTTTGTCCGCCAACACTCCTCTTTCCGTCTCTTGGTCTCCATTCAAGGACATCCTTGCTCCACCTTTTATCACTCTTTCTGCACACTTGACCGGCCCACGCCTATTTTAGTTTTGCGGCTCGGCACCGATAGACGTAGCTATCACTTTTGTGAGTTCCCTGATGAGAGTCACAGTATGTCTCCTCAAAGGGTAGCAAAAGTCAAACGGAAGTCGCTTCATTGTAATTACCAAAACCTGGACCGTCGGTCCAAGCGTACCCCGGGCTCCGATCTTGGAAAGAACACTCTGATATGTTTATGAAAGGGAAACTAAGTATAATCGACCCTTGTAAACCCGCCTTTCACATTGTCCGTTCAACGTTCGGCACAGGCGCAAATAGGCGCGAGGCGCGGGCGGCCAAATGCCAATCGAACTGTACACCCGGCGTGTATGTTCATTGCCCGGATTGTATGTATGTCATGTCAGCACTATAAAATCTTAAAAAAAGACTGTTACAATCTGTCGATAAATTATAATCGATTAAAATCTCATTTTTTTTATTATAAATTTATCGAATTGAAACTTTTTGACTGTAATCTCTCTCGCAAATGCTCACTATTTCCTGAATCCTGACAGACTCGGTGTTATAAATTATAATTTTGTACACAAGATAGATAGATAGGTAGACATACTTTATTGCTCAAAATACACTCAAGTACTAGGCATTACAGACATTTTGTGTACAATTTCGCCGGTCTTATCGCTGCAAGCTGAAGAACAATTTAGAATAAACCGATTATGTTCAAAATGATAAAAAATTATGTATTCCAGAATTTTGTCAATACTCAATACTTAAGCTTCAATTTTAAATAAACTTATAAGGCAGAGGTTGTCAACATTTCTTTCGAAAAGTGAAATTCGTTATTTTTTTAGGAGACGCATTACCGTAATAAGAATTAACGATCATTGTTGTGTCAGATTAGGGATACATCTAAGAAGGACCATTTTCGATGTGTTTTAACTAAATACGGATTTTACCGCCGACATAGTAACAAGCCGTTACCAAGGGTTCTGTAGTATAACAATGCAAAACTTATGGTTAATCGTGTCCCGCGGTCGGGCAGGGCTATCAGCACGGTTGATGATGTCACGTACGCAGAGCGTATCATGCTCTAATGCGTGACGTCATAGCGTTGCCAGGCAACGGAACTAATCACGCTTAAACAGACTGAGCTAGTGAGTTCGCCGTCTTTTATCAGATTTTGTTTATATTCTGGACTAGAATCATTAGTGACTGAGTATTATTACTTTTATTTAAATGTATTTTTGTGGTTCCTTGATTAAATCCAATGGTCAGATCGATGTGATGTGATATTTAGAATGATTAAATTTACAAAAGGACTGGGTTTCATATTATTTGTTTTTTAATATAAGGCTGTAACATGACCACGATCTCGATGGAAAACGTCGCCGGTGAGGATTAGAATTTACCCATATGCCTAGAAGATGCCTGTTCATTCTTGCCTCAAAGATATCCAGATTATTATGGTCAGGGACCACAGACTTCGCCAAGGAATTCTATTTTTAGGCTGTCCGCAGATACGATCTCTTCTTGGGCACTGCGGCAGCGGGTAGGTACCAAATACAATTGTTTTTTGGTTAAACAACTCAACGTGACGTGACTCAACTAGGCATACCTACGTAAAGTAAGTCGGCTTACGCGACGGGTGCAGCGCCGCGGCACACGGGTCTCGCCGGGCTAATGAGCGCGGGGGGGCAGGGGGTAATGGCGCGGCGTCGGATGTCGCCGGGGGTGCCGCCGCGTCGCCGATAACAAAATCACTAGAGAACGTGCGCAGGAACTGAGAAGCGGACCATTTTTTTGGACGCGCCCAAGTGGACCATGCAGATGCGCGGACAAAAAAATTGTAACGGTTTTGTTATTCAAAGCTGAGGATGAAATAATGCTGTTTTGGGTGCGGGAAATACCGACTTCTTTATAAGGCGCCAAATAGGTTATAAAAACTGATTGGTTTGAGGAAAGAAAGCAACCATTAATATTAACTAAAGTCATTATCAAAAATGTGTGCATATTAACATTCGAAATTTACTTGTTGTTTAACCAAATTTATTATTCGCGATATCACATTACTAAAATTAGAATACATATCCTTTCTATATATTTTGATTACACACAAATAACAAAGATGGTCGTTTGTTTTTGTTTTCTACCAAGAATTGAGCAAACCCCATTAGGTACGTAATAATTATGTCTACGTACTTAACCGCATCTCCATAATTCACCTACGCAAGTCGATAGTACAAATACCATTAAACAAAACTGAATCTTATCTTCGCGTATCATTCCCGGTTACGTCCAAAATCATCGCTATGGAGCCTAGGGTAGGGATACCTATGCTATGGACCAAGAGATCTATTGGTGAATGTATTGTATTAATACGGTATATGACTATTTTTTTTTTTATTACTGCAATCAAAAGACCTCTCAATGATAGAAACATCGTTGAAAGAATCACTTGATTCTCATTTAAACTACCTGAGATATCACAACTTTAAAATCACATTATTTTGGGCAAACCCAAAACGCTCCATACAAATGGCTACTAAGATGTGACGTCACACTAGAGTATTTTGTATGCATTTCATTTGAATTTTGTATGGTAGCTATATCAAATGTTTCGTTTATGTCAATGGTTCTATTATAATAGTTGGTGCAAATTGTATGGATTATTCAATGGTATAATTATTTTTTAAAAATTTCATACTTTTAAAATGGACTTGCCCATGAATCTTTGAATGGCCATAAAACCGGCTAGACGTTTATTTTTAATTGAGAATTTTTGCCATTGGCACATATTGACCTATATTTTGATAAAATATTTATATTTTGTAAAATCTTGAGCTTAGTCATATACCCTATTATTAAAAAGCGACTGCCCCTCCTGTATTTGCAATCTTTATATATAGAATCAAACCAATCCAATTGGATCATGTTTGCATGTCCAGATCCAGAATCATGTGTCCCACATCCACTCCACAGTTTGAAAACAAATGAAAACAACAAACACCGTTCCTCTCAAACACATTTATATGGATTCAGGGCGAATCGTCATTTATTCAAGTTCGTGACGTGACTCAAAGTGACAAATGCCGCATCCTCTATTCGCGCTCCTCGGCCGCCGCCAATGCCCGAAATACAGTGCGGGCGACGCGTCGTAAATCGCGGCGCGGGCGGCGCGGCCTTTGTGTGGCCTCGCCTCGCTGCCTCCGCGCCCGGCGGTAGGGCTGACAGCTCTGAACCGACAACCGGATAGACGCACCAGTTACAGAGGCAAACATGTCGATGAAAATGTAAAGGCCGACAAAACCTACTAGTTACACAGACAGATAAGTAGCTGAAAACCAAAAAGTCGGACTCCAACCGATTACGGCTACGCCGACTAATCTCAACGATCAGCCATGTATTTTAGTGCTGAAGTGTGTGCGTAAACACAAGTATAGTTTCTATTCCCTTACCCTCTTATTCCGATGGGACACCAGCATGACACGACCGGAGATCCGGGATCGAGATCGGGCGCAACAAGACCAACGGCTTAGCGTGCTTTCCCGCGGGGTTCAAAACCGCCAACTTCCGGACTCCAGGTTGACACTAAGAATGTCTTATCAAAAACTTAGGTACACATTTTTGGCCCGACCTAATTGAACCCGGGTCCTCTTGCAACGCAGCAAACCGACTAAACTGGAAAGACTAGGGAAGCTGTTCAAACAGAAATTATAAATCATGACTAACCGTATGACCATACGCATAGTGAGCTTCGTACGCCATTGCAACAATCTTGTCCACTCTGTGAAGAAAGTAGGTACGGCTAGGGAAGAAGAGGAAGTCATAACAAATTTAAAAGAAATAAATAAAAAAGAAGAAATGTTTAACTTCAATTTAATAACCTTACAAAACCGTACACCTGATTTTTCTAGAGTCCGGACACGCAACCATAATGCCTGACTAAAGCCGGCTTTATCCGGTAGCTTGGCAACCCTACCCATAAGGTTGCCAACCTGCGCCGCGGAGCCGGCTTATTCCATTTGTACACCCACTTATAAACTGGAGAAACTCGCGATCATGTTTTGTGGAATGTCAGCTGTATGCAGAGGAGCGGCTAAGGTGAAGAGCCTCGAAACCTTAATTTAGTTTGTGGGACGTCGGTTGTAAGAGGAGCCCAAAGACATTTAGCTTATAGGTGTATTTTAGGCGTATATCATGTATGGAATAACGGCGAAAAATATTACAATACGGTCAAAAGTTTATCATTCCGAGGTTTGCGAATACTCGCACACATCACAAGGGCTAGTATAGAGCGTGGACCATTTCCACGAGTGACAAAAAAGGCTCCCTGATCCCTCTTCATATGAATCTCTTCGTTTAGGGTCCCAAAAGAAAGCTATTATCCGCAGTAGTGGTGATCAATTGCAATGAGTGATGAGAATATATTCTTCAAAAATATCCCATACTTAGCATATTTATGGTAAAAAGCTCAAAAGAAAACTGATTTGAATGCGACAGCCCTACCTGAGCAAAAACCTACCTTCCATCATGCCTACCGCTAGCCGCGCATCGATAAACACCCGAATAACTTGAACCGACTTGAATGCAAGATTCGCGACAAAAAAGGTTGCGCGCACCTGAGCCATTGTGTTTGCTAATTGAGTCCTTAATTGAAAACGTTGACCGCACCTGCTGATGCAAGTCTAGCAACTCGAGGTTTATCTCGAAGATTATTATGTTTAAGTAATAAAAAGTTAGATACTTAAAACAGGTTGCTGACTTCTGAAATTATGTCTGTTACACATGCTTATTTTCATGCTTAAAGTATGCTACTTTTGAGCAAGTGCTACTTAGTAGCATGTGTTGACGGACGTGCTACAAATAAGCATGCTAGTTTTGAGCATGCTCAAAAATCGCACGCCGCGCCGGTTGATTTTTAAGCATGCTACCTGGAGTGTGGGTTGAAGCGGAAGTGTGGGGAGTGCTTTAGCACGTGTAAACAGGTTTGCTTATTTTAAGCATGATATAATATAGGTGATATAATAGCATGCTTATTAATAGCAAATGTGGACAGCTCCTTAAGCATGCTTATATTTAGCATTATAAATAATTTGAATTGTAAATTATTTGAATGAAAGGGCAAATTGTAAGATCAGGAATAGGCAGGACTTGGAGGATGTATTTTTAAATTTTTATCTTTTGTAACCCGTTTCCACAATAAATAACTAACTTACTTACTAAAAAGCATGCTACATATGTTGACTGACCGGATGGCGCAATTGGTAGTGACCCTGCCTCTTACGCCAAAGGTCGCGGGTTCGATCCCTACCCTGGACAACATTCGTGCGGTGAACACTTGTGTTTGTTCGGTGTCTGGGTGTGATATATGTATGTATTTAAGTATATGTATATTTGTGTTCCTCTGTTGTCAGATATCTGTAACACAAGTGCTTAAGCTACTTAGTACGGAATCAGGTCAACGTATGAGATGTTGGGAGAATTATTATTATTATTATTTTTGTTTAGAATTTTTCTTTATCGAAACATTGTTCAAAATATTTCGGTATTTTGACTGGGCTCAAGGGCCTGTTATTATTATTATTATGTTCTTTATATGCTGAGTATCACAGCTATTTGCTGGCTTTTCAGAAATGTACGGGCCTAGGCCAAGTACAGTTCCTACACTACGGATCTGATTGTGATGTGGTGGGGGTAATGAGTCTTGATTGTGATGATCTGTGTGTTATTATTATTATTATTATTATATGTGTAACAGTAGGTTTAAGTTTGGGTAAAAGTTTCAATGTCGATAGAGGAAAGATGTCTAGAGACAAAGAAGAATTAGTTAACCTACTTATTTACCAATCTGATTTATTTTAATCAATTTTTTAAGGAGTTTTAGTTTGACCGTGTATTTTATTTGATTTTTTGTTGCGTGATTATATTTTTTGGGACGAACTGTTGTGTCATGGCTACAATTTAAAGTTGCGGGGTTTTCCTAGTGCAACGTTCTATTATTTCAAAGACTGCGTACAGTACAGGATTATAGCCAAAACTAGTTACAGTGTGAAGTATTAGCAGTAAGGCAATCGTCAAGGCAGTACGTACGTAATTGTAACTAAAATAAATAAAATCAAAAATCAAAATCAAAATCAAATAATTCTTTATTTGCATAGGCTTGTACACAGCACTTACAAATCGTCATACATTTGAATGATTTAAAACTATTTATAAGTACTTATGTAATAATTTACATGTTAATACATATATATGTTGATACATAAAATATACTAAAGAAATAAATAAACATAATGCGATTCTACCACCGGCTCGGAAAGTTGTTTAAAATGTATTCAAAGTTCATATGACCTGGCTCGATCGAAGTGATATCACGGCCTTACAGAAAACCGGCATAATGCAGCGCCTGTAAAGCATCTGTAAACCGGCGCTGTGTTTTCCCGAATTCTCTTTCGAGGGAAAGACAACCACAATCTGTGATTGTCACTCCACTGTGTTGTTGCGGGTGTCTATGGGCGGCAAAAATCGCCACCATCAGATGATAGGTGGCAGACGACTATGATGACGAGTTTTCTTCGTGTGATATGTGACATTTTAAACATAGCTATTTAAAATGTTTGGTTATAAGTACCTGGTCTGCGCAAAAGATTCCTTGCTGTAAAATTAATACCATTGTGGTCGCCGTTTCGCCGCAGCCGCACAAAAACTGTATCCATTATTCAATATCAGCCGCGGGGCGACCTTGGGGCGGCGCGGTGTGGTCCCGAGACGCGACGCCCCCGCGCCCGCGCCCCTTAGGCCGGCTAACTAGTCTCTTAACTACAGGTAAGTAAGAAGACATCTTTTGTTATCATCGGCTTCGTTATTTAGTTGTCATAGTGCCGCAGGGCAACCTTGGGACAGCACGGTGCTCCCGAGACGCGACGCCGCGTCCCTGCGATTCGCCACTACAGCAGGTCAAACTAACGTCTCTTACCTACAGGTAAGTAAGGAGACATCTATTATTATCATCGGCTTCGTTATCTAATCATGGTGCCGCGGGGAGACGCGACCTTGGGGCGACGCGACCTTGGGGCGGCGCGGTGGTACCGAGTCGCAACGCCCCCGCGCATGGCCCCTACAGCAGGCCAAACTAACATTTCTTACCTACAGGTCTTTGTTATCTAGGTTGTCATGATACAGAGAATACCAATATCAACCGCGGGGTGACCTTGAAGCCCGCCGAGACGCGACGCCTGCTGGGTCCTTATCACTTCATGATGCCACATTAAAATTAGGCCTACCTGGCCTCGTAAACCCCACGTTATACGCACTTTCGTCAATTGACGATTGCTTGCAGTCGAAACGCTGTCGTCATCTTACAAAAATCACCCGCGCGATATTCCACTTTAAGACATTGGAGGCACGGGTCATCTTTTTTGGAAGAAAAGGTAAAGGGGAAATATATTATTGAAACTGCAATCACTTATTTGGTACATCCCTGTGCCATTGACGTATTAAATCAAGATTCCAGTGAGACTCAGCACCACATGCTTACGGAGGAGATTTGATTTCTTTGGTCATATCGCCAGATGAGAGATGACAACCTGGAGAAGTTACTTCTGACGGGAAAGGTGCACGGAAGAAGGCCTAGAGGCAGAAGCCCCATGCGCTGGTCTAATCAAATCAGTTCAACATTAAACACCACAGTCTGTGATGCGATCCGACGCGGCCGAGGATAGAGTAAGCGGGCGGAAGTTAGTCCGGGAAATAATTACCATAGGGTCGTGGTCTCGATGAGTAATTTTTTCCCTGAGGACAAAAGACGCACGGAGGAGGACACGAATCTACGTAAACCTAGTTCACGTCACGTAAAAAGAACAGTGAAATCTTACTGTATTAAAGAACGCCGAGTACACACAGACCCTAAGGCCTCACAGTATATTGTTCTAGTATTTTTTTCCTTAAGTCATAATAAATTGAAAACAGAAATATAAAAGTAGGTAAGTATATTAACCATACAGTTGAGTACCCAGTGACCCTTGCTTCTCAAACCACTACGTTGGGTCGTCTTCGTTTAGATATACACCTATATTTATTATTATATTTTTTTATGTGATAGGTGGCAGACGAGTAGACGAATCGCCTGATGGTAAGCGATTGCCGCCGCCCATAGACACCCGCGACACCAGTGGAGTCACAAGTGCGCTGTCAACCTTTAAACCCTCACTCATGCAGCGAAACACAGCACAGTGCTGCTTCACGCTGGTTTTCTGAGGCCCGGTCACTCCGATCACTCCGGTCGAGCCGGCCCATTCATGCCGAAGCGTGGCCTCTCCCACGGCCGAATATGAATTTTAAAACTCTAATTACCCTAAACATAAAAATCGGCGGCGGTAATCGCTTACCATCAGGTGATACGTCTGCTCGTCTGCCCCCTATATCATAAAAGAAAAGCGAAATTACTTTTTCTGAAAAACTTTTGGCGCATCGCCCAAAATAGACATTTTGGGGCTGTCAGTCAGTACTACAAAAAGTACCAACTTGAAATGTTATTTTTCGCGAGTACCTAACATGATAGATGGATCGCGTTACACGCTATCCCAAAAACTTGTTTTTTTAGATATCCAGACTTGATGGTCAAAACCTTCCGTTCGGAAATTTGGTACTGGACTGGGCCTAACAATGGTACCTAAACTTCAGCCAAATTCGATGAAGAATAAATGTAAACAAACCGCCCATACTTAACCTCAAAATTCCTTTTTTATTACTCGTTTTAGAAATATGTGCACTTTATTAATAACTTACTTATATAGTCCATGTTTTATATATAACATTACTTACTTTGCCAGTGATGACATACGGAACCGAAACGTGGCCGCTTACAATGTGCCGATTAAGGAGGCTCAAAGTCACTCAGAGAGCAATGGAGAGAGCTATGCTCGGAGTCTCCCTGCGTGATCGTATCAGAAATGATGAGATCCGCAGGAGAACTAAGGTTACAGACATAGCCCAAAGGATTGCATGCCTCAAGTGGCAATGGGCAGGGCACATAGCGAGGAGAACAGACGGCCGTTGGGGCGGAAAGGTCCTCGAGTGGAGGCCACGTACAGGAAGTCGCAGCCGTGGCAGGCCCCCCACAAGGTGGACCGACGATCTGGTGAAGATCGCGGGAATCCATTGGATGCGGGCGGCACAGGACCGATCTGTGTGGAGAACATTGGGGGAGGCCTATGTCCAGCAGTGGACGTCTATTGGCTGAAATGATGATGATGATGATTACTTACTTACTCCGATGGCTCATCGACCCAAAGTGTGTCTTGGCCTCCGATACAAGACTCCTCCACTGGTCTCGATCATTCGCGGTTTCACGCCAGTCGCTGACTCGCAGCTCGCGGAGATCTGTCTGCGCGACGTTATCCCAGCGATATCTATATCCCGGATAGGCTTTCTTGACACTGCGATCTTCACCCATCCTTTCCATGTGGCCAAGCCATCGGAGTCTGTGAGCTTTTGTTTCATATATAACATTAGTCCAAAAGTCTCAATCATTGCCCATTTTTAAAGCCCGAGTCAAAACTCACTTTTTGCAACTTCAACACCCTCTTCTTCACTCTTCCTCATCCCATTAACTTTTTTACAATCATCCTGTTATCGGCAGCCTATAGTCGATGGTCCATCTTAGATCCATTTGATTATCATATTATTATTATTTTTGTCTTTTTCTGATATCAATCTCACAATATTATGTGAATGTATTTGAGCATAACTTATTTATTAGTTTATAATACTGTATTTTATTTATGTATTAGGGTTATAAGTTATTTTTTAACATTTATTCCTTATTCAATATTGCACCCCCTACCCCTTCTCTACTATCAAATGTCCTTTACCCAAAGGTTGTCTGGTAGAAATCGCTTTCAGCGATAAGACCGCCCAAATTGTACACAAAATTTCTGTAATGCCTAGTACTTAATTTGTGTATTTTGTGCAATAAAGTATATCTATCTATCTATCTATTAGTTAACTGAAATATTACGTATTTATAGATTTAGTGCAAAATCTCTTCCGGTTTTTGTTTACAAACATTCTTCATCGAATATCACTGAAGTAGAGTACCCCCCTACGAGATGATCAGCCACGTATCTAATTTCCAGTTTTGGTAAACGATGCTGTAAACAGAGCAGCTGGGCATATTAACGGTAATTCCGCTTGGTATCGTAGTTTAAGCGGTGCTGTTATGTAAACGATAACTTTCTTATTCAAAGCTGAGACTAGCGAGCTTCGCCTCATTTTCACGTGGGATTACAACAGTGCCGCCAATTGTGCATACGATATCCGCAAACGACTCGCGTGCCTTTAAAAAAGACAAAATAAATCCTAGTAGTTAACATATTACGACATGCTTGTTGTGTCGATTTGACTGTATATAAACTTATAATAGGACGCTGGTAAGGGTCCCAATAAAGCCAATGATATCGGCATAACAATGTTGTATTTTCCCAAGTTCACAAACGCAGACACTTAAGGCTGACGGGTAGGGCACACTAGCGACGCCAATCGATTAAAATTTTTAGCTACTAAACCGGATCTATTTTAAACAATTTCAGGGTTACAATCTCTCGGCAAACACTTATACTATTTATGAAATAACCATGCAAAAATGTTAGGTCCAACGCGTATGCGAAAAATACATTCACGTCAAAAGCGGCCAATTTTGGCGTGAATCAATTTTTCGCGCACAAAAACGGACCCAGCATTTGTGCATGGTTATTTAATAAATAGTATAGTGTTCACCGAGAGGTTGAAGAAACCCTGAAATTGTTTAAAATAGATCCGGTTTAGTAGCTAAAAATTAAAATCCGATTGGCGTCGCTAGTGTGCCCTACCCGTCACCTTAAGACAACAAGACATTACAATCACAAAACAATAATCTATCAAAATACAGTAAAAAAAGTATCCAAAAATTAACAATATAAAATGGTCCAGCCCGTCGATCCTAAACACTTGTCACCTTATAATTTATTCTATGAATAAGACACATTGTTGAATTATGAATTTATACACATTCGTACTCTCGTGATAAAGGTAACCGTTACGCCGTAGTCATATCTGTAGCACAGCTACGAAGCTTCGTAGACGAATCTACACGCCCACTCAATATAAAAAAAACTCCATGTATGTTTAGCGTATACGCAGAAGTTTGATAAAATATTAATTCGTGTTGTATATTTTTATATAATTACGTTGGGTAATAGAAGCTTTGTGGTTTGCGGGAAGAAACCTATATCGGTAGGCCAATATTTACTAGGTATTTTTAACGATTCAATTAGTTACGTAAACACATATCAAAGAAAATTTCTTTGATCTGTGTGCGTAGACATTTCGCTAATAGACATAGACATCAAAAAACTACTCACATACTATATCTAGTTCAAACCAATTTTCGTTGTTAGTTTTCATGATTATGTACATCATATATTTTTTTCAGTTTTATGATTGATTTATTATAGAAGTTGGGGGGGAGGACACAATTTTACACTTTGGGATCGTCTCTTGCGCAAAGTATTGTGTTTAGAAAAAAAATATGTTAAAAACCTCAACATCATTTTTAAAGACCTATCCACAGATACCCCACATGTATAGGTTTGATGAAATAAAAATTATGAGTTTCAGTTTCAAGTATGGAGGCCCCCAATTTTTTTTTCTAATTTTTATGTAAATGCGGTTAACAAAATACATCTATTTACCAAGTTTCAATAGTATAGTTCTTATAGTTTCGGAGAAAAGTGGCTGTGACATACGGACAGAAACACAGACGGACAGACATGACGAATCTATAAGGGTTCCGTTTTTTGCCATTTGGCTACGGACCCCTAAAAAAGAGTACGCTCTTCTCTTGAAGTTCCCTAAATCGTAGCCGTCGGGAAATACGCCTGCAGCCAACCCGGTCCACAGAACTGAGGTACTTGGTAGAACGTTCCGCGGGAAACGCACAGTATTAGACCGCCATCCATCGAGATGATGGACATGGAATGACAATCGCTTGCGTGTGGTTCTATAAGAATTCAGCTGTAGATCAAACAGTTCCTCTGAGCACTCGTCGTGATAGAAGCGGTGTAGAATGCTGAGGGAAGCTATATCCTGCCGCAATGCTAGAGGAACAAGCAAGCAAGAGTATATCTTATTGCGACATTTACCTCTAACATTTAAGAATCGACCACCAGTTGCCAAGGAGACGGCAAAAAGTGGATCACCCGCGTCTAATTCCCAGTTTGGTGATATCAGCGAGTATTCCTTCGCCACGGTAGATAGATAGATAACACCCGTATGTTAGTGCTAAATAAATGTTATCTTACGTAGCGTAAAAATTATAGGCTAGATCTAATCCGTAGGTCGGCAATTTAGTAAGCGTTTATATGACTAAAGATTGTTTATAGTTAATTAAAAAGACATTACGTTTGGTCCTTCTATTTTCTTCTTCGTCTTAGCGTGTAATTCCCGGTTGCATCCAAAGTTGTTCGTTTTGGAGCCCAGTGTAAGCTTGGATTTGAAGAGTCTAGTAATTCCTATGAAGCGACTGCCGTCTGACCTTCGCAACCCTTTTAACAGTGGAACCAGACCAACTGAATCATGATTACACGTTGCTTATGATTTCAAGATGTTTTCCCGCCGCCGAGCTATTGATAGAAATACGCACATAGATTTTATAAATCCAGAGGTGAATGCTCGGATTCGAACCGCGACCCCCCGCATGGAAGGCGCATTCTTATCCACTGGGTACCATGGCTCTGCACACTGCACACTATAGTTTATTACATCGTATATCTATTTTATCTATCTATTTTATAAGGATTGAAACATCCGCTTAACAGTACGATACAGGTATGTCGGACCCCGGGGACCGCGGCTATCGCCGCTCCCGGGGCTCCGTTGCCGGGGCGACGGCAAAAACAGTCCCTCCACACCATCACACCATTCTCAACCTTAAACCCGACAACATAAGGCCAATCTCTCCAGGCAATTTCGAGATCTTCGCGTAATGCGCAGTTTAGCGGGATGCTTAGCAAGTGTTCCTTGGGAGAAGGTAATTTGACTAGTAATTATGTAGATAAATGGGGCAAAACGATGATGGTAGGATAAACCCAGTTTCTTTTATTTAGCGCTAGTTGGGAACTGCGGCTTTATTTGAGACCTAGACTGAAAACCCTTCATAGTACAAAAGCAGATCAAACATTTGTGCACGATTGAAAGAATATACATATTCGCCGAGTATCCGACATAGATCTGGTTTAGTAGGTAATTTTAATAAACTGGAGTCTTCCAGTGTGCTTTATCTTAAGCCTTAAACCAATGTCGTATCAAAAAACTTTAAAAACATCTTAGCCTTAAACAAACAATGAGATCTAATCCGGGTAAGCTCAGTGTTGCCAACTCAGTGCCAGGTTTTCGGGCTAATTGGAGTCTCAAAAAGGGCTACATTTTGCAATTTTTTTTATAATAAAATCTTTGTAAACTATTTTTTATCGAAAGTCAAACAATAACAAAATCAGCTCAAATGTCTAAGTCCTCATCAGATGATTCATCGGCACACAAGATTTTTCTTCAACTATTTTACCTGACTCTATGTTTTATTCTCTTTTATTGCTGACGACGTTGATGGTTGTGACTGAGTCCTGTTTATTTCATCATGGACTACCGTTGCTCAATATAAAATTTAATAATCATTGTGGGGCTAGAAATTAGCACATAAAAATATTTATTCAGTACATACATGGTTTTACTCAGAGTAGAATAGGCCACCCTAACTCTTAACCGAGGTGTCGTAAAAGGCGACTAAGGTAAAGCTGCTGGCATGATTATCAGCACCCAGAGAAGGAAAACTCTGCATTTATATCAAAACCCTCGCCAACCCTTCTGCCAAGCGTGGTGAGTATAGGCAATTACCCCTCATGTGATTGAGGGAGGCCTTTGCCCCAGCAGTGGGGACTTAAATGGGCTGACGACGATGATGGTTTTACTCTAACATATTACAATGAAAGAATATTAGGGATTTAAAAAGTATCATTTAAATAATAAAGTGTAACGCTGGGCTCCACACTACGATTCCCTGTGTCGTGGACTCCAGCGGCTTCCCATTTTTTTTCTTTAATAAATAGTTTGAAGCGTGCATGTATGTTTGCCTGTTTAGTTCCGTCTTTAGCGCTTGTGTGTATACATATGTGTGTGCATGAGTGTGTGAGCACATTAGCAACACTGAGTAAACTGTCTAAGAAATAGACGACAGAACCACACCTCGAAACATGCGAGATAATATGTATATGAAACAAACGTGTAGGTACCTATTCATCCATCACACAGTCATAAGCTCGTGTAGATGATCGCGTACCATGCTTGTACGTACATTCATCCACACAGGTTACTGCAATCTGTCAAAGATCCTCAATTAATATTGAACCGAACGTGTTTGACATTAAGGTGAGAATCGACTGAATTAATTGACAGATTGGTATACTTTGATGTGTGTCTGTACAATGTACTAGATAAATAAAAATGAAACGAAATCATTCGCAACCAATCTGCGCACGATTCGAGATAGTAAACAAATGCAATCATACACCTGGCAGATAAAGTCATCGCTCTATCGGCTTTTATCTGAGATCGTCTCGAATACTCTCAACGCACACACTATACTTTGATTACTTACTGCCACACTCAGAGTCGTTGATTAACTTAGTTGGCTACTTAAGAAAAAATATTGACACTTATTTTGATACGCTATAAAGACTAACGATACTAAAGTTAATTAACATTAGCTTAAATGACGTCTCTGAGAGCGCCCGTTTGTAGGTACTTAGTAATCAAAGTCAAATTAGACATATGCCTAGGCTTATTGTTGACGTGAGGCGATTGGTTACCTACAAGATATTCTATATCATTAGTCACTATACTAAACTCAAACACTCTCGGCAGACGGGAGAGGATTTCACTCATTAATTATGAATGAAATATGACACCGACTGGCAAGAGTCGAATAGAATATCGTATAACGTAATAAAAGGGAAGTATCCCTTTTATTCTACTGACCATTTTTAACACCTTCGCTGTAATATATCAATCATTATTAAAGACTGAAGTACTCTACACCGTTTGCCGCGAGTCTTTGCGTTCAGTATAGTATAGTTATTTAATTAACCACACTTATCTACTATAGGTATGGATAACCACACATTAATGTACAGAAATTTGTCCAATTTCTTCATTCGATTTTAACTCCTAACACGTTCAATATCAGTTTACATACAGGGCATAAGAAAAAGGATCTGGATACGAATTTGGTAATAATATAATAATATTCAGGAATGTTAATAGAGAGCATTAAAAACAAACACAAATTTAAAATAAACTTCCTGAAAAATAGCACGAGCCATCTAAATAAATTAGCATAGAGCAGGTAATAAAATGTAAAGCGAAACAATACATTTCGCGCAGAGCGGAGCCCACGATGACAAAACTTGTTCTGTCTTTGTTTCCTAATCTCGTATCGCCACTTAACACTGTACCCCTATATTACTACCTGCTCTAAATGTAGTTTAAAGAGTCGCTAAACTCCGCGGCGGTATGAAGAAACTAATTTAGCACGCGATATTTCTATAATTAATGATTGAGAACAAAACTGCATCTCGTAGTTTATTAACAAAAAATACGCCAACACATTATAAACGCATCAAGCCATTGCAGCCGGCGACTTGAAAGCCGCGCGAGTCGTAAACAAAAATATGAAACGTAGCAACGATACGCTACGAAATGTCGTAGCATCAAATTATGACATTAATAAAGCTTCTTTACACAACCGCAATGTTCGCCTCACGCTCTCCACCGAGAAAAAGAACAAAGACAGACAATTATAATTAGTTGGTAACTATTTAGATACTTTGTAGACGGCAGCGAGACGATATTACGACGGAAAGTTGAGCACTTGGTAAAGTTTATACCTACGCGCGGTAACTTCGCTGGGAAAGTTAAAATGGCGCTATTTTTTCGTCTTTGTCCGATGCGTGGGTGAAATTAGTACATAATTAATCGTGTTCGAGGATAGGTAGGTTGTTTACGAGCGAGCCGCGGAGGTGGCGAGATAGCGGTGCGGGGGTGTGCGGGCGCGGGGGGGCCGGACGGACACAAAGGAGAGGAGCGGCCGGCCGCGGACGCGGGCCGCGAGCCGGGTGGCCTTATCACGGGCATACAGTCGCCTCGCGCGGTCCGCGACGCACGCCCCGCGAGACACGCCGGACCCTACCTCGCGCCACACGCTCAGTCGCTACCCATCGGCAGTGAAACACTAACTGAAACTTGTGCCGCGCATTGCGCACCCGTGCTATATTTTTATTGGTTGGAGTTCCCCATTCACGGCTGTTTGTAATATTACAAAACGGCTGGCCTGTCAAATATTGTAAACACAGCACACGTGCCGCTAGCTCGCAAGTAAGTTGCAAACTTTACGTTACTTCGATGTTGTTTGTGGTGTCGAAATATATTTGTGTTCTACCGCTTAACATACCAGTGAATTATTTTAAGTTTGTTCCATGTGAATTTAACGGTGTGTGAGATCGGCACTCGAGAAAATTCAAAATGCCTTGCCAATGTTTAAATGTGAATTATTCTAAGTGTTTGTTCAGTGAAAAATTCCCAATGCGACTTTAACTTAACGAACGATTAAGGCGATTGTAAATAGAGAGTGAAGAATAAATGTTGTAACATAATTTTCAAAAACGAACAAAAATATCAAAGTTGATTTACCGTGATTATTAGTTATTTCTTTACAACATAAAAAATACAAAAATCCACCAAATAAAATAGGTTGATAGAATTAATTCCAATTTTTTTGTAAAGGAATATGTTTACAAGTTAGGTTCTTAATTTTAGAATAATTATTCACGGGATTTCTAAAATGTACCTTATTTTTGAGTTTCCGATATTTAACTATGTACCTTGGTATTCTAAATAACTACCTATTCTAATGTTAGTGACCATGAAGGTTCTTAATCCTGTAAAAATCAGAGTTAGTTTAGTTTTATTTATTAAAAGTAAGTAGGATATTTAATTTAATTTTGACCTTTTAACTTAAAATACTGTGTACACAGTAACTTATCGTGAATTTAATCATGCATGAACCTTGGGTACGCTATTAATTTAAATGTAAAATTCTTTAATTCTTGAAATAAAATAGGTATCACAATAATGTGTTTCCTATTTATACTACTTTTATCGAAACTCAATTTTAAAAACAAAAATATTTTATCCAAGTAGGATTTCTTAACACTTTCAGTGACGGCCAGTTTTCATGCCTATGTCTTTATGCGATAGACATAGGCATTATAATTTAAATTGTCTAAGAGCGAAAATAACGAATAAAAATAAGGTAAACTAATAAACAACTTAGATGAGGTGGTTGTCATCTCACATGAAAATCGTAAAATAATAAAAACATAAAAATAATCTCAAGTATGTACCTACACGTAGTAAATGCTATAGCGATATACGTATAGTTCTTACAAAAATCTTCTTAATAACTACAAAAAAATTAAGCTGAATAAAATAAGAATACCTACGTAATGTATAATATTTGAAAATTAAGTATTTCTAAATTCGTCGCATACGCGCGACATCATCGACATCGCCTTAACAAAGTTTTAGTCACAAAAATGATTTAATCACTCAATTTCCACGCAAAACACAAACGCAGTAGCAACCACACGATCGTGCGGCGCCATCTGGCGGTGACCGAGTGAAGCACACGTCAGCCGCTTGCAAGGTCACCGTGTCAATGACCCAACAACTTTTGCCGCCTACTGTTGTCGTAGGTCATAATTTTATGTCTTCTTTTTGTTTATCTTTTCGTAACTTTATAGCTGGCTGAGTAAACGGGCTCATTTTATTATCTTGTCCGCTCAAAAGACAGTTCGGTTTAAGATCCAGATGATGTATATGAGATTGTGCAATTGAATTCGTTGCATTACGCGGCCAAGTGAGATTCCGTTGACTTGTATTCGTGGAATTCGCACGGCGAAGCTGTTTATAATAATGTTTAGACATTGGAAATTTATTCGACATTGATAAATGACACTCTAGTTGATGCGGGTTTCGTTACCAATTATTAAGCTGTAATTAAAAATGATAGATCGGATCAAAACTTTAATGAAATGAAATGGAAAATATACAAAATTATTAATATTTGAAAATTACCTACTTTCGATATGTTAGAAGTTCGACTTGTTCATCGTGGGCTATCGAGTTAGACATTATGCAAAAATTCTTACTTGGTAGGTAATACGTAATCAATCACAAATAAAAGTAAAAATCTTAGCTTTTGCTGTCGTAAATCATCGACGTGCCGTGCAATTTTGGTCGCGAAGTTTGAGTGCCACTTTTTCGTAACAATCGATTAGTGATAATAATGTACTAATTTAAACCAATAACTTACTAAGGCTCACACCACTAAGTGAACTTTACTATTGTTGCAGGAAGCGAGAGGCCAAAATGGCCACTAAGGGCAAGCGGCCGATGCGTGCCCTGACACCAGGAGACAAGATCGAAGCCATCCAGCGCGTTAACGACGGCGAGTCCAAGGCGTCAGTCGCGCGTGACATCGGCGTACCCGAGTCCACACTGCGCGGCTGGTGCAAGAACGAGGACAAATTGCGCTACATGACCTCCCGGCTATCTTCACCCGACACTGACAAGAGCAACGACGGCGAACCGCCCGACAAGCGCGCGCGCACCGAGTCGCCCATCCCGCCGCGCAGCCCGCCGACCACCGGCCTAGACCTGACCACACCTGCCATCGCGCACCCACCCGCGGTGCCTGTCCACCACGCCACGCCGCCCGTCGACGCGCCCGTCGAGCTCACCACCAAACGCGCTGAGCCTTCGCCGCCCGTCCACGTGCCCCGTGAGCGCCGGCCCGATCCCGGCGCCAGTGTCTCCATGAGTGCCATCAGCCCCTTGTCTGGCCTTGCCCACCTTCCAAGCCTCACGCACTCACATCTTGGGCTAAGCTTTAATGAGATTGCGACCAACTTGACGCTCCTTGCTCAACTCAACCCGGGTCTCTCCGGGTTGTCCGCCCAACCAGCGAGCCGCGCGTTACGCTCTGTACGATCCCCTAAGCCGGCGCATAATGGAGTTCTCAATTTGAACGAATCAAGCAAATCACATCATCGGAGCAAATCACATCATTCGGATCCATACCGAACGAGCTCAAAATCAAGCCATCATAGTACGTCAGCGTCGGCCGCAAATCAACCTGTCGATGACACGCTATGGTACTGGCTGAAGACTCAGCAAGCGATGCTCGATCTCACAGCGCAGACGACGACAGCTCACTCGCTTCAACTCGGCAAAAGCGACTCCAGTTTACCTCCAAAACCAGTAGCTCCTGCGGCACCTATTACCTCGCATCTCGATTACAACAGAAATTCTTGGCTGTGGCAATACTACAAACAGTTTGGAGGAGCGATGCCGCTACCAGAGGATAAGCTCAAATCAGCATCCCAGGTTCCAAAGGAGAAAGCCCCCGAAAATATCTTATACTCACAACTAACCAAAGGAAAAGCCGATGAGGAGAGGAGTTCGACGAGTCCCGTACACTCAACGACTCGAGTTCACCACGATGAGATTCGAGAGGTTCACAACAAAGAGCCGCGGGTGGCAGAGCCAGCAGTCAGCCCAGAAATCGGTTCAGAGAACAAGGAGCCGCTTACTGATAAAAACCAAGACATAAAGAGCCAAACTAAAGCTAGGACAGTGCTCGACAATCTTCTGTTCAACAACAACAACCAAGTGGCGAGCAAGGAGACAGGGAGCGTGGAGGCGACGAACGGCGAGTGGGAAGCGGGCTCAGCCGAGGCGCTGGAGCACGGGGACAAGTTCCTGGCGTGGCTGGAGGCGAGCGGGGACCCGAGCGTGACGCGCATGCACGTGCACCAGCTGCGCTCGCTGCTGCTGAACCTGCGCGCGCGCCGCGTGCCGCCCGCCGCGCTGCCCGCCGAGCACGACCACGCGCGCCGCAAGTAGGCGCCCGCGCACGCTCCGCGCTCGCTACAGGGAATATTTCAATTATGTACATAGTTACGTCGTCGCCAGTAAGCGTTCACTTGTGATATGTGTAGCCAAATTTGCGTAATTTCTTTGTTCTAAAAGGAAAGCTATGCATTATTTTCTTTTAATTTTAAGACTTAATAGTTGTATGTAAGTACGTGAACTCCGACGTTGTTCTCTGATAAGCTAAATGAATCGCTTTGCTAAAACTGCGTCGCTAGTTAATCCATCTCCGAATCTATAAACTTGATAGTTAAAGCTGTAAGATTGATGTTACTGATCTGCAATCGACATTACTTTCTTGCACATTGTTGCGTGTTTAGACTAAGTAGTTACAGCTGTATGTTGCCATTTGACTATTACATTCCTAGTTGTACCCATGCTATAGTTTATAGTCGGATCCCTATGTTCTACCTCAAGTCAAAACTAATACTAAGTCAGGGCGTCCTTTCAAGCAGTAGACGCGCCGCGGCATAGACGGCGGCGTGGCGCCGGCGGCGGCGCGGCGGAGATGTCGCGATACCAAATATTGAAAGGGCGTGATCGTATTCGTTGTGCCAATCGTACGAACAAGGTAATATTGTTAAGATATAGATGACTCTATTGCGTTAGCGCTAGGCACTCGTTGTGTAATTGTTTTCTATTGCTCAGTATTTTATATGTAGACATTCTCGATGTCACGACGCGGAATTGTATTATACGTTAAAGTTAACAGTTAAGGACACTGTGATCAAAATTATAAATTATTGAGAGATTATTAAATATTGTAAGTACATTCCTAATGAATAGAGCGTATTATCATAATGTTATAAGAGTTTGTCCATGCAGGCCGGTGCATGGCCCGTTTGCCGCATCGCACCGAGACGTAATATAATTAATATCTACTAGCTAAAGTTCAAAAATTGTATCTCCTTTCCACTGAAGATAGGAATATTGATTTGCATTTCATGTTAATTATAATAGCTCTACTTAAAATTATTTGAGAGAAAATATTTTGTACAAAATTAAAAATTGGATTATAATAAAAATGATTCTCTTGTCACAGAGTTTGTGATCTCGAAAAACGTTGAATGATTAAACTTGATTGAACATTATATGTAAAATCTGTTTCATTTTGTCTTCTATAGACCCCTAATACCCACGCCACAGATATTATAATCTACATATAATACATTACACACAAGCAATACGAAAGAATAATATTTTTTTTTACGTAGGTAGTAAGTAGATGAATAGGTATATAAAGATTCTAGACTGGACGAACAACAAGACTGAACAAAATATTAACAGTTCTACACACAAACCATAACATTCCTTAAAAATATGCATGAAATAAAAGTAAGAAAGAGGTCTTTATTCCTTTCGAGACCGGTTCATTCAAAAGTTTAGATATCCGAACTACCTTCTACCAGCTAAATTTATTAGGATTATTTAAATGTTAGAAGAAAAAAATAATTTTAAGTTAAATATACCGGAGGATCAGTGTGTCATTTTCCATGTGTATTAATGATAGTCCAACATAAATAATTCGAATTGAATGAAAAATAATACTATAAAAGTATGTAGGTCAAAGGTTGACGAACAATATTTAATTAATTAAGGTTGCTGTAAAATTACTTATAAAAGACAAAACCTTAAAATTGTCCGCAAACAGTTCTAATATCCCACACATACCGTGGGATTTAAAAACTAGTAATGCCATCTAGCGGTGACTAGCCTAAACAGTCATATCCTCTCCATGGCGTTGCGAACGTGGTCGGTATGTTTCTTTATATTTAAATAGGCCTTAAAAAAACAAACACATTCAAAGCTTCTGTGAATTTGTATGTGATTAAATAGACAATACTCACGTGTAGCATCGGCTTCGTGAGAGGCTCGTAATCGAAGTAATCAGACACCAGCTTAGCAATGCCCTTCCAATTGTTTGTATCTGCATAGCACAGCTTCGTCGGTCTGATGGAAGTACACACCATTTTCTAAACCAAAACAAACAAACAAATTCTTACAAAACTTACCCCAATTTATTAAATAACACGAAAGAACGGTAGTACTTCACGACTAATAACGCCATCTTGCGGCAACCTCAGAAATAAGCGTCAAAATATTTCAGAATACACAGAAGCAGGAAATTACCTGCAAACCACACTCATTGGGCACTTGTAACAACAACGGTTTCCGGAATTTATATTTGTAGTGAAAACTGTATTGGCGCCTAAAGTTCTCCGCATACGCCAATAGCAGGCGCTCTTTGGAACTGTTGGTATAATAACTCTTAGGAAAACTCGTGCGTGTTTCAAATACTGGCTCAGTAATCTCGGGCCAACAGAGGTTTACAACTCCAAGTTCGTAAATAGCATTGTTCAAAGACGCTATAGTCAGCGGCTCCTTCACTTCTAACAAGCTAAATATCCGGGGCGATATCTCCTCATATACCCCTTCTTCGTAAGGACGATCTAGAACTTCACCCGTATTCTCGTTTACTTCTAAAACAGGATCAAGGGTGTCCATTTCAGATTTCTTATCCACAAAGAATGAATCCGACACTGGCTTTAACATAGCACTCATTGTGGAACTTTGTAATAAAATTAATGGTTAAAATAAGAAATAAAATATTATAAACGTTATATTAGACGCCAAACTTTGATGAACTTTCATGAAACTGATCAGAGAATGTAATCACTACACACTGATTACGTTTTTCAGGCGTCTGAAGCCTGTCGCCTGTTGCTAAGTAACGATGACTGTAATGGAGAGGTCTGAAATCGACTGTAATCCATTACTTCATGTAAACTGAATTTATTTATCACGGAACCATTGGTTCACATTGTTTCCATTTCAAATTCAGCTACCCATCCAAATATTTTGAACGGACAGTGATCACAGATAACCTATGACTGTGATTATATTTATCTCTTTGCTTAGGTACATACTTATTTAATTAGGTAGGTAATTTCTATAAGAAGCTTGCCAAAAAATGGGTTCCACTCGCCAGTGTTAGTGACATGTAACTGCTGTACTGTTTTTTCACTCATTCTTACGAAATAAATAGAGATAGGTATAATGTTTTCCGCTTTTCAATAGGAACACAGACGCCAGTTACATTGACTTGACACTGACATTTCAATTTACAGTGACAGCCAGCTGGAAAATATCATTGAAAATGAGTTTATCAAAATAAAGAGATTTATCTAGATTTATGGAAATAAAATTGATAAAAATCTGATTAGTTTCAATTATACATTACATTTAAGTGTCTTTCATTAATATATAACGTCTTGACATCCTCTTAAGTGCTTTAATTGGAGTAAAGAATTGTTTCTAGTCATATTTGAGTGAATATAAGAAATAAGTGTGTAATGGTCGTGTGACTAATATTGTTAGAAGAATACATTCCGTATATGTGAAGAGTTTACGCGCAATATCGGCCCCGTGCGAGCAAGAAGGTCGCGGTCGCTGCAGTAAAGTCACGCTAACGTTAGGTTAACATGGGTAACAAATCGTCATTATTGCTACGGGAGGAAGAATTAGCTCAGATTCAAGAAGAAACGGGATGTGAGTAATTTATTTATTTATAATTTTGTCGCAATTTACATTTTGATACTTCATAATGAAATGATCATATGAAAATTAACAGCAAGAGGCTAAATAGAGCACTTAAGTCAATTTTTTTCTAACAATGCCATTCAAATTTGATAAAGCATCTGCGCAAATTACTAATGTACTTAAGTTTACATAATGATAATGATTTATTGTTTTTATCTGGGGTCAAACTCCAAAATCCTTTATTTGTTACTACCTTGTAAGTACCTACCTTTAACCAATCAAAACATATTGTAAGCTGTGTATAGTGTCCTGCAAAGCAAGTAAAAAAAAGAAATAAAATCTTATGGCCTACAACCCTCAGACCAAATCTGGCCCACCATAGTTTAATAATGAATAGTAATCTAAATCTATGACTATGTTTGCTTATGTGGGCAGAAAAATAAAATTATTTTGGCCCTTGGACTGTAACTAAACAAATATTATGGCCTTAGGGATTCAAAGTTTGGAGACCTCTGAATTATCTGAATAGTTTCATCAAAAAAAATACTAAAATGTGTTTGAAATTCCTTTTACAGTTACACCAAATCAAATTGAGCGTTTATACTCACGATTCACTTCACTAGACAAGAACGACTGTGGTACTCTGTCACGGGATGACTTCCTAAGGATTCCTGAGCTAGCCATCAATCCATTGAGCGAGAGGATTGTCCACTCGTTCTTTGCAGAGAGCCATGATGACCGGGTCAACTTTCTACAGTTCATGAAGGTGCTTTCCCACTTCAGGCCCATCAGGAAGAACAGGACGGAAGCTAACAAATTGAACAGCCGTGAAGAAAAATTAAGATGTAAGCTGTGCTTGATTGATATAAAATAAAACAATTTACTTTTCTTTTAAGTATTAAGGGATGGATCATCAAGAATAGGTTTAAAGATCTCTTCATGTAAAAATTGCAAATTATAAATGCATTATATAACATTTTTTAAATGAATTATCATGGGTATTCCCATTATATGTTCACAGTTGCTTTCTCAATGTACGACTTGGATAATGATGGCAAGATCTCCAGAGATGAATTGCTTGCTATTCTTCACATGATGGTTGGAGCCAATATTAGGTAAACAAAAAAGCCCTCTTAACTATAATGTTACATATTTTGATGAATTAAAAATAGTTTACATAATTTTAATAAATTAATTATAATCAACTTATAAAAAAAATGAATTCAAATATTTTATTATCTTCTTATCAACACATCCATGTCCATGGGCAGCGGAAATCGCTTACCATCAGGTCTGCCACCTATCACATAAAAAAAAACAGAAAATTAAGTTGTACCATAAAGAAATTAATGTATATGTATAACTTTGGATAACATAAGGTCATCATTAAATGTGGATTGTCAGGTTAAAACACCAAAACCTGCTGAACAATGTCGCCTGATTCATGTATAATTTATCGACAATTAAACTTCCACTAGTATTTGATCCTGTACACCCATGGAACAATCTGAATTTATAGCGATTTCATGTGAGCGAGAAGATGATATCGCGACGGAGTCTCCGCGACGAAGCAACTTTGTATGAGACTGGGCTAGGCTGAACGCAGTTTCGGCTCTAACTCTTGATTTTAAGCTACCACTCTCACTTCTATAATACTTGTTTTCCAGCGAAGAGCAACTGACCAGCATCGCCGAGAGAACCATCCTCGAGGCGGACACCAACAACGACCAGATGATCTGCTTCGAGGAGTTCTGCCACGCGCTGGAGCGCACCGACGTCGAGCAGAAGATGTCCATCCGCTTCCTCAACTGACCACCACATTCATGAACCGGGTATCTCAAATATATCCTTACCATCGTGCTCGCCGTGATTGTGTATGGGCTTCTCACTAAGAAATGAGTTGTTACTGATCTCTGTTACACTTGGTATAACACGGACAAGAGGAAAAAAGGAGGAGGAAAACACATTTCAAAAGGAATCTTTCTAAATTCATAAACTCTTAGGGCCAAGATACACTATGCATTTTTCAGGCACGTCTAATACTTCCAGACCGACCGATGGATCGATGTTCCGTCGAGTGTGCCCTACGATCGCAATTCGTAGGTATGCAATGTAACTGTTTCGTCGCGTCTTTAACGACACGATTAGAAAAAAATATCTTGACCCTAAACAGTAATTTTCCACGTACTTATACATAATGTTACTAGGAGTGTAATAGAGATCAGCAAAGTAGTACCCACAACTCTGCTTTCAAAATGAGCTACTCTCTAATTCTTATAGTTTGCTGCCCGGGGCTATTTTACTGTTTACCTGAATCGGACTATTACTAAAGTTTAGTATAATTTGTGTGTCTATATTAGCTAATTAACTGTTTAACAATTTTATTCTCTAACCTTATGGTCTTATATGGTATGCCGAATAGGATACCAAAATTATTTCTGAATTCGTAGCGCCTAGAGGCGCCTAATAGCTCTAACGCTCGAACTATAGTATCTCGACAGTATTTTGCTTAATCGCGTATCCATTATAACTATTATTAAATGAATAAGAACGGGAATTAACGCGATGTACATACATGATTTGATTACCTATGTACTTAACTCTACACATTTCGGCTATATTACTGCAGCCGTGGTAACTAGCGAACTGAGTTCAGTAAGCAGTATGTATGGTATTAGCCCACACTACTGCTACCCCCCACGTACCCATTCTATGTAGATAAACTATGTTATACTGTCATGGAAAATAATGTAAAGTGAACTCCTGTTACTGCATTTAGACTTGGTCTATTGTTTGTTGTTATACTGTAATTCGGGCGTTTGCATAGAGCTCTAACCTATCTATAGTCTATTTGCGTTAAGAACAGACCACGTCGTTACCATAATCTCTGTGTACAGGCGGCCTGTTTTTTCTTGACGAATGGACTGTAGGTATATTATAAAAAATCCACTAAGGAGATTATTTATTATTATTAACTTATCGTTTTAGCTAACTGTTTAGATTAATTTCTAATGGGCAAACACTTAATAAGTTGTGAAAAATATTATTTCATTGATGTAATTTTAGATATTTTAGAATACGGATGTGTATGAGGATGAACGGTAACAAAATAATTTTGAGCAGAGTACAGAATTGACATTGAGTCTATGCCAATATAAGAAATAGTTCAAAACTAGCTCGTACTAAGCGTTTCGCTTCTTCTTTCTTGGTACGAACTGCTAAGGAATGGAACAACTTGCCGGCTTCTGTATTCCCAGAGAGCTACTATTTGGGTGTCTTTAAGTCGAGAGTGAATAGGCTTCTTCTGGGTAAGCACGCTACATCTTAGACCTTATTGTCACTTTCCATCAGGTGAAACGAGGTCAAGTGCAAACCCATTTAATACATAAAAAAAGTGAACTCAAATTATATACTAATATTGATTGCCTTACTGGTGTATAAATCACATGGGGTGTCATCAATACGTGTTTATTGGTGATTTCAGACCCCTTAAAGCAGTTAAGGGTTAAAGTAGTGACGCAAAATGGACCTTTTTTTAATGAAACTTTGTAGCGGCACTCTGCAGCATTGATACAGTCGCAACCGACATCTACCACCTGTTTTAATGATACATAGTTATTGTGCGTTCGTATCGTTATGTAAAAAGGTCTGAATAGTTAGGTATAACCCTAAAGGACCGCATTATATGACTATGTCCAATGCATGTTTGTAAGCGATTTACATCTTCAACGATATCGCTTCAGATTGCGCAATCAACGAATCGTATCGGAATTCGTAATCTCTGTAGTGAACGCGCCGCAACATCAAGGTTTAATAAAAAGTCAGTCAATAATTTCTTCCTGCACGTCGATTCCCGCCTATATCAACTTGTATCAACCTATTTCTTTTTTCAACATTCCCTTTAGTTTGGTTATTAGAAGTTTCCACGATTGTTCGTCCTCTTGAATGTTATCTATAAATTAGTTAAGCAATTCGTTACTGTATACCATTTAATTCGCATTTAATCTGGTTGTATGTTTGTACTTAGAGGGCTTTTGTAGCGTTGTTGTTATCTAGATAAAACTTTTATTAATTCGAGCTCTCTTGATCTACTTGATCAAAGTAAATGTAAACTCGGCGATAAAATAATGTTGTTACAGTTTTAATAAAATAGTTATTTTTTACGCCGAGTGTACAGTCATAACATGTAAGCAAATTAGTGAGTTGTTACCAAAATAATATCCGAACGGCAAAGATAGAAAATATAAGCTGTGGTATTAGACATTGTGTAGCTGTATTTATTTGATGTATTAGATATAAATAAATCAATTAAAATATTTTTTACAAACAAAACAGTTTTTTAATTGGCCTGATAAATGAACAAATATACTCAATTCTATTATAACTTAGATTCACATATCTTAAATTTAATATAATATTAAAGACGCAAGTATATTGGAAATAAACATTGCATAATTTCATAAACATTTAATGATATTTTATATTACATAGTTTTGTAGAAAATATAACTTAAATTGCAAATGTTGACTGCAATCCGCTCCTACAGTACTACCAACTAATTACTCCGGATTCAAAAATCTATTAAAAATGCTGATAATTAAAAAAACACCTACCCCATATTCATTCATTACCTATGCTAAATTACTTGTCTCAATTTACATTTGAACGAAATATTGTTTTTATGCATGGCATGGCTAATGTCTTGTCTAATAATATTGATGTTTTGAAGATTTAATACTGTTCTATGCCCATACCAAGTATGAGGAGAAACCCAATAAATCTGATTGGCATACGATAAGGATGACTGTAAAATGTGTATAAATTACAATTCCTACCTTACTTTGGTAGTAAGAAATTGGACTTTGGAACTTCTCCTAATGCATTATTAGATAAAATGGATACCCAAAATTTTGTATGAAGTCATGAGTATATTATGCGAGATCACCCAAGGCGCCCTATCTCATTCCAAAATCTGAATTTAAAGCAAGACTTCGTAGCGACGAAAGCTTTAACTAAAGAGACCACAGATTAGTATCTCCAGGGAGTATACTGTTTCTCAAATCCAGTTTCAACGTTGGACGTGGTGAAATGTATCCTGAATAGCTTCGGTACTGTAGGGCGCGGAGGGCCCTCCGAGTGTTATGCGGTCGAGGACACGGCCAGCTTCTTCAGATGCTCCATGAACACCTGCAGCGACACGTCGTCCGTCAACACGGGGGCGCCACCGTCCTGTGGGCACGACAGTCAACATATGAGACAAAGGAGTTATGTAATAGCACAGTATAAGACGGAAGCAAGACAGGAAGTTTGACGAAAAGAGCATAAAATTATATAGTAAAATAAGCTAAACAGCGCGGTTAAGTGGATGCGACTTGACCCAAAAAAAAAGAAAAATCTTGTACTAACAACCGCAGACTGGGTTATTACTACAGTGTTGTTAGGGTTCCGTATTTTGAACTTGAATTATTCTTAAATCTCTAATAGTGTTTCCATATGTATTTTTTTTAATATCGTGACCATCGATATTAAACTACATTAACGTAGTAACAAAAAATGGACACTTAGAGAAACTTAAGAACAATAAAATATAAAACAGTATTTAAATAACCGCTTTCCCAAAATATGTACATGTACTAAGATAGAAATAACATGGTGAGTAAAATTACACGTAAATAAACGCCAACACAGAAAAATACCCAAATTTGTCATATTAGTACCTAAGTGTAAAGTGGCAGTGACTTTCCAACTTCGAGTTGAATATTAACTGAAAAAATCTGACAAATTTGGATAAATTCTATCAGCGTGTGTGCATTTTTAGACTCCCAGTAAGATAATTTTTATTTATCATTCAAGTTAAACCCAAAAGAACTACTTTTAAAACAAGCACGTATGAAGCTGTTATTGTAAAAAAAACTTAAATGTTAGATCCCACACAAACCAAGTTAAATTTTGAAAAATAAAAAACACTACCGCTGATGGAATCGGCATCGCCTGGATTTCGCCAAAACATTGATGAAACAAAAAAATACAAATCAAACCATGCTCTCATGGTACATACAATGAAAAACATCAAACCGTGCAATAAAGAAAAAAAAACAATCAATAGGAAAAAAAAATACAAATTAATAAAAAAAATTCTACAGAAAAGTCGAATGACTTTAGCCCTTGGAGTGTAGCGTTGGCTTAAAACGGGAAACAGTTGCAAGTGCCGCCAGATCCCTACTACAATATTTTTCGTCGGTTGGAGGATATTATTAATACGTACTCAAAAACTTCATAAAAATGAAGCGGAATAATGCAGAACAAATATGTTAAAAATGAAAATATATTTTATTTGATTTTACTTGAAAAGGTACATTTGAGAATCAAAAGAGCTTTTAGTTTTTATTAAGAAAAGACTGCAGTAAAGGTCTGGCGAGATATTTCAACCAACTGTTTCCTATTTTGGGCTGGTGTGGGTGGCACTCCAAGCTGCATCTAGGGCTAAAGTCCAGTCATTTCATGATATGATAGTTATGAATACTTTAGATAAGTTTATAGTAGGTATATGAAGAAAGAATCGTTCATCTCAAGCTCATGCGGTATGCGCTAGACTCAATCATAAGTTGAAAACAAAATAAATATTGAATAAAAAATCATTTCGTGTTCATTCAGGCGGGAATCGAACCCACATCCTCCACATACCGGGTGGCTGTTCTACCAAATAAACTTCTGAACGCGTTACTAAGCCAACAAAATGTGTAAGTGCTTGATTAAAAAAAATGCAAACATGGCAAGTTTGCATTTTTTTTTCTTATAAGAAGAATTAAATGTTTAAGCAAGAAAATTTTAATTAATATCTCTCATGCACTTGCTGTTTCGTAATATACTTAATTAAAATGTGATAATTTAATTTTATAATAGCGATGTAATACTGACCCCTCCGTAGGCGTACATGTTGTTATGCGTTTGCGACGGGTTCACCTTCGAAAGCAGGAACCGAGCCTGAAACACAACAGAAGACTTATAAATAAAAACTATGAATACATGTCACATCAGCGAAGTTTCAATATTTAATTAAGTATTATTGTAAGCAACTTTCTTTTATTTGACTCAAAAAGTTTTTCGGAACACAATAACTTCACCGTTGTATTTTTTTTAAATGTCTTATAATCGGCACAATTAATACAAATCTACAGGCGGTAATTACGCGATGAGTCACCCTAAACAACATTAGTAAAGTAAAGTATCACAGCCTTATAAACTGTCCCACTGCGGGGCAAAGGTCTCCATCATAGAAATCAAGTCATCGCTATTATGCGGATTGGTGATCACAAACCCGAGCTATGTTCGAAAAATTCGAAACATACTTTTTGCTCGACCCGGGAATCGAACCCAGGACCCCGAGATCACGGCCCGGTACTTAAACCACTAGACCAATAGGGCGACACTAAACAACATTGAAGTCAGTTAAATCATATAATACGCCTAAGTAATAAGAACATATCGGAGAACTACATAAGCAACTAGCAAACGTCAAAAAAAAACAAGAGCGTCGATTCAACGTGGACAAAACGAGGAAGGTGGTGCGCGCCGCAGCGCGATAACGCGCAGAATGTTGTGCCGGGTTTTGGTGACGGCCATCGCCATCTCATGTACGTTCTCTCGTGAAGTAATCGGTCAGCGCACCCCGCGTAATGACCACAAAAAAGGTTCCAATAACAAATGTTTATTGTAAATACAAATTGTAAACTGGCCTGTAGCGCGCGACGAAGGTTACTCCTTGTGTGACGTTAGCCAACATACGTATCCCTGAATATTCATGATCAAGTTGAGATATTTTCAGATTTAATATGTGTTCTGTGGTTGAGTGGATTGCAAAAGGAGGATTTGGACGTAAACATGTTGCGGAAGTTACGGCGGCACAATGTAAACATCGATGAAATGAATAGAGAGTAAGTACGTACAATTGTTCCTTTTCTTAGCCATTGACTTGAACAACCAATGTTTAACAAGGTTTGTTACAATTAGGTATATGCGTCAAGAGTGCCTCGAACTGCCAAGCAAGAATAATACAAGTGAGAATAAAACAACCACAGTAGTTACAAAAAATAATGGTAAGAAATTTTGAACTCAAATCATCATAATAAAATAGTTGAACTAAAATTTCGAATTAATGTTTCAATTAATAAAATTACAGATTACGGAAAAAGCAATGAAAAGGTCGTAAAAACGGCTTTAAGAGATTTGGAGGAGAGCAATTTATCTGACACGAGATCCACAAACAAAACAATCACGGAGTCGAAAGAAAGTACTTTAAAACTTATAGGAGACCAATCTAACAAAAACATTTCCACCGACGCTTACAGCACGGACGGATTAATTCTAACAAAGAAATATGGTGAAAACACTACGCATGACGAAAGTAATAATAACGATAAACGTCAGCGAAACCTTGAAAAAGTTATTGACTTTTGGCAAACTTTTAAAGCTACCAGAAAGCCTTTAACTAGCCAAACCACGGAGGAAATACCAAAGGATCTACGCAATGCTACAACAGATGACAGAAACCAACACATAAAAGAACCAGATTATTTGAGTAAGTTACTTGAGAATTTAATTAATGAAACTTTGAAGATATCTACTACTACAACTGCACCACAACTGGACCTTACGAAACTTACTCAACAAATTGAAAAAATATTAAAACTATTGCCAGAAACCGTAAAAGATAAAGATAGTAATTTACCAAAAATTACGAGTGAAATTACACCCAAATTAAAAGACGTATTATTATATCCAAGCCTAAATGGTTTCATAGAGGGAGATATACCATCAAAAACGATGTTACTTTCTGAAAGATTAAAAGACTACAAAAATAACCCCATATTCATGGATCGATTGAATATCACACATATTGAAGACCTACTAATTAAGGCGCCAAAAATATATTCTGTAGATTTAAATAAACCCAATGAAACACGAGTTTGGAATCTTCCTGAAAAAAATGAAAATCGTCCAACAAAAACAAAAGATAACAAAACAGAAGATGTGAAGTTCATTTCAAAAGAGGTTATAAAAGAGATCACTGAAGACATCAAAGCTCAAGTACTTAAAGATTTACGACCAAGTTTAACTACTATCACTTTTAACACGACCTCGAACCCTTCAATTGTTAATACAACCACCTCTACCTCTACTATTAGCACCAGTACTGCTGTAGCAACTACCCAGGGTACAATACTGCATATTTACAACTTATTCTTCATCTTAATTTTTTTAGTTAGTTTTATTAATTTGTCTATTTGATTTCAGCTACAGTAAGCAAAACGCAAGATGCAACACGAATGATAGCAAAATTTATGGATTTCTTTGAACAATTCAAAACCCTACAAGAAAATGCCGATAAAACAGTTGTAAAAGGAAAATTCAAAGTAAAAGTTTCAAAGAAAAAATCTGTGCCAAAATATAAGAATCCTTTTAATATTGATAGCCATGCTCCTATGTTAATAGTTGATTCTAGAGAACCAGGACGTCATGATAATATTCCAATACAATATTCATATTTTCAGAACCAAAACATGCCTGTCATTCATTTACCATTAACTAGTGCACAAGTTGTTAAATATAATGCGAACTCGTATGTTCAACCTACGTTTGAAACAATGCAGACACCTATAACGATACAAACTAACTCAGGGGAAATACCTCCTTTAAAAATTCGTATACATAAACCATTAAAGTTGGTACATCAAAATATTGTAGTAACAACTCGGCATCCCGTCTCCTCGACTCGGACTCGAACGAACGATAGATGGACCGAAGTCAGCAAAAAGGAGAATAATTACAAAGATCTAACTAGAGTCCCCCCTGGCCTCAAGGTCCAATTCAAAACTGACACACAAGTGAAACCACAAACCTATAGTGATAAACTTGACGCACCAGTACTGAGGTCTTACAATATTAAAAACCACAGATATGTTGAAAATATGCGTCCACCGCAGTTTGATAATGAAAAGGCTAAATTATACGAGCAGCGATCTTACAGAATTGCTCAAACTAGCTACATAGAAGGCAATAATCTAACAAGATGGAATGAAGATCAGCAGCAGAAAGCGTTTGAACGAAAATATAATAAAATTGCAAACCGTATAAATCAAGATAATGATGTGCCGCTACAGTATGACGATGGGAAAACTAAGGTATCGGAACCAAAAGCTTATAGTCTGAGAATTCTAAACCAAGACGACCGTGACAGTCCGAGCTGGATTGACGATGAAAAAACGAAGTTGTTAGATCAATCGCAGTATAAAACTTTAACAGACAAAAATAAAAACGAAAATCCACATAATCTTAAAGACGAGTCACTTAATAAAACACCAAATCAACGATTTTACAAATATGAGACTTTCGGAAATGATGAAGTCAGTCTGCCCCGCTTTGAGAATAAGAATATGGAATTGTTACAAGAAAGTTCATGCAAATACACGAGGGATCCTAATCAAGACAGTCACCATTCCGCTCAGTATGAGAGTGAGAGACTTAAAGCGCCGGAACAAAGTCCCTATAAATCTATAACAATTACAAATCAGGAGGACCATCATTACCCATATCAGGTTGACGATGTGAAATTAATGGCATTGGAACAAAGTCGATACATAAGTGAAAGAAATAAAAATGAAGACAGCGGCAGTCGCCAACAAAATCGATACAAAAATGGTAAGCTTGCAAATCAAGAAGACGGTAGCCGTCATCCAGGATTAGAAAATGATAGAATAAAATCATTAGAACAAAGTCGCTACAAAAGTGGAAGGATTGCAAATGAAGAAGACGGTGGGCGTCAATTAGGATTTGAGATTGATAAAATAAAATCATTAGACCAAAGTCCGTACAGAAGAAGCGGAATTGCAAATCAAGAAGACGGTAGCTGTCAACCAGGATTTGAAAATGATAAAATAAAATCATTAGAACATAGTCGCTACAAAACTGCCAGAAATAGCAATCAGAGTGAAAGTTTAAGAGGTCGACCGAGATTTGATGATCAGAAATTTAAATCGCTAGAAAGTTCGTACCTAATATCGCGACCCAGAAGCCAAGAAGCTATTTACCGTCCGCATATAAGATTAGAGGATGACAAAACTAGATCAGTTGAACGTACTCATCAGTTTATAAATAAAATAATCAGAAGGCATGACGATGATCCAAATGCTCAGTTTGAGAAAAAGCTAGAACACATACCTTATAAAAATATAAGAACCAAAGATCAAGAGGGTGTTCGTGGGTCTTCGACAATTGAGAACGAAAAGGAGTCCTTGGTACCAAGTGATTTTGAAAGTTTCGACGAGAGAAATCTGTCTCAGCAAACATTTTATAAGAACGCACGAAACAGGATTCGGGAAGAGAATCGTACACCAAGATTTGAAAATGTCCTAAGTGAGAAACCGAATAATAATTACAAGGATAAATCAAATGCACTTGGTGAAACGGAACGGAAGTCTTATCCACGCGATAGAATTAGTTTCGCATCATTTAAAAGTCACAACCGAGGTCGTTTTCATAATAAATTTGAGAAGGTAGATGGTTGGCACGATCAGGAGCTTTTGAATAATAGAAAAGAGTTAAAGTTAGCTTCGAGGCATCAACAACCCCTCAACGACCTGAAAAAGCCTTCTACCTATGACGACTCACACTTCAAAAACTTCTTGAAAACGCAACAGAAAGTAAACGATATGCTCGAGAAGATTTTGTCAAGTAAACCGAGTCGTGTTGACCCTCGTAGTGTGGAAATTGTTTAGATAAAATACATATACTAAATTATTTCTAGTTACATAGTTTACTTCTTTACCCCCTGAATTCTATAAGCTACATTTGATAAATATTGATAGGTGAAAAATTTTAGTAAAATAATTCATACTTAAAGAAAAACAATTCTCATTTGAATTTGAAGAATAATACTACATAGTAATAACTACATAGCATGTTTGTTATTTATTTATTTTGTATAATTAACATTTTGGTGTATCTGGGATTACTGTGAGTGTAACCTATTTAGCTTTCGATATGGGTAGCTACCCAAAAAATAATATACAGGACAGCTATCCTGTGTATTATTTTTTGGCAGAGCCATATTAAAAAAAAGAAGTTGGATCTCTGTTCAAAAGTATGCTATCTACAGTCAGTTCCAATTATGAAGTCCTTTTTGACATTTCGAAGAACGTAACTTAATCCCTCTTATTACAAAAAGCTGCTCTGATACCGGTTTTAATCCTAAACTAGCAAGTTCCTGATTATTACGGATTAATGTTAGTTCTTAAATTTTTATTACAAATCCTCGACTAACCATAGATCACTTAGTACCGCAGGATAGTGTCAAAATTGATCGAATCATTCAATCATTCATTCAGTGACATTTCATTTTTCATAAACTTATTTTGTTGTCTGAAGTAAAAATATTTTAGAAATGTTTTTAAGCATCAAAAAATTTAAATATTGGCCTTAGTAAGGTTTTCAAGTAATATGCATAGGAATTGCTTATATTTTTGGGATTAACCAAAAAGTAAATTGATTACTTTCTCACAAATAACTTTGGTGTAAAACGGAATGAACTGTCACAGAGATCGTTAATCTTAGTTATGTAATAATGTTTACTCTAGTTCTTCAGTTATTCCCCGTATTAATGCCACAACTTATTTTAAACCACGTTTTGGAATAAGAGGAAATAAGTTCCATATAAACCAATTGAATATCTCTTTTTGTATTTGGTGGTAAATCGGCATTTGAAAAATATACAATAATACAAAAACACCCTACAATTAATTCACAAGCGAAATTAACACATTGTTTTTGAATATAATGCTCAAAATCATCTAAACTTTTTTGCGCGATAGCGGGTACGTACTAATGATTATGTTTTACTTTTAAACATTGTGACGTGCCTAAGTATTCAGTTACTTAAACCGAGCGAGCATTCGCGAATGAAAATCAATCTAGCGGCATTGGGGCTGCTTATAGCTGAAATAACTTTGATGCATTTTACAATAAAAAGTACAGTAATTTGCAGGACGTCATTTTTCGTTTACTAACGCGATGTAAAATGCATAGTGATCTCTACCGAAACAACGCCGAACCATCTGCTTGATTGCTTTTTAAAGCTACGATCTGCTTTTTACAAGCTCCATCTAACGAGAACCGCTGAACTATTTTTCCCATACTAAAGAAAAAAGTAAGACATTAGGGCCACCGAGAGAAGTCTGATTTGACACATAGAAATTTGATGTTAATAGTGATGTGCCATAGACTGCACTTAGACTGTTAATGATATTACCTAATACCCAAGGTTAGTAAATTACTGCTATTTTTTGATACTTTTATCAATAAATAACGTAATATTCTTTATAGCAATAAATAACGTAATATTCTTTTCTATGAAAGAAAAGAATATTACGTTATTTATTGCTTTTTTTTATTCCGTTAATTATCTTTCTTATATAAAAAATAAGGTTATAAAAATAATTTAATTGCGAAGTGGTGAGTGTTTTGAGAAATAAAATGTGACAAAAATTTGTAATTAAATATTAAATTAATGTAACCAATCGATTCTCAAATGGTTTAATTTATTGTGATATATGAAATAACATTATATTAAAAATCCTAACGATAATATAACAGTGCTATTACAGGCCACGTCAATACACTTTAAAAAGAAAAAAAAATTCGAACGACCTAACCTTGTTAAAAGTGGGATGGAACCGAAAAAAAGGTATTTCTTGCAATTTATAAAGTATTTCTTTGATAGAAACTGTTGAATTCATCTTAAAAGTGCAGTATCCAAACACATTTGTATTTATTTCAATTTTTGAATGACAGATTAATAAAATTTACTTTTATGATATTTTGTACCTCAGTCTAAAGTTGTGTCGGTTGCAAATGCCAAATCAGGGTCGTGGCGCCCGTATGGGTAATAGGTTCGTCCTACAGCCCACGACGCCTTCCCATTTAAGGGCGATGAGGGAAAACCGCTGGGGTTTAGTCGGTATGCCTCTGGCCGGCTTCTCGTTAGGAGAAGCCCCCGCCAGAGGAGAGCCCGACATAACCCTCCTGCTCCCCAGCAGGAGGGTATGCATAAGGCGCCGCCACTAGGCGGCGACGTCGGCCATTGCACTTCGGGCCGGCGGCATTCCCCAACGAAAAGAAAAAAAAAAAAAGACTTCTCTCGGTGGCCCGACTTTAAGTGAAATGAGCCTGCCACTGACCTGCGAGCCGCCATGCTCGGTGTCGATGTAGCGCGGCACGGGGAAGCGGCTCTGCAGGATCTCCTGCGCGTCGTCGATGGGCGCGCGCAGCAGCTGTGCGAAGCTCTCGTACTCCGCCATGTCCTGGTAGCGGAGTGCGCGCCATTGCGCTATGGTCTGGGGAAAAATACGTTTTTTTATGTTACGACCAACAAGCATGAACCCATCTGATGTCTGTTTGACGTTCTTTGATATTAGATTTTATAAAAGAAAGAAAACAATGATTAGTGTTGTCGGACAATCTATCCATAGACTATCAAACGGAAACACTGCCCCCCCACTGGTTCACTTCAGTAAATTCAAATGATTTGATCAATTGGGGGTCTGGGGGGAATGCAAGTCACATTACATAATGAAAGATGTGATGTGACGCCCTGTAAAGGCATGGCCGAAATATTTAGGTACAATAACAATAATTTATTTGTAGGATGGTCATGCAAGGGCCTATATTAGAGATTTTTATTTCAAACAGATAGTGTAAACACACGGAACAAAGTTATTCTGTGAATATTCTCGTACAACTCAAATGTTAGTCGAATATGGTCTGACTGTAATCAGTAGTATGAACAGTAGAAACCACAAATCGTATCTACCATTTTATCATATAAAACATATTTTTTTATTCATACCTCCCCATGGTAGATCAGTATCTGGAAGAACGTGTCCATGAGCAGGATCCGGTCGGGCTGGATGGAGGACGTGTCGAGCAGCACGGGCTCGGGCGGGCCGCCAAACGAGTACGAGTACAGGATCGGCTGGATCATGATCAGCGACTGGGTCAGGTCCTCGCGCATCAGCATGTGTCTGGGAGGAAAAGATTTTTTTAATAATTTTAAAATAATACATATTTCACGCCGTGTGGTCCCCGGCAGAGTAGAATAGGCCACCCTCACCTTACCGAGGTGTCGTAAAAGGCGACTAAGGTAAAGCTGCTGGCATGATCATCAGCACCCAGAGAAGGAAAACTCTGCATTTATATCAAAACCCTCGCCAACCCGTCTGCCAAGCGTGGCGAGTATGGCAATTACCCCTCATGTGATTGAGGGAGGCCCATGCCCCAGCAGTGGGGACTTAAATGGGCTGATGATGATGACATATTTCACAACATTGATCTGACTCCGAGATAGGTAGCTCAAGCACCTGTGTTACGGATATCAGAACCAACAGCGGGATTACAAATATATACATATAATACTTTTCTTTTGTAAATACATACTTATAATACATAGAAAAACCCAGACCAATACATACAGACATGTTTACGCACACAGATGTTTTTACTGTGTGGGGATCGAACCCGCTAACCTTGCACTAAACTACCACTCCATTCCTATCCAAACGGGTCGTCAAAGATCGTTTATAGTGGCACAGTACATATCGATATTACCAATATCGGTCGTGTATTCATCAACTTCTACAATGGACAACATTTCAAAATTGCTAAGCTCTGAAACAAAAAATACCAATTCTTTGTTTACTTTTCCGCTGCTCGAATATATATTTATTCATTTTTTATATTGCTTATTTACTGAGAAAAAAATTAAAAACTAAAAAACGTAAGATGACGTCATCGGACGGCAGAATGTAAAATATTTCTTTGCTTAGCACATTATAGTTTTAAATTTACGTAATGCCAAACTCAGGACATGTAACTGTCAAAAAAAAAGACAACTTGTCAACGTTGAATGTATGAATGACGTTGACAATGTTGACACTAGTATTATTTACCTTTGACAGTAGTACCTTTTTTTTATTAAAACAATGATAAGCAAAGGAATATCGCTGTATTCAGCCGTCCGATGACGTCATTTGGCGCTTACGTCTATTTAGAATAAAAAGAATTTCAATAATTATTTTATGCATGAAAATGGACAAATTTTGAAAAAAGAAAAAATATGGGTCTGTTCATTTTATGTCTACTTTCATATAAAAAAACAATATGGACATGTTAAAAATTTGAAATGTTGTCCATTAAGATGACACTCTTATCTACAGTTACTTTTAATACAGCTATAATCCGTGTTTGTTTACTTCTATTTACTATCGTATATAAGTAATACTTGTTTAACGTCTACTTATTTGTCTACTCTCATTTAGTTAGTTTAAGTTGTTACTGCGGTGCCGTCACGTGCATCCCTCAATACTGGCAATGGCTGAAAATCAGTGGTTTGCTCGTCGAGTAAACATTGCACTGAGCCATTGCCATTTCGCACCACTACTGCACACATGCCTCACTATAAGACTTTCTGGGGATTTTTACTGTACTTACTTTTATACTGCTCTGAATGTGTGCTTTGTGATGCGAATAAACGTTTTATCTATCTATCTATCTTACTCAATAAAGGCGACCTTAAACGCATTGGCCAGGCGCGGAAGGTCCCAGGTTCGGAATTTATAAAACGGATTATAGACGAACGGACGCATATAACCACAACAACTTGTTGTGGTCATAGGCGACCCCACTGAAACCCTGGCACTGTTCGCTCACCTGTAGAAAGTGGTCTCGTCCGGCGAGTTGTTGAACACCTGCAGGAACTGAGAGCGACGCAGGTGGTACATGAACTGCGGGTACAGGCTGAAGTTCTCGGACAGGCGGAAACTGTTGGGGTCATCTTTGCCGTACTCGCCGAACTTCTGGCACTGTTATAACAAATAACCTTTGATCAATTTTAGAAACCAGCCGTTATTTCCTCAACTATTCGAACCGGTTGGTCTCAATATTCAATCTCCTAGAATTTTCCTTACTAGAAAATTATCTCTAAATCGATTTCTGGCCTTACCAAAATGACAGACAGACGTCAACTTGAAAACATCATGAAGAAACCTGCACGATTCGGATAATTTGAAGACGATTTTTTTTTATGTGATTGATGGCAGACGAGCGGGCGTAGCACCTGATGGTAGCCGCCGGCCTTGGGCACAGACAACACCTTTTGATTAAGCCTCCGGTACCCCACTCATCATCATCATCTCTGCTTCCCGCCGATTTTCTGTGAGGTTAAGGTATCATAGTGGCCAAGCCGGCCCATTAATGCCGAAGCTTGGTTCTCTTAGCGAAGCCACATAATGAAAAGAGGTGACGAGAGCCCTGAAAACTGATTGCCCAACAGTTGTTGGGAACAAGGAGGGTAAGCGAACCCGAGGACGATCCCCAACCAGGTGGACCAATTAAGTGAGAGGAGCACCATCAAACAAGTTCTGCTCGGTTGCCAGAGACGCGATGAATAGGCACCGGTGGAGGCAGATCACATAAGCGAGATGCAACTCATATACATCTGTTGAAGACCACTATCCTCCGTCATGAGGGAGCGATCGCAGAGAGATTCTTTAAATCAAAGGTGGCCTCGGGCTCCAAAGCGACGGCTGCGGACGCACAGTAGAATGATTAATGATCGGAGTAGGTAGAGCTGTTTACCCAAACAACGTCATTGACCACAAACATAGATGTTAATATGGACATACCCCGGGATTCTGACTATGGTCCCGTGATTAAGGTGATACTGCGATCTCACTAGCGCCGCCTATCAATTTGTATTAATTGTGACGAATATAGGATATTGTTGCGAAAAAAACGGGCAATGAGATTCTAAAAAAAAGGTATTTGTGATTTTTCAAGATATATCTGGCACAAAATATCTCGTTAGAAGTAACCAAATTTTTGAGAATTGCTAAAAGTGGCCACTTTAGGCGGAAATCAAAAATTAAGTTACATGTAGGGGGATAATTTGTGCCAGATATATCATTGAAAAATCACAAATACTTTTTTTAATCCCGGGATTCCAAGATTCCAGCATGTCCATATTATTTGAACAAAAAAATCCTGCCAAGTGCGAGTCGGACTCGCCCATGAAGGGTTCCGTAGCAGCAAGTAAGATATATGGAAGGTAAATTGCGGTTTACGGTTTATAACTGTATTAAAAAAACTACTCACTATATCTAGATCAAACCAATTTTCGTTGTTAGTTTTCATGATTATGTGCATTACATTTTTTTAGTTTTATAATTTATTTATTATAGAAGTTAGAGGGGGTTGGGGACACACAATTTACCACTTTGGGAGCTTCTCTTGCGCAAAGTATTGTGTTTAGAAAAAAAAGATGTTAAAAACCACAACATCATTTTTAAAGACCTAACCATAGATAGGTTTGATGAAAAATAAATTTTTGAGAATCAGTTTCAAGTATGGAGACCCCCCAACTTTTTTATTTTTCCCAATTTTTGTGTAAAAATCGTATTGCGGTTATTATATTACGGTTATAGATTTACCAAGTTTCAATAGTATAGTTCTTAGTTTCTGAGAAAAGTGGCTGTGACATACGGACGGACGGACAGACGGACAGACATATAAGGGTTCCATTTTTTGCCATTTGGCTACGGAACCCTAAAAATCTGATAACTCCTAATAGCTCTACCTACTCCGATCATTGACAATGATCCACTGAGATGATGCTGCCAAAAGCCTCACCAAACGGATCAGCATCCTGTCGAGCCAGCGCAGCACGTCGGGCCCGTCCTCGAGCTCGGCGCGGTACACCACCAGGCGCGCCATCACCACCGCCGCCGCCTCCTGGTCGAACCCGGCCGCGATGTGGTGCAGGTTCACAGCCGCGTCGCCCCAGCTGCGGTAACCGACGAAACTTTTAAGAACTAAACTTAAGGCCCTAACTATGGACGCCAATCGATTTAAACTGATATGGGTATCAAATCAACGATCTCACTAGACTAGACCATAGAGTAGAGTTGATAGTTCTGTATATCACCAAATTAAATCTTCTTTCTAAAGTAAAAATTAAAATCGATTGGCGTCGCTAGTGTGTGAAATTAACTATGTGAAAGCTGGATCGGCCCTTGTGCGCCGGTCGCTGGGTCGCGGTAACCGATTATTTATTTTTAGTTGACTAGATAATATACACCACACAATTACCTGTCAAGGTTAAGAATCAAATCTGGTCGATCGAACTTTTCAATACACAATTAACTCACTTCCTAGCCACAGTGGTGACTCTCACGCGGCGCTGGCCGCTGGAGTGCTGGTACTGCGTGATGAGCTGCACGCAGCCGCGCCCGCCTTGCGGCACTGCAGCGTGCTGGTTGGCTACCTGAGGAAGGGCATCAAAATCGTTGAAGTATTCAAGAAAAGAGTGAATAGGCTGTTACTAGACAGACATGATCCATCCTCGGAGACGTCATCACTTACCATCAGGTGCGATTGTGGCCAAATGTCTGGCTATTCTAATAAAAAAAAAATGTAGTAAATTGGCACAGTAGGGTTTACTGTGCCAATTTACTACTTTTTTTTCATCATCATCATCATCCTTCTTGCCCTGTTCAGGTTATCTGTCGGGCTAACATGCCATCAGCGAGATATGTCACGGAAGAGATACGACAAATTTGTCTATATCGACTAATATGTCGTTTTCTCTAACATGCGCATCACGATCGACAAATTTCTCGTGGTAGACAAAGGATTACTCGTGTAGACAAACCAGTGTTGCCCTTTGAAATATACATTTGTTTTCTTATATAGCTAAACTGGTTTCGTTCATTCAATAAACAATCTGAGTATTACCCTTTATGGCAATATTTCATTCAATTTACGTCACTTTTGACATGGTATTTTTTTTATTTTGTGTATTAACAACCGCGACGACTACTAAGTAGTTTGAATCACAAAAAAAAATGTTTATTTGAATTGAAAAAGTTTGTTTAGTTCCTAAGTTTAGATCCAAGAGAAATGGAAAATCTAAATAAGAAATCGTAAGTACGAAATACTTTCCATTGATTTTACTCTAAAATGCGATATGTTGATATAGTTTGGCTCTAATCTCTTAAAGGAGACTGTATATTTGACGGTAAATAAGGCAACTAACTAGGGGAATGGAAACTGCAATGCAACCTATCTGGGTGAACGTCCTATACTTATAATAGCTGTCGTAAATTGTGCATTTGACTTCTAAGCGTATTGTATGAGCCGTCCTACCACGTATGTTTGTTGCTAACATTTTCAGATTTCAACGGAGTAATAGCCAGATTACTTAAATCAGCCGACAGGTTTTCTACAAGGTATCCGCCAGAGTTATTGGAACTCCCCGTCCGTTAAATCGAACGGTTCACAAAAGCCCGAATTGCCTTTTTCTGAATTTTTCGGATTTCTCGCTCCTCATAAACACTAAATAAATAGTTGTAATATGGGACTGCCATATTTTTATAATAAGTCTCTCTAAACAATCTTTCTCTTCCTATCTCTTCCTATACTAGCGATGACGCCAAAACTTCTCGTTTTTAGCTGTCAAAACTCGACAAAATAAGTGTTGCATGTTAGGGTTTGTAGACAAAAATACCACAGATAATCAAAAACCACTTTTTTGACGAAAAGAGTCGAGTTCTAAGTGCAGCCATGTTAGAGTCGGAAGACATATAGACATAAACGAATAAAACACGAGATGCGGGGTAGACAAAATTATGTCGCGGTGCGCATGTTAGGAAAACTGGGCCCAATATGTCTTCTTCTTCCATAAATGCTTGTCATTCGTCATCGAATCATTCTCTACATTTATTGTATGACTTAGACAGGGGAACCAGACCAAGTGGATCAACCCCTAAATAAATAAATAGTAGCCCATGACCCCAATTCAGTGCAACTATGTTTAAGAGTGTTCATCATCATCATCATCATCATCATCATCAGCCTATCGCAGTCCACTGCTGGACGTAGGCCTCTCCAATTGTTCGCCACCATGATCTAACCATAGCTTCTCGCATCCAGCTCTTGCCAGCCATCCTGCGCAGATCGTCCCTCCACCTAGCCAGAGGGCGCCCTACATTACGTTTATCAAAGAAACATTACGTTTTTAAGAGTGTTACATAATATCAATCAATTGTCATAATAAATCATACAATTTTAAAAAATATTGCTTAAATATTTCATTCCATGAGCGTAAAAAATGTGCTTGTTAAGCACATTTTTTACGCTGTGCTGTTATTTTAATATACTTACAAAATTAACAATACCTACCTCAAAGAATATAGCCATAGTGGTGCTTGGAGTGAATGTGCACATTTTCCACTGGCTAGTGTTGCCCATGCCCACCTCCTGGTCGGCCACGCTGGGGCCCTTGGCGTTCAGCGAGACGCACGACCCAATCGCGCCCGATACTGTTATAAACAATGTGTTATAGTTACAACAACTGCCATATGTGTATTAGTGGTGGATAGAGCTAACGAAATTTCAATTTATGTTTCCATTTATAAAAAAAAAACAAATGAATAGATAAAACAAAAACTTTTACATTTTGAAATATGCTGTTCAACATTCTAATAATGGGCCTATTTGATATTCAAAGTAAGGCAATGACAGTAAAGTACAGAGATAAACAATTGAATAAACAATTTTATTTGCTTTCAACAAATAAGAGATATTTTGTGAAGGAAAATAATTTCTTACTCTTTAATTCGCGAGAACATTTGACTTCTAAGGTTCCATTAAATGCCATCTTGTAGTCTCCTTTTTGATCTTTAGCGAATACTCTCTGGAATGTCTGCTTGAACAACGAAGAGTTGAATGAATCGCCCATTACCATGTGACCACTGAAAATTTGACAAAATGTTTATAAATAATTAGCATAAATCAATTGGCCAGCCGTGTGGCCAAAGTAGAATAGGCCACCCTCACTCTTACCGAGGTGTCGTAAAAGGCGACTAAGGTAAAGCTGCTGGCATGATCATCAGCACCCAGAGAAGGAAAACTCTGCATTTATATCAAACCCTCGCCAACCCGTCTGCCAAGCGTGGTGAGTATGGCAATTACCCCTCATGTGATTGAGTGAAGCCCGTGCCCCAGCAGTGGAGACTTAAATGGGTTGATGATGATGATGATGAATTGGCCAGCGCACACCGTGGGAAAGCCAGGCTTCGACATAAATGGGCCGGCTCGATCAGAGTGATACCACGGCCTAACATAAAACAGACTTGACGCAGCACTTTGTTGTGTTTCGCTGCGTGAGTAATGGTACCAGAGGCCTGATCCAGGGGGAAGAGGGTTTAAAGGTGGCAGCGCACTTGTGACTCCACTGGTGTCCCGGGTGTCTATGGGCGGCGGAAATCGCCTACCATCAGGCGATCCGTCTGCTCGTCCGTCACCTATCACATAAAAAGAAAACAAACCTTTGAAGACAAACATAAAAATTCTTACCCTGTTGAATTGGAGCACTGCTTCATCTCCATAAGACCAGTCTGATCAAGTGCGCATGAGTAAATATCGATACAGTGTCCATTTGTGGCAGATCTCAACGATAAAGCTTCATAATGCTTAATAGCTTTCTTCATATACTTGGCATTATCTTTATGAATATCATGATGAGACCGAATGGGCTGCTTCAGTTCATCATTCACAACCTGACCAGGTCCTTGGGAGCATGGACCACCAAGGAACAACATTATCCTAGCACCGGTGTTTGGATAGGTGACTTCTAATAAACCAACAGCAAGGGAGAGAGCTACTCCACTGCTACGTAATGGTCTCTTGCCAACGCCAAGTGGCCACGGGTCACGGCCAAGTTCACCGAGAAGGTCAGTCAAAGCCATATCACATTGCTTTACAGGTTGCAGGAATCGGTGTGCAGGCGGTAGGGCAGCTGGCTGTCCAGGACGCTGTTGAGGGTTAGGGGCATTAACACGGCCAATGCCAAGTTGTTCTTGTATTTGTTTGGCTGATAAATCTTTTGTGCCTTTAAAGACATAGCACTTAGATATGCCATCAGTCCCTGTGGGCAAAATAGTTTTGTATATTAAACAAAGTACTTTTATAAAGTAATGCAACACATTCAATGTAGTATCCACTTAGGCTTATATCTCTTCAATTAATTATTTATAGAGTTTTTAAATAAATATGTATAAGAGCACATCACATACCACTGACATTATCTCAAGTTATGTGGGAGTCAAGTATGTTATGAACAGACATCGGAATAGGTAGTTAGTCATACATGACATACTGTATTTACCTACAAATTTTCCAACTTCCAGACTCTGGGCTGACACTAAGAATTTCTTACCTAAAATGTAGGTACAAATTTTTGGCCAGACCTGTGGATCGAACCCGGGACCTCTTGTGCAGCCGTCGCTTTATAGTGCGTCCCACTAACGACTACCACACCGAGACAGTCAATTGAGAATTAAAATTCAGTGGTATAAGAAAAACATAATGTTTATAAATGTCAAAATAGGTACATATATCATTACTGCTGGTTTGGAATGTTAATTTCTATTGAGTAGACACCAGCAAAAAACTTAGTAGTTACTCTTCAATTATGATGATATTACAGTCATTTGAGAAGAGAAAAAAAATACAATTATCAGACTATTATGAATAACATTTATGGAAACTAATAGATAAACATGTCCAGGAATCCTTATAATTTAAATAGTCTTGTACATTTAGTAATCTATTCAGATCTCTGGTTATGAATCAAAGAAAATATCACAAAATAATATCTAAGCACAAAATGATATAAGCTGACTGACTGAGAATGACTAGCAAATAAATAAATAAAAATGTACTTACCTAATTCATGTATCTGCACCATTCGACCAAATGTAATTAGACCAACTAAAGCATTCTGTGGCATAAGACTTAAAGAAGTCTGTAGCGAATCTTTCAGGGCTCCAAGTTCCTCTTCATCCATGCAAGTATCCACTACTAGCAGGTAGATAGGGGGCATGGTCTGAGCACGAGTGATGGTGTACTCTAATTGTGGAAAAGTTTGGTATCAGCTCTGCAGGTTGGTGCTGTTCCGATATAGCTGCATACTGGGGTGGAAACTGGCAATGACGAACGAAAAAAATGATTTATTTTATTATGTTTTCATTAGCCTACAAAGTTCAAGGGGAGGTCCATGCACTTGTGAATGTAATGTAAATACATAAAAATGCTTAATAGTTGTTTTCTTATTACTAGGCAAAACTAGAAATTACATCATCATTTGCAGAAAAAAAACACTTCTCACTTCAATATAGAGTGCAATAGAATTTTTCTAATAACACAAATTTACTTTCACAAATAACATAATAAGTAGGTAATTAAGTAATAGTTTAGTTAATTAAAATTACTTTAAAGGAGTTTTGTATTTTTTATATTTTTGGTCCAAGTATGAAACTGCCGGCAAAAAAATAATTTTGGTACTATTCTGTTAGGATTTGTCATTTTGATATGAAAATGTCAAAATTCGGCATAACTAAAAAAATGTTTTCGTTAGATAATTCACTAAAATGTTAATTTTTGAACTCAAATAAAACCAAGGATATTGACCCTACAGCTTCGGTGCCATTGAAACAAATACTCAGAGGGACAACTTCTACAGAATACTGAAAAAAGAAATTCTAGTCACTTAGACCAAAGACGAGGATGTCCTTTAATGAAATTATAATATGAAAATACTTCAAGTCTATGTTCTTGCAGTGAAATAGTATTATGACTGGACTAGGTTACTTACAGGATTTCTTTGAAAGCAAAAGTTGCAGACCCATAATTTGGCTCTGTAATCCACCTGGCACATCGGGTTCAAGATGGCTCTGCAAGTATTCCGTGTGCAGAGCACAGGTTCGTATTGAATGGGAGGCAGATCGGGCCGTTCTTTCAGCGGCTGGTACAAGCAGGCCAACGGGACGACCAGCCTCGTAGCCTCGATCCTGCTCGAAGGCCACACGTTCCATGTGAACCGAATGCCGTCCCGGTCCTCATTCTGCTGAATAAACTCCTCGTATGTCGCCATATCGCTGATCTACAAGCGAAACAGTCTACAAAACACTGCACTTCGTTAGGGTAGTATTTTTACTGAAATTAACACGTAATACATACCAGGTAAGCATGCGGCGACACGGAGCTAACCACATACGTAAACTATCACTATCTAACTATTTACTCATTCAGAATCATTGATATAATGGATTTTTTTTGGAATTTCCAGCAGGCAGAAGAGCCTGGCTGATTTGGCAATTGTCAAAATCCGTAGACAAAACAGCTGTCACATTAGCCACGTCATTTTCGTAAACGCATCAATTTATTTTGATGATCACTTCTTCAAAATGTATTGTTATAAGCAATTTTATTTTTAAATTGACAATATTTCAAATAACATTATTTTGATTTTCTAAAATATAATGAAATGCACATAATTGTTATTAAAAAATATTTTAGTTTCTGGTTTTGTCAATGGTGGACCATGAACTATAGAGGTAGGCAATAGACACTTAGAGCGTCGTTGTCTATGATCTACAAACAATACGTTCCTTTTTACATCATCATAATAGTGAAAAATAAAAACTTCTTTGATGATTTTCATTAAAAATATAGGAAATATCTCAATTTAATAATTGAAATTTTACAAAACATTTATTGAAATATGTTTTTAATCTTATTGTCATTTTTCTATTTATTTTACTTCAGTAAAAAGTGTAAATTATAGAGCAATATTTGTACCTGCTCAGTAATGGAACGTTGTTGAATGAAATATTTTTTTTTATTTTTAGGACATAGTAAATTATATTTCAATTATGGACAATATTTGTAAAATATCTCGGATTATACTGTAGAAAAACAAGCTTTATAATACTATTTGTGCATATAAAATTAATGAGATGTCATTGCTTTGTTTCAAGAGCAGGAAGTTTACGCCAAAAAGTGCGACTGCGCACTGGCCAAATTAGTAGTGTGAAAGAAAATGGCGATCAGCGAAAGGCGTCCGGAGTTAACGTGATGAAAAACATTGTTCAAAGCTCAATTACATAGTGTTATAGTTATTAATTGTGTCAGATGTAGATTAATTAAGTGTTAATGAATAGTGATTGTGTATAAAAATGGCTGCGAATATGTATAGAGTCGGCGGTAAGTAGTATTAATTGGTTATTTTTGTTGTAGCTTCGCCGGTTCACCGCCAGCCGACTAGCGGTGCTTTGCTTTGATTGTCGTACCTTCGTTAATTGTTCACATTAATTAGTTCAGTATCGTAATATCCCTTGTATTTAGTCAATCTAATTGTAAACATTGAAGAATTAAGCATTTTGTATGACGGTTAGCCAGTGTTTGTGGGAAAGTTACATTTATTCAACCAAATTTCGTCAAATAGGACATTAGCATTTGCATCTAGGTATCATTGTATCGGTTGCGTATCTGCGTGCGGGTGCTTAGACATCAATCGCTTTCATTTATCTCCAATTTATATCGCGTTTTCGTGATTCCCTGAGAAGTTTAGATGTTTTTGACACGAGATTTTAGGTTATATTCAATGTTGTCAAAACATTTTCGTGCGGGATTTGGATGTTTGATGGGGATGAGGGCGTCTTGGGGTATGTTTTTGAGGAGTGCAGAGATAGATGAGCTGGCCTGGTGTTCTGGGTGGACGTAGTTAAGTTTGTTTGGGCGGCTAGTGCCGGCGCTTGGTCTTCAGATTAGTTGGTAGCGTAGCCGCGGGGGACCCGGGCGCCTCATGTGCCGCTCCGCGGTCTCCGCGCTCGCCGCGTCGAATGTTAATTAGTTCTTCCTTTTATTACTAGGTATTTCCTATCCTAATAAAGTGTATGAATGGTTATGCTGAGTTATGTTTGGAGATTTTCAACTGGATATTATCTTCAATATGTACAATATTTTTATTTTTATTATTTAATTAGTTTTCTGTCAGTCATGTTATATCAATGCATTGCTATATAAATACAGTAGGTATTTACAGTTTGATTATTTTTCCTGACCTCAAAATGTTTGCAAACATAATAATATTACGTCTGTCTGCATTTCCAACAAAGAGTAACTTGACCTACATTTACTGCCTTGATTTTTTTTCTTTAGCAATGAACTTCTGAGCACCATATTTATTACCTGTGTGTGGTAACATAATATCTAATTACTTTGTAATTTTAATAGCTGCATGAAAGCAAATTATTCAGCTTGACACACACTCATTCATAAGTCAGCCCTTATAATAATGATGTTGATGACCATGTTTTTTATTATTTATAGTGTTTTTTTCTTTTGTAGTTAGCTCCTGCCAAATTACCTAGTTGTTCATAAACTTAAATGTATGCCTCCTTCAATATCTTATTTTAACTGAACTTTTAGACACTTCAAAATATGAATATCAAATTTTTCAAGGATTGGGATCATTTGTTTGACATTGAACATCATACATAATTAAAACAATAGAATTGTTATGCTCTACACCAGTGGTTCCCAAACTTATTCTGTCTACTGCCCACTTTGAGAATAAATATTTTTTTGGCGCCCCCATTTTTTCACCTATTTAAAAACCACTATAACTTCAAATTAAATTAATTAATTATTGTGATATATATATGTATATTAAATGAAAATTCTATACGAAACTTTTATTATAACCCGCTACTTGAAACCTAAGCGCAGTAGGTAACATACAACGGCGCTTAGGTCTCAAGCTAACTCTTACGGGCTCCACGATTATTGAAACGCAACTTTATAGTATTAAAACAGAGTATCTTTTATTAAAAATATAACTAAATTAATCAATCCTTATATAAAAACTAATGTGAAGGATGAATCAGATGCTGTTTAATAAGTTTGTTGATATCAGGTTCCAATTTACTCAAGAACAGTCGCAAGTCGCCACTTTCGGTAACAAGCAAACGATTTCTCTTTTTAGTAAGCAGTGTTATCACAACACTAAATCCACGTTCACACAAATATGACGAAGGGAATGCTATCAAGAATCATTGAACGATTGACCACAATCCAGAGTACAATTGCGGGATCGGTTTTTGTAGCCAAAATTCTTGGTAACCATTTTTGAACTTGATTTTTATTTCCTCGTTTGTTGTCAATTCTATAAGGTCTTCTTCCAGCTGTGGTGACATTGCTGTGTTGATATTTGAATACAGATCCAACACCCAGTAGTAGGGGAGCCCGCCGTGCTAAATCGGGATTTACTCGAGCGTCATTGAGACTTATTGAGTGCAAAGCTTAGATGATAAGAAGAAAAAAATGTCATATGATATATACCTTTTCATCGGTGGGGGGAGCAACTATAGATTTTCAAAAATGTAAAAAAAAACTGTTGCATGGACATACTCGAGCGTGTCAGATATTGATAGAATCTATGTTTAACGTTTTTTCAAACATGTACGTATGTTAATCTGATAGTTTTCATGATGGGGGTGGTCGTACGTAAGGGTTGAAAATTGAAAAAAAAAAAATTTAATCGAGCGCGTCAGATTTTCGAAGGGAATGTTAAGTGAACTTAAAAAAAGCTATTATGTAATAATCTGACGATTCAGATGTGACGCAAGCTCACGGCCATTATTAGAATGTGCAAAAAAAAATCGTCATCTTGAACTACTCAAGCGCGTCAGATTAAGATATATATGGTTCATCTTAATGCCCTGGACGTAATATCTCATAATCTGACGATTACTTGGAGGGATACGCCTAATCTGACAATTAAAAAATTTTTTTTTCATTTTTCTAAATCATGAAACTTAATTAATTGAAAAGCTCAAGAAATAGCATGCAAATTAAAAAGTGTGATTTTTTTTTAGAAGAATACTTGTATTTACAACAAAATAATTATAAAAAATAAAGTTTTTGTAAGCATTTTTTTTTAATCGTCATCTTCATCGGTAGAATCATCTTCCTCCTCTGGCTCTAAGTTGTAAAGAAAATCAATACGAATCTGGACTTCCAGTTTTACTCATCTCCTCTTCACTAGAACACGAACCAGAACATATTAAAATCATGAAATAAACAAAAACGTTGGTAATACGTTGTAAACTACAAGTCGTGAATGCGTCTCTGTGATCTGCTGTCATGGCAACAGAAACCAGAGTGGAGTAGGGACGGAATGAGAGAGCAATAGATAGAGGAAAAGTGAGAGAGGAATAGAAACGCGGAGAGGGGAATACAGGCATCGCGTAGTTGCACGAATAAAACTTTATTAATTAATTTTTATTACTTCGGCTTGTGGAAATCGTCAGATTATATATTTCTCATAAATCTTGATCTATTCCCTTCAAAATAAAAAAAAATTTAACCACGCTCGAGAATGTCGAGATGACGTTTTTTTTTTTCAACTTTGTAGCCCTCCCCCTTCTTTACGTCACCCTTAAATTGTCAGATTAGAGGAATATAGATGTTTTAGCATATAACTAACTCCCCCTACCTTAATCTGACGCGCCCGAAAATTTCAAATGAACAATTTTTTTTTACTAATCTGATCCTTTATCCTTTACGGGCGTCCTTATAAAGGAGGCTCATATCTGGTGGAAGTAAGTAGCCGGGTACCAGGTATCCTACTGTATATTAATCTGCCGCGCTTTAGTAAATCCCGTAATCCCCTCTTGGGCTCCCCTACTACAGTCTGGTATTTCCAAGTTCAAAATGTACTGGTATCGTTCGGTGAAGTCAAAAGTGCAAACAATTCGTCGTTACTGCATGATACTGATAAATTTGGAAAATTTTGAAACTCACGTCTGCCCAGATTATTTTTGTGTAGACGCAGTTTGGCTGCGAAAAAATTTAGTTATCGCCTTGCAGTTGGAGATTCATGTCGTTGAATTTATACAGGTCTGTCATGTCAGCTGTATCATTATTTGATGTTATGAGCTTGTCGTTCAATTCTGTATCTTTCCCCCCGCGCCTCTACACAACGCCCCCATTTTCTTTCTGGGTCTCTTACCGCCCCCCTTGAGACCTGCAGCGCCCACAAGGGGGCGTTATCGCCCACTTTGGGAAAGACTGCTCTACACAACAGTATTTCTTTGTAATTAGTGAAAAAACCACTAAATAAAAAGCTATCTAATACTCTGTACCTGGTCTAGTGCATAAAAATACAGTATTTTTTGATTTTTTATTAAAAATGGTACTGTAGATATTATGTACTAACAAGCTTTTAGCTAATAAATACTTGTATATTTTCTATATCAGTAAAAGTAAACTCCATAGCTGAGATTTTCATTGTGACCATTAGGTATCATACAAAAGTTATAAATGAAATATCAAGCCCTGTTTGAGACAATTTCATTGTGTTGAAAACAAACAAGGCAATAAACATAGAACATAGTGGCATCCTCGAGTGAAATAATAGGAATTGGTATTGTTACAAAGAGCTATCAAGTCAAGCGAGGCTAATGGCCAATCTAGACCAGTGGCATTAAATTAGATTGAACATCCAGGCTGCAAGCAAAGGCAGTTCTTTATCCCTTCTGAGGTACACACTAGTATTTTTAATAGCTATGATTCTATTTGATAGGGTAATATAAAGATTAATGGACCAATTAAATTTAAGTAGTACCAACCACAGATCAGGTTACACCACAATCTGTAAAATTCTCAATTGATATTGAACCAAAGGTGTTTGACATTAAGGTGAGAATTGATTGAAAAAAATTACAATTTTGTATGCATTGATGTGTGGCTGTTTTTGTTTTTATTTTTTAATTTATGGTAAAAGTTAAACAGTACTTGTTTTCTGATGTTAGTCTGATTGTAGTTAATAGTAAGATTCTTTACATTTTGTATAAATATTTAGTGCTATCCACCATTTGTTGAAAATTATTAACTTTAAGTGTAAGAACAGACAGCCACATATAAACATATACAAATTTGTCCAATTTCTTCTTTTGATTCTCACTTTAATGTCAAAGTCGTTTGGATCCACATCAATTGAGGAAATTTGATAAATTGTGGTAACCTGATGTGTAGCTAACTCTAAAATGTACTAAAGGTAATAGATTGTTTTTATTGAATAGTAAAAAAATGTTCTGGTTATAAAGTTTCTATTATAATCCTACCAATGATAATATTTTAAGATAATAATAATACAGTTTTTCCATACAATAATTTAATATTTTTAATGGTACAAAATGTATCAATTACTTTTTGTAGGGCACAGTTGACCTTTTCTATAAAAAGCGTCAACTAAGTCAATTCATAAATTTAAAATAAGAGTATATTTTTTGCTGACTGTACCTGACATCTGCTTCTTTAGGTGACATGTTTTCTCACACAAGATGTTAGACCTTTATTTTAAACCCATATCATTTTGTTATGCTTGTTATGATTAATTTTATAAAAACATCTAGGTAGTCAACATTGTCAGCTAGTAATTCTTATTTTTTTCCAAAAATCAGTAATGGTCTCATTTAGAAAACACTTATCAATGTTACTCTAGATACTTTTAATTTGTTACAACAGTCTTCAAAATGCTGCCATCTATTTGCTTGGCCTTCACTTGTGTGAAAGTAAGAGTTCACTGACCTGTTAAGTGCCAGTTTATATTTTCATATTGGTTTATGCAATAGCAAAATATCAAGTCTATACATTGCTTGGAGGCATGACATTAAAAGATAAAATTATCTTTTATTCTAATATATTTATTTAATTAAAAACATTTTATACCAAAAAGATAATTTTACTGCACTGATGCAGGAAGTTTAGTAGTTAGTTGATGGTTAGGTTACATGGTTTTAGTGGGTACAGCTCTGAAGTATTAAAATACCTATTGTTTCAATTAGTGTTCAAGAACTCCCTCCATTTTTCTAGACTACGATTAGTGTGTCAATGTAAACATTAAAGATGCATGAGGTATGTTTTTTGTATGTAGCAGCAGCTTCGACCACAGAGGATTCTCGTGCGCATTTTATTTTCTAAGTAGGTGCTTACATGAGTACATGACATTCGGGAAAATCTAGAATAGTTGACTAATACGCATTGTATCCCGCCCTAAATTTTGTATGACGATTACGCTCCTGGTTGCAAACCCTCGCTTTATAATCGGGATTATAAATTGTGTAGATCAATGTTGGGGCTGTTTTTTTTTCGACAAATGCTTTCGAATCGAAAAGACGAAGCCCCGCGCAGCCTCAGTCTCTCAACTGTTAGATCTTGGCGGATTTACACCAGTAATCTAATCTATTCCAGGATCTGCGGGAAACTAGCTTAACAGACAACTACTTTCCCCGTTTGTAATATTAATATGGATTCCTTAGCGACTAGGAATTGCTTTGAGTTTATTACTACTTCCTCACAATATGTGGATTGGTTTCCTGTTCTGTCTTACTAACGTGTAGAGAGGGCCACATACACGGTACGATTTGTCCGTACGATCCGACACTTCACATTGAGGTATGTGAAGATCGTTAACGGTTTATGTTGGACATCACAACAAAAACTAATGAAATCATGAATATCGTTGGGTTAACGATGAAATATTACTAGCATTCAGTTTCAAGCGAGTAAATGAGAGAACGTTCGTTCGGGCGGCATAATTCGACATAATACATGTCAAATACAGGACGAATGTATGATTTTTTTTAATTCGACCTCTTTTTTGAGTGCCCGAGAATAGGCTATCAGATCGATCATACAGACAACCTTTAATTAATAAGGAGCCCAATTCTCGGGATTCTCGATTTATGATAAAAAAAACATGGCGGTGTCGCATGAAAATCGTACAAAAAAGATGTTTTTGCGATAAATATATCCATTCTCTATAAATATCACAAGCACGAAACTTGGGCATCCGAGGGCCTATTCTCATTCACTCAACATTTCAGTCGAGTTCGAGATTTGTATGGACCAATGTGAAATCTCTAAGTTCGACTTCAATGTTCTCATGAACATAGTTTTTTTACGTTTTTTGTACCTATGTATTTGCGAAATCCGCAATGTTTTCTCATATCGAAAATCCCGAGAATTGGGTTCCAGGGGGTCTATTCTCGAGCACTCGATATTGAAGTCTAATATAGAGATTTCATAAATTCATTATGAAAACCTCTAATTCCTTAGCTCCAGTTCGCAATGTCAACCGTGAGCATGTATAAATAACTCGTGGTATTTAGTAATTAATTTAACATAAGATGTGTTTAGCCAAAGAGACATCTAAAATTCTTAAATCGTTATCACTACCTACCTGCTTTAACAATGTCTATTCAATAATTAAGTAACTTACCTAAGACGATCAGAAATGTCGAAACCTAGTATCTTACCTTATTTCGAATATTTAGATAATGTGATGTCCGAAGTTAAGCTGGACCTTGATTTTTACATCAATAATAAATTAAAAAGTGTGTTATAAAAACGTAACAAAGAGACTACCTACTCGTTGGAGATAATAAATGTTTACTACAAATGTTGATAATGGTGCTGTAAGTTGTTTCTTAGTAACTAAATCGATATGTTGAACGTCATTCATAGTCATAATTTGCATATTTTTCTATGACCTGATTTGTTAAACTTTACGTAACACTTAAATTTTAATACATTGGAGATATTTCCGTTATGGAATTCACGCAACGATTTCTTTAGAAGAACCTTTTTTGAAGAGTTTCTTTGAAAACAGTATTTTGTTGTTAGCCAAACACCAAGTCCAGATAAGAAAATACTTCGTGCCTAGTAAGAAATTTTGAATGTCCTATCCTACTTTCCCTTTGTTACGGATAGCGGAAAATTGAAAATCATCAACTACGAAGTGAATATCTGTCGGTGAATTCAATCACTCTCCGCTGTTGATGACGTGTACGTGCTAAAATTACAACACTTACTTATTGACACGTTCCAAAAATATACTAAAGTCTTGGCAAAACTGAACGGGCGTTAACATCGCTATCAGCGCATAATGCCCCAACTTACACGTACATAACAACAGCTAGATACAGACGTCCGCAACACTCACATCGCCCTGCTCTGTATCTGTGTAGACGAGGCACGTCAGCATATAGTACCTATCTAGTACCTACATCATAGCGCACCCACCAACACACCGACAGGCAGCACAGGCCATGTTGTTCTTAAACCTTTAGGTCGCGAGTCGGCACTCTGGATTTTACGAGCTGCCGCCGTTTCTTAGATTCACGTCGTACCTCTATTGTTTATTGGGTGGATTATATCGATACTCTGGCGTTTTATCCTTGTGTTCGATGAGCTGCTAGACTGGCAGTAGACGGAACGAATACATGCATCACATGAGAGCTGGCGTGGATACACTTCCGTTTTAAAACACCTACCAAAAACGTATTCTGTTAGTTTAACTGTCACATTAACTTCAAAATACAATGAAATCAAATTAAATTAAATATTGGCTTAAGATTAATGTTTTAATCCTTATTCCGAGTGGTTTCTAACTTTCTCTACAATAACTATTAAAGTTGTTATCGCAATATAATGTCTAACAATAATATACAGGGTATGTAAATGATGTGAATGTTTATGGCAGAAGCTCTCTTTCCCATTGCACGTAAATTCCCGTCTCATCGCAAGTTAATTTTAGTTCACCTCGCGATCGCACCAGAATGGAAAGATTCAAATGAAATATGAGACCGAAATATCAGACAACTTATTAGTTTTAAGAATTGATATAGCGATAACATACTGCTTGCATATATTAAAAAAACACAGCCTTGTAGTGATTATTAACTGCTTATGATTACTTACTACGAGTTTGTACGTTGTTATAATAACATTGAATCCATGAAATCGAAAAATTGCAAAACATCCTAAGTCTTATCTCACAATTGCATTACTAAATATTAAGTAGGAACGGACGCAAATGCTCTATGTATAGTCGCAAAGTTTACTTGATCGCCTGTGCTCGAACCATGCCCGTCGTCGAAGACCACAATGGCCGAACAAAAAGATTAATCGTCCACAACTGAAGCCGAGCGTCTCTGTTCGGAAAGAAAGGCGGTGTCATTACGCGCGCGTTATTTTGTGCGCGCCTAACGGTGCCGTGGCGTTTACATTAGTTGTCCATGTACGAGCCATAAGCATCGTAGGTACTATAGCAGCTATTCGTTCCGCGCCAGCAACTCGGACACGACTTAGCCTCCGGTTTTTTATATATCAGCTACACCGATAACCAAGTTGCAGCAGACGTCGGTATATCACACTGTCATGAGTACGTTTCTTATGTTATTTACATACGTAATTTAGCTGGCGCTCACTCACGCTATAGTCGCTCGTCGCCAGCGCTAACTAAATTAAGGTAAAAATCTGAACAAATTTTATACTGTCTATTCGATTACAATTTTCTGTAGGCTAGCAGGGAAACTTAATTTTAACTTAGTCTTAATTTAAAGTTTTATTTCTAATTTAATTGACAACATTCAGTTGGAAAATTTGTTCGTTTTGACTATAAAATATAAAATAGAGTTAAAAACATTCAATACGTGTTTTTTTTTATTATTGATAATTTCAATTTTTAATGTGAAACAATAATTTTAAAATCTGCTTATTCTAAAACGACGTAAGTACAATTACGGGACAAACAGTTGTAATTTCTTTGCTTCTTATTTGCCAAAAAAAATCAATATCCAGCTCCAGTCAGTCAACTGTCAATCAAATCCAAACGCGCCACCTGAAAAGTCCCGCGGCAAAACATGGAACTAAAATTTAAGATTCCTTATGTCTATAAACATAAAGGTCAAATTTGTATGCTGATAGCGACGTAAGAGCGGTTTTCATGATGCTTCTTTCGTGGCGTGGCCTTCTAGTCGAAATGTCATCTCCTATCTGTTATTATTTTTCTGGCGTAGGTACTAACGGTCAGAAATAAATTAAAAAATAAAAAGTAGTGAAAAAAGGAATATAGGCTGTTAATCCTATAGTATTCATTGTTTGATTTGTCGTAATTTTGAGAGTAATAAATACCGAGAGAAGTATAAATAAATAAATAAATATTTCACAACATCACATACATTGATCTGACTCCGAGATAGGTAGCTCAAGCACCTGTGTTACGGATATCAGAATCAACAGTGGGATTACAAATATATACATATAATACTTTTCTTTTGTAAATACATACTTATAATATATAGCAAACACCCAGACCAATACAAACAAACATGTTCATGCACACAAATCTTTGTATTGTGCGGGGATCGAACCCGCAACCCTTGTATCAGGGGCAGCGTTCACTACCACTGTTCCAATCGGGTCGTCTATGTATAAATCATGTTCAGAAAGCCTAAAAACATGAACGGAGTTCGAATTTATAAATCATTTTTTTTTTTCGATGTAATGTTGTCAATTTGTCCTCGGTTTCAAAGTTATAAATTAATAAATATAAATGTGAGACATCACATACCCTTCAGGCTCTAAAGTAACTTAAGCATGTCATGGTGTTCTAGTACCAGACAGGACCTGCGAAGGTAATAGTATTTATACTTCCCGGATACTGAACACACAAATATTATTATTTTGTCTTCAATGAACAACGGAATGTTTTACTTTCATGGTCGACATTAGGCCGAAATATAGGAAATTCAAAAATAAGTTATTATATAATAAGTTTCTTCAAAGTGGGAATCGAACCTCTTAGTAGTGAGGTAAGATCTGTAGTAAATGCGGCACCGGGCCAGTCGGCCAAAATGTTATGTCGCGAATCATACTTAATTACGAATTTAGTAAATGTTGCGAGTCAAGTAAATATTAAAGCTTTTTTAATCTCAACAGACAATGTAATAATAGTTGTCAGACAAGCAGACGGATCGCCTGATGTAAGCGATTGCCACCGTCCATAGACACTCGCAACACCAATAGGTCACAAGTACGCTGACAACCTTTAAACCCCCCTTTCCCCCGATTGGGCCTCTGGTACCCTCACTCACGCAACAAAACAGCACAGTGCTGCTTCACGTCGGTTATCACTCCGGTCGAGCCGGCCCATTTATGCCGAATTTATGATCTAAACTAACTGCATCTTCAGGTCTATGAAACCTAGTCTGCTTTCAGCGTTCAAATGATCCCCTCAAGTCTTGACACTATTATTGCGCAGAACGCCCTAGTTTGAAACCAGACGATTAATGCGCATGTTATTAAAATACATTGGAAGTTTCTACCAGCTCTGGGGAGACTATGCACTTGTATGTAAGCGGGATGAGGACTAACATAACAACGGCGACCACGCACTTACTTCGTGGGCTTTCTACTAACACACTTCTATACGGGGTACGCTCGAACCATGATCCAAGATTGGGCAAGTCTCGTTATCACATTGTTTCGTTTGCCCTCTGACGTCCGCAACTCTTAGGCAGGAGCACCAAACCCTTAGTTGCACGTTCAAAATTACTGTCGGTATCCACAAATTTGAGAAATTGACATAATACATTATATGAAATGCATATGTTTTTTTTTTCACAATACTTTCCCTCACTGCTGAGCTGGATTCGAACTTACAACGTTTTTATACCCACTGCGCTACCAGCGTTTCCACACTTCTGATCTTGCTACAACATAGATATAAAGCTACTGTTACACATGCTCATTTGTAGCATGCTAAATATGAGCGTGCTTAGGAAACTGTCTTTGACCCGTCTGCCAAGCGTGGTGAGTATGGCAATTACCCCTCATGTGATTGAGGGAGGCCCGTGCCCCATCAATGGGCTGACGATGAGGGAACATTTGCTATCAATGAGAACGCTATTACCTATATTTTAGCATGCTTAAAAATAATCATATCCGTTTACACGACACTCCCCCTTCTACCCGCTCTTCAGGTAGCATGCTCGAAAATCGACCGGCGTGCGATTTTTGAGCAAGCTCAATATTAGCGTGCTTATTTGTAGCTACGTCCACACATGCTACTAAGTAGTACTTGCTCAAAAGTAGCATGCTTTAAGCATGAAAAAAAGCATGTGTAACAGTACCTTATGTAAATTCACATACTGTGTTACTTTATGAATGACTACCTCGGTGGCGCAGGGGTTAGTGGGTCGCACTTTAAAGCTACGGCTGCGCTTGGGATCCCGGGTTCGATCCCCGAGTCGGGCCAAAACTTGTACCTGAGCGTTTCTGTGAAATTTTCCCCTGTGCCTAGGAAAGCACGTTAAGCCGTTGGTCTTGCGCCTGATCCCTCTTCGGTCGTGTCACAATGGTGTCCCATCGAATTATGAGGGTAAGGGAATAGAGAGTGCACTTGTGTCTGCGCAAACACTTGTGCACTAAAATATGTCCTGCGTCGATGGCCGATCTCTGAGATTGGCTGCCATGACCGTAATATCGGTTTGGAGGACATTACTGTTTTAATACTGTGCAGCGGATTAGATTAAGTCGACCATGCATTTACCAAGTGACCCTGCTACTATTTGCCTATAATGTTGAGAAGTAATTTAATTATTAATTTCATTAAAATCCGTTTAAAGTTTCTGCCAGCCCTCTGCGAGGCTCTACAGCACTTGTCTGAAACGGACTGCGTGTAAACTAAGGCGACCGCGCACTTACTAGGTGGCCACTGGCCTGACTACTAATTATTGTGCAGCTGCGGCGGTCGATCACACCGATCAGCTAAGTACTTACGCTAGGACTTTTATATTATAGTGCACATGAGTTAACGCAAACCCAGTCCCTCACTCTCTTATTCCAATGGCACTCCCGTGTGATATTAGGAGTGAGATCGGACAGGGCCAATGGCTTAACTTACTTGCCGTTAGAAGATCGCGATCTTTTAGCTAGACTGCGGGCTGTCATTGACACTGACTGAGAATACCTTAACAGAAAAACTAAAGAATACATTCAGTCTGACTGAGCCGTGAATCGACTACGAAGCGCAACCGTCTTATTAAAGTGCCACCCTCAAGGCACACACTCAAAACAGTCCAGATTGCACTTGTATGAAGCGAGGTACGGATCCACTTACACTTACCTCCCAATTTTAGAGATGAGCGACTTACGTATTGGTATTTTTTAAAAATTAATATTGGTTCATTGAATGAAAGTATCTGATCTGCAATACCTGCTTGAATGAAATATGCAATATTTCATTCAAGCAGGTATTGCAGATACTTTCAAACACGGTGCGGATTAACTAAGACGAGTAGGAATCTACTAGGTCTCGGTACTGAATATTTATGTATGAAATTATGACTTTATAGCTAAGTACAGGTAGCCGTCAAATTTTCTGAATTGATATTGAACCAAATGAGATTGACATATGTTTGATAGTCGATTGAAGAAATGTGACAGATTTGTATTTTGAGGCGTGGCTGACATCAACCTGACACTATTCTTTTAAAACACATTGAAAGTTTCTGCCAGCCCTATGCGAGGCTCTATTGCACTTGTATGAATCGGGGTGCGGAATAACAAAGGCGACTACGCACTCACTAGGACGTCTTGCTGCTAAATATTTACTTAGCTATTAAGTCCAGAGATACTTGCATGATACAGTATTGCGTTTCTACAGAATCGCAGCTAACAAAAAATAATGTTGCTCAAATCTGCGGAGATGTGTGATTTTGGCTATGTCATTTAAAATTATAATGTCAAATCCATCTAAACCATATCAATCTAATACTGTTTTACTATCATAACCTACTATACGTAGGACTATTTTTTTTTGTAATTTGGCAACATCAGTAGAGTCGTAAGTGCGCTGTTAACCTTTTAATTTCCTCCCCGATTGGCCTCTGTCACGTTCACTCACTCGGCGAAATACAGATGCTTTTCTCAGGCTGAGCTGTGGTATCACTCCGGTGAATTACGTAGCCGATACGTCCATTGCACTTGTATGAATACAATGTCAATTTATTTCATGATATTCAAAATAAAATATTGCCCTAACATTAACAGTATAGTAAGAGTTAAATTTTGCAATCTTTCAAACGATTAGGTTTGGGTTACCTGTCAACTACTTGAAATTAGTAGTTACGTTACGCACTGTGAAACGTATAAGTATTTAGAGAAAATCAGAATGCGGAAGTTTCGTCAGAGCGTCCATTACAACAAACAAGTACAAACAAAATGCTAATGGAATGAGCGTACAGCTAACCTTATTTATCGTGTTTTGTTATTATTAAATGTATAACTATGGAGTTTATTACTTACGTAAAGGTTTTAGGTAACTTAACCACTCTGATGCGATGACGCGGTAATGCAACTCTTAAGTTGTAAAACGAGTTAACTGTTGCGTTTGCCGTGTGGTCCCGGCAGAGTAGAATAGGCCACCCTCACTCTTACCGAGGTGTCGTAAAAGGCGACTAAGGTAAAGCTGCTGGCATGATCATCAGCGCCCAGGCAAGGAAAACTCTGCATTTATATCAAAATCCTCGCCAACCCGTCTGCCAAGCGTGGTGAGTATGGCAATTACCCCTCATGTAATTGAGAGAGGCCCGTGCCCCAGCAGTGGGGACTTAAGTGGGCTGACGATGAACGATGATGTTGCGTTTATCACAAAATATACCTTATTTATATTACACTATTTATGACTCAAGAATGGCTGTACCGATTTGGCAGAAAATTGGTGGAGAAGTAGTTTGCACAATATGGACATAGATACTTTTTACCCCAATAAATGTCAGGCTCCTTGTGGAATAAACCAAATCTAATACTTCGCGGGAAACGCTGCAGGCGAAAGCTAGTGTCATCATGATAAAGTCCTTTTAGCAAGTTGACTTAACATTACCCGGGCTCCGAAACGTAGGCTTTGGAAATAACTGGGAATGACATGCTGAGATGCTCCGATAGATCTGTTCCATACAATATTGCAGTCTTCTTCTCCTACCTAAGTCTGTCTCTCTTACCGGTGGTTCTCCATTCTTCCCTTCACTCTGCATCTTCTGGTTCCACGTCTTGACATCTACTTTTTACTTTAATTGTACATGATTCCTTCTTGGCCTTGCATTGCAGAGTAGGCTTTCTATTTTGTATAGAACGTATTTTGTAGGCACGCGAGTTTGTGAGCTTAAGTGGAGATGGGCAGGACTGGCTAGAAGTAAATTTGATAGGTTGATAGGTATAAAACTTACCTTAGGGCAGCCAAGATGGGGCGACGTCCTATGGGTAACTTGTCTGATGGCCCAACGATATTGTAACAAGGGAAACAATGGATAAAGCTGGCAGGAGCCCGACGGGAGTGGCGTGATAAACAACAGGCCTATACTCAACAGTGGGTGGATGTGGGCTGATATGATGATGATGATAGAAAATCTGATTGTTTTTTCGATTAATTTGTTGATTGCAATCGTCTTTTACCGAAAAGCTCAGACTCAAAGCCTGTGATGGAAAGAGCAACTGTAATGTCTATTGAGTGCCTATTTGTTAGTGATTCGTTTTCTGTCATTCCCGACACATCTACAATACCAGTATCTAGTTAGTTGATGTTTAAAAATTACCATAATGATTATGGGGTATTTATCGAATACCTACCTATATTCTTTTTGCATTTTCATTTGCCAACAAAACTGCTACCTCCTTGAACCACGCTGAAACCTTTAAGATTAATATGTACCATATTTTATTTTAATGTCTTCAAATGAATGTTGTGATTGATTACTGGAGCCCAATTCTCGTGCTTGTGACATCTATTTTCATGCGACATATATCACTAAAACATAGTTTTTTTGTATGGTTTTCAGGTGATATCCGCCATGTTTATTCATATCGAAAATCCCGAGAATTGGGCTCCTAACCTTCAGAACCTTTTATATTAATAGTTCATGTATTCTTTGTCCTCAGACTGCGTCTATTTCGAGACGACGCCGAAGTCTCCCTACCAAATCCGACGGATAGAGGAGCTGAACAAAACGGCGTCGGGCAACGTGGAGGCAAAAGTCATGTGCTTCTACAGGCGGCGGGACCTGCCGAACCCCCTTATACAATTAGCTGATAAGCATCAAAGTGAGTAATTGTTTACTTTAACTACAGTTGCATAAGTTGCCTTGATGTTATAGAACATTAGATTCCCCAATCGTGAATTATGGTCTAAGCGTACCCCGGCTCCAGAGCGACAGCTTTGGACGCAACCGGGAATTACACGTTAAGATAAGGATTCTCTCAAGTATCAATATCAGGCATCTTCTAGGCGAACGCGTTACATCCTAAATCTAATCGTCACTTTCCATCAGGTGAGATTCGTAAAACAAATGTGGGAAAAAATACATTGACACAAAACGTGGCTGCCTACATTGCGTGCAAAACAAGCTACGCACACAAAAATACGCGCATACAATCATCTCGGCTTGGTTCAGCGTGAGACGGACGCACTATACGTGTGCGGGAGAGGCACGTTACGTACCTACCTACATGTAGGTATTAACAAACTCTTTAATATCGAGTCAAGGTTGATTTCTGTGTCTATTTATTTTGGGGTTGAGATTAGAGGTCTGGGCATAAGACGCTATGCCGACCCGTACATGAGTTTGAATAACTGTTCTCTTTATCGAAAACTATCGCTTTGTCCCTTTCATTGTGGTGCATGTGAAAGAGACAGCAATAGTTTTGGATAGCGAGGATAGTATTTCAAACTCATGGTAAGGTCTCTGATAGAAAGAACTAACGCAGCGCGGACGGATACCCGTGTGCGTTAGATCAAACATTCGACGATCTGTTTTCTTCGGCAACCTTCTTAAGTTTCCCTTTAAAAAGTCACCGCAGCAAGCTCATTAAGTCCTCCTAAGTCTTGTTATGTCCTTATTATCTTTTATACTGTGCTTTAACTACCAGTAATGGTAACATGTATGTATACAGATAAGTTATCATATCTAACAATCGTCATGCATACCGATTTAGGCCAAAAGCTTAGCTTATGTTTCGTGCTTTTTCTATGAAAACTGGACGCACTTTAAAGACTATTAATATTTGAATATGTCCAACCATAAACAGCAAAATTTTAAAAAATAATCTTTGATGTGTGTCGTGCGTGTTTGGTAACATATTTTTCCTCATGAATTTATATTACGATTTATCTAATTATTACCTATTAATATATTATGAAACGTTGCTCATATCAATGTTTGCGTGTTCCTATTCAAATACTTAATTGGAATCCAATATTACTTGGAACGTGTCGAATTAAAATCTATTCTTTTGTAGATAGAAGCTAGCTAATATTGATTTTAGTAACACCGTCTCGCGAGCAAGTGGTAGAGACAGCCGTATTGGGCGAGTAACGAGCAAACAGGCACGATAATAATACTTTTGCAATCGCCCCTTGGTCACGTGGCCCATGTGGTAATACGCGTGTTTGATTCTTTCCTATAAATAGCTCGATTATCCGTGAGAGCTGTTGCTAGGATTGCGGCCCGGGTGTCTGGAACTGCCGGCCGTGTCATTACATCTTAAGTCCGATAGTGGGCTGCAGCGTCTAATCTAAAGGTTATAACCGCCCATAATAAAGTTCAGAATGGGCAGCGCCTGTATTGCTAAATTACAAATGACAAATTGTCATCGTAAACTATGAGATGAATTTTATAGCCACATGCCATTTCTAAATGATCCCTAAGGCCATTCGCTTGTTGTCGGCCTCAAACAGCAAACGCCAAACACCCAACACAAACAGGCATTCCCATGCTTGGCAATCATTTGACTTGATATTACTCGGGATTGACAGTTTGTCAAACACTCGCAACCACAAACAGCAAACATCCATCCATTTGTTGGTTGTGCGTGCTTGCTGTTTGCCGGTTTGTTTGTCAAGCAAGTGTACGCGGCATAAAAGATCAGGAGTATCTTAAAGCTCAAATGTTCGAATTAACAACCTATGAAAATCGTGTCTTTCTTTACTGATCGAACTTTATGATTTAGTTGGACCCACTTTCTCTTTTCATTGTCATAGAGACTTGTGCGATGCGTGCACAATCGATATTGCTATCCCATCTTTGCTCTAGCCGTTAATTTGCCCATTAGCTTTACTCCAAGTTAAGCTAATCGATAAATTCATTGAACGCCTACGGTTCGCTAACATCTAAATAGTACAGTCACCCTAAAAGAACCCGCTTTGAGCATCTATCGATAAAATAGGTCATTTGATTTGGGGACGGTTTGAAACGAATTAAAATTTGGACAACATCGAAATGCTCATCGCGATAATGATCGAGCTCATAAACTGACTGGGAATCGATCCGGCGTCTCACTACGGCGATAGAGGTGAACAGCGGGTGCTCACGCAAGCATCGACTCGGTTGCCTCGAAACAAACGTTTGCTAGAGACCTTGGACAGCGTCTTTAAATTTTACATTATCAGTAAACTTACGGGTAGAAACCCATAGAACGTAAACATAGCCGCATAGATGGAACCAATGGTTCTAAAGGCTATGAACACATTTGTGCATAATGTACCACATTTCTTTGTACAAGACTTTTGCTGGTTAAAATTTATCGACTGACAAGTAAATATTACCTAATGTTCACTCAGCGGCCTTGAAATCGCCCTTTTATATTGTGAAAACCGGCGTCAAGCGGCACTGCTGTGTTTCGCTACGTGAGTGAGGGTACCGGAGGCCCAATCCGGGGGAAAAGGGGGTTTAAAGGTTGGCAGCCCACTTAAGACTCCACTGGTGTCGCGGGTCTCCATGGGCGGCGGCAATCGCTTAACATTGTGTGATCCGTCTGCTCGCCTGCCACCTATCACATAACAAAATGAACTTCTATTCGTACACCATTTCGAATGATGGTGATATATAATACCCATCAAACACAACTCCAGATTCGATAATACTAACTTAAAAATATTTTTTAAAAGACTTAATATCTGTATGCAATTTAACTTCCGTGATTTTAAATAAATAGACATCCTAGCTGCAATGATCATCGAGAGACAGGTAGGTATGTTTTGCTAAAAATATAGTAATACAAAACTTACTTTTTGATATGGCGCCCGAGTGATCAATCGCGAACGTAAGGAGGATAAGGAACCCATACGTTTCCTCCGTGATTGTAAGCGTTGGCCCCCTTTGTTACGAATATTAACCTCAAGACTGATTGACTTTGAACTCATACGAGTAAAATTTAAAACGAGCATAAAACAATCTAAGAACTGCTACTGCTGCTAACTGACTTGACTAGATTGGCGCAGTTACACAAAAGTAAGCCTTGGCCTCCGCTATTAAGAGCTTCCATCTATGTAATTCGGTCCTGCAAAGCCATTTCCTGCCAGTCATCTTCTACCTCTGCTACTGCTCTTTTCAATCCAAGCGTCTAATCCTTTTTCTATACGAGTTTATACTGGATTTTGGAAGTTGATTTTCAGTATAACTTTCTAGTATTATTGTCATCTGTTTCGGGTTGTAAAGGTCAGGCGAAATTTGCTTCATTCGTCGTCAAGGCGTCATTGTAATTTCCAGACTCTCCAAATTCTAGATCCTCCAAGTGAATCCGAGGCTCTGGAGCAATAGCTTTGGAGTCACCTAATTGGACAGAGCCTGAAATTATTATGGAAGAGGAAACTGTTCAAATATGCAAGCGGCAAGCGGGTCATGTAATGGAAAGAAATCAACGCCGCCCATGAGCATCCGCGCAATATTATTATTACTATTTATTTATTTTAATCCATGAGATATAGTCGAAGATTGAATCACATAAAAGTCTTCTACACTTATCAGAACTTCAGAAGCAATGAGTTGACGTGTCGTATGTTTATAAGGGTGGGAAAATATAGATATAAATTTCTAACTCCAATAAGGCAAAACCATAGAGATACTTACCATAACAAGAGTAAAGAAATTTCTTGCGTTAAAAACCATAGAAAGTTGATGTTATTACAACTACATATCTCACCTCTAGGATCTTATGTATAAATGACAGATATTATAATACAAGTTGTATAAACTATATTTAATTACACTTAATCAGTCAGATTGTCCCGTATCAGTTTGTCTGGCTAACTAACCACTATCTAAATGCCGTCGCCATAACAACAATGTTAAACATTGTTTGTTGTGTTCCCGCAGTTAGAGGTAAGATTAGTTTTCTCTCAAAGCTAGAAGATTTTGAGTGAAATACAATTGCACCTTTATTACATTTCTAGTAAGATGTGACGAAGTCAAAAATAACCTGCCTGCCAGGACAAATAAAACAACATCACCTGGTCCCAAACGAATGTTTTCCCTTTTTCATCATCTTCAATCATTTGTGCGGGAATCGTCCAGCAACCCTTGCGTCTCAACAGGTCATCAAATGACAAAAACCTGCTGATTAAAATGCTGGAGCTTGGAATGCAGTCAGGAATAGGTACTACTTAGTTTAATAATATGTATAATTTACCCCCAAAATTAAAAAAAATCCCATTCGCGTCGAAAATCGGAATAGAGTAGCGAAGTCCGCGCACGAAATATTGCTTGCATCAGTAACTTATGTTTAGAAAATGCAAACATTAGAACATAATAGAAAACATTTATTGACAATCATATTTGCTTCTATATTTGGATTTAAAAAATAAGTTGACTACTTTCTAACAAATAATTTACTGTAAAACGGAATGAACTGTCACATGGATAAACTGTCATTGTCACAGAATCGATATTTTGAGGTTATTATTTTAGTACTCATTTTAAACTAGGGGTCCGGGTGGTTTAACATAGTATTATAGTTGATATACTAACTGACGTTAAACTTAGTTTGTAATAATGTTTATTCTAGAGGGCCTATTCTCGTCTACTGGACATTGAAGTCCAATGAAAGATTTGTATGGACAAATGTATGAAATCTCTAATTTCGGCTTAAATGTCGACTGTACGAGAATAAGCCCTCAGGTCTTCAATTATTTCTAGTATTAATCCCACTACTTATTTTAAACCACGTTTTGGAATAAGAGGGTTGGAGCTCGGAGCTCCCGGCTTTGGTAATGAATGACCTCGCCGCTGTGCGGTTAGTAGCTACCATATCGCTTCGCGCGACAATTGCAGTAAGGTATAGTGTCAATACACATGTTGCACTCAAGTCTTTATGTATATCAAAGGCACTGCAACATAAAAGACAGAAATTAATCAAACTTGTAGTGGAGAGCACAGTCCTCTCATATATCTACATAAACATTTAGGAGCTCGGAGCTCCCGGCTTTGGTAATGACTCGGCCGCTGTGCGGTAAGTAACTGCCACCGCTCCGCGCCCGACTCTTGCCTGAAAGAACTGTGTAAAACATCACCAATGTCGCCCTGATGTGTTTATGCATTTATTAATTGCAAAGACATCGCAATATAAAGAATAGAAATTAATCAAACTTCAAGCAAAGAGGACTGGCTACATAAACATTTAGGAGCTCAAAGCTCCTGACTGCTCCGACACTTGCCTGAAATCAAATATCGCCAATGTTCACTCAAGTGTTTATGCATTTGTAAATTGCAAAAGCATCGCAACATAAAAGACAGAAATTAATCAAATTGTAACGTTTCAGCTCATAATGTCAACTTCTCAAAATGTCAACCGGACGAAAAATGTACATTTCTTATAACGTCAACTTCTTAAAATGTCAACTTCGCAAAAAGACAACTTCTCGAAATGTCCACTTCTCACAATGTCAACTTCGCATTTGTTCAACTTATCATAATGTCAACTCTTAAAGCATATATTCGCAAAATGACAACTCTTCGTAATTTCTACTTTAAGTGGCCATCCATTGTACCACCCAATATGAGGCAATAAAGACATGAGTCTTGGCTAATTGAAAATAATACTTACCACAATCTATTGCATGAGTTTCTTACTAATTTTCTAAAAAGTAGGGAGTTAATATTGTAATATGGCAGTATGTGTAAGAAGGCGATAGAAATAAAATATCATAATTTGTATAATCAACCAACTGTAATTATGTGAGTGCGATGTATCAACACATAAAATATAAATAATTTTTAAACGATGTCAAAAACCAAACAAAATTCTGTGTATCTATTGGAGGGTATCCAAATAAAATCAACTTTTTATTTAAATAAAAAAGGCGCAAAAAAATAAATCTTAATTTAAAGTTCAATTAAATTTTTCTTTTTTATTTAAACAGAGAAAGGCGCAAAAATATATATTTTTTAAAAAATGATGGGAGGTTAATATTTTCATTCTGCAGTTCAATTAAATATTTATTATATTTTCTGTCAAAAATGATATCCCGGCGTCTTCTCCTATTTCTTAAAACGGTGAACATACTATTCGTAATTCTTTGATCCCAATATTTTGATTCCTTTCTCAATTTGTATAAAAAGTAATACAAATTCGGGTTCTTTTGAATGCGTCCATTTATACGCCGATACCAACCCTCTAACGCATTCGTGGTACGATGTCTTTGACCCGCACAACTTAAAATGTTTGGTGCATAATTGGGATACCACTGTCTCTCGAAATACCGACGAAAACGCTTCATTTCATCAGTACGGGGTGACGTATTCAATATATGACGCCACGCATCTGGTATCAAATTTTTGATACCAGATGCGTCGTTTAAAAATTATTTATATTTTATGTGTTGATACATCGCACTCACATAATGGACAACATTTCAAAATTGCTAAGCTCTGAAACAAAAAATACCATTTCTTTATTTACTTTTCCGCTGCGCGAATATATATTTATTAATTTTTTATATTGCTTATTTACTGAGAAAAAAATTAAAAACTAAAAAACGTAAGATGACGTCATCGGACGGCAGAATGTAAAATATTTCTTTGCTTAGCACATTATAGTTTTAAATTTACGTAATGCCAAACTCATGACATGTAACTGTCAAAAAAAAAGACAACTTGTCAACGTTGAATGTATGAATGACGTTGACAATGTTGACACTAGTATTATTTACCTTTGACAGTAGTACCTTTTTTTCATTAAAACAATGATAAGCAAAGGAATATCGCTGTATTCAGCCGCCCGATGACGTCATTTGGCGCTTACGTCTATTTAGAATAAAAAGAATTTCAATAATTATTTTATGCATGAAAATGGACAAATTTTGAAAAAAGAAAAAATATGGGTCTGTTCATTTTATGTCTACTTTCATATAAAAAAACAATATGGACATGTTAAAAATATGAAATGTTGTCCATTACAGTTGGTTGATTATACAAATTATGATATTTTATTTCTATCGCCTTCTTACACATACTGCCATATTACAATATTAACCCCCTACTTTTTAGAAAATTAGTAAGAAACTCATGCAATAGATTGTGGTAAGTATTATTTTCAATTAGCCAAGACTCATGTCTTTATTGCCTCATATTGGGTGGTACAATGGATGGCCACTTAAAGTAGAAATTACGAAGAGTTGTCATTTTGCGAATATATGCTTTAAGAGTTGACATTATGATAAGTTGAACAAATGCGAAGTTGACATTGTGAGAAGTGGACATTTCGAGAAGTTGTCTTTTTGCGAAGTTGACATTTTAAGAAGTTGACGTTATAAGAAATGTACATTTTTCGTCCGGTTGACATTTTGAGAAGTTGACATTATGAGCTGAAACGAATTGTAAGCGTAAAATACTGTGTTACATAAACATTTAGGAGCTCGGAGTTCTCGGCTGTGGTAATGACTCGGCCGCTCTGCGGTGAGTAGCTGCCATCGCCACGCAAGCACTCGGACCCCGGGACACTTACCTGTAAGAACTGTGTCGAAAGCTTTTCTCGCTTTCCTCTCATAAACTATGACAGAAAAGCTTTTAAGTGGGCAGTAACATCACAAACTTTTTAGAGGTGGTAAATTGTAGTTAATAATTTCAAATTATTGATTCTATTTTGGAATCACTATTGATCACTGCACACTCAGGCTAGGACCACTACTACCAATTCACAGAAACTTAGTTAAAAAAACTACTGTTTTATTAAAATCTGCTAACCTTATTTTTTTTCGGCTTCATATTGTACTACATTAGTTTTACTGTTCTACATTAATTCACTGGGTTCGGAGTGAAATGGCAATAATGTGAATTAGGATTTGGATCACTTGTTAACATGGTATGTTGTTAAGCCACGTTGATCCCCGAATATACAAACGCTATCAGCGATTATTGGACGTAGTTAACCATATCGTAATTTGGTGACTAAAAATATATAAATCTCAAATAAATAGAGCTGTTTGTTTGCTAAATTACTTTTAAAGCTACTAAAATGTTTTATATTATTTATTTTAGTGTATATTTGTGTTAATTTTACTTATGAATCTTCGTAATCTTACATATAAAATTGTATTTGTGTATTTTTTTTTTCACATGATAAAATTATCATGTGAATGTATATACATAATAATATTTTATATGGTGCAAGTTACTTACTACCACGCGCCCGGCGGTCAGGGGTTAGCACTGCGGTGTGGTCGACTTTTTAGAAAACTTGCTACCACTAAGAGACAGTAAAATTAAAGAGGCCACTAGATTTTTTTTTAATTATTGCTTAAGTAGAAAAACGTTGATTCTTTTACCGTTTTTCTGTGCCGGCATGTTGTCTTATTCAGAAAAACAGGTAGAGAATTAAAATACACAAAGTGAATCAGGTATAATATAAATGTAAATTAATTAATTCACACGTTAAAAAAAGTCCTACACAATCTATCAATTCTCTCATAGCTTTGATAACAAAATCTATCCGACTAAAAGGCCCCATATACGGTGCGATCCCTCGTTACCATCGATCGTTCATACACTGTACTCTGCGGTATGTACACGAAACAATGGACAACATTTCAAAATTGCTAAGCTCTGAAACAAAAAATACCAATTCTTTGTTTACTTTTCCACTGCTCGAATATATATTTATTCATTTTTTATATTGCTTATTTACTGAGAAAAAAATTAAAAACTAAAAAACGTAAGATGACGTCATCGGACGGCAGAATGTAAAATATTTCTTTGCTTAGCACATTATAGTTTTAAATTTACGTAATGCCAAACTCATGACATGTAACTGTCAAAAAAAAAAGACAACTTGTCAACGTTGAATGTATGAATGACGTTGACAATGTTGACACTAGTATTATTTACCTTTGACAGTAGTGCCTTTTTTTTATTAAAACAATGATAACCTCTCGTACGTGGAATACTGCCAACTGTCAAATTTCATTTTTTGACGTGCCGTGGGTCCCGCTCAGGGACGCTCCACGGACAGGGGTAATTTTGTGGCAGAGGTTTAGAAAAACCCAATTTTCGCCGAATCTGCTTGATTATATGTATTATTAACAATATTTTTGTTGATAAAACATATTTCTTCAAGTAATTACTCACACTTCACCTGATTTTGAATTGAATTGGAACTGTACTCTGAGAAAAGATATGGGTTACTTACAAGTTCGACTTATATTTGCTGATTAATAAAAAAATAAAAGACTGATGTTTCATATATTGATTTATTTTCATAATTTATTACATATATTTTAAAATAAATACGACAAAGAAGATGTTTCAATACATTTTTTTATACTACTAGTGTTTTTAAACTTTGGTTTCAAAAAAGACCTACTTCAAAAGTCTCTTAAGTGGGTCTCATATTATACTAGATATTATTACATTATTTACATCAGAGACAAAGTGTTTTTTGTTTCCAATAATTTCATTATGTTTCCAAACTAGTGTAAATAATAACACATATTTAAGTATACGTATTTTAAGTATGAAGGGATCAAAAATGAGACTCAAAATTGGTCCATAGAACACTGTGTCAATAAAACTAATATTTTGCAGAACATTTAGATACAACCACGATAATAATATCATTTTTTGGATTTTCATTAAACTAAAGATTGATTACATTAAAAAAAACGACTTGTTTCATAGAAAGATATCAAAAGGTAAGGTCATAAACATAGTGACCAATTCACATTTTTGATCCATAATGGCTACATAGTATGGATAAGACTTATTCAAATAAAATAAAATTATGTCATTACTACCTATAATTCGTGGTTTTTTGTTTAACGTTTTTGTTAGTGAGTAAAAAAAAGGTTATTTTAGGAATTTATTATTTTGTGCTTTTTTTAAATTTTTCGGTAAGTGACTCTTATTATCGACTTTATTTACATCATGTATGTATGCATGTATCATCATCATCCGCCCGGATAAAAAGTCACTTATCGTTAGCGGTTTAGTAAAGGGTTCAGTCCCGTTGTCTACGAAATTGAAGTTGTCCACTCTGCCATGCCTCTGAAAAATGATACATAGTCAATTAATATCACATCAGTCTAATAATTTTGATTACGGCACCGAATCCAATAGCAGAACTCTTCTAGAACACACTCAAATAACTGAAAACTATCTAAAAAAAAACAACTGTAATAAGAAAAAAAACATTAAGTACAAAAAAAATAAATTCACTATCAAGTCCTATCCATGTTAGCTTAGCCGGCAGCTATTTTGTGATGCCAAACCCCCTTCCGTGGAGAGTCCCGGAGCGGGACTTTCGAGCGCCTTCATGCATTTAAGGTAGAAGTTTCCGCATTTACTACTAAAATACATGCATTTGGTCATAATCTGACTAAATTTCACTAAATAGTGATCTATGTACAAGAATTCTTAAGGGATTTTAATAAGTTTTCAATCAAATATGACAAATTAAATCGAAGGATAATTTTGTCGAATGGCTTGGACGTTGGATCAGAGGCTGTTTTTGACCTAAAAATGTGAAGAAAATGCACATTTATGTAAATAAAATCAAACATTACTTACGGTTCTATGTCTTGAATGCCACAAAATCGCCAAAACACACAAATTATCTTAAAATCGGCCGCTCTAAATAGCAGATACAGGCAGAAAAATTCGTAGAATCAGTCACAGATTCTCTCACAGATTTTTCGTTTTTTTTGTACCATAGATGTCCTAAATAGCTGTCGAAAAAGCTCATTGTAAACCCCTTACCCGTTTTCAAACGTCAAAATATGAAACGTTAAAATAAAAACCGTAAAATAAGGCATATTTTAGAACCGCAATCGTCAGCATTTTTTGCGTCCCTGAGCGGGACTTCCACGGTATAGCGATATTTGTTATTAACTGTCAACGTCCCGCTCCGGGACATCCACGGTTGAGAGGATAAGCAAAGGAATATCGCTGTATTCAGCCGTCCGATGACGTCATTTGGCGCTTACGTCTATTTAGAATAAAAAGAATTTCAATAATTATTTTATGCATGAAAATGGACAAATTTTGAAAAAAGAAAAAATATGGGTCTGTTCATTTTATGTCTACTTTCATATAAAAAAAACAATATGGACATGTTAAAAATTTGAAATGTTGTCCATTGTTACGATCATTCCTTACTGCTTACCTTGAAGGTCGATAATTATGATATTCATTTTTGTTACGATCTTCAAGATCGTTAACGATTTACTAGAAAGAAAGTAAATCGTTAACGATCTTGCTTGACGTATGTGTACACTGTTGATGTTTCGTCGTTTCGATCGGCCCAACTAAAACGAAGGATCGTCAACGATGGATCGCGTTCCATATCAAGGGGCCCTTTTAAAATCCAATACTCAAGCGCCGCCTAAGGTTGAGAGTTACTCAAACTTGTGGCATTTCACTTAAGGTGACGGGTAGGGCACACTAGCGATGCCATTTTATTTAAATTGTGAGCATCTAAACAGGATATCTTTTTGACAATTTTGAAGTTCGAGCATCTCGAAAAGAACTTATACTATTTATTCAATAATTATAATTAACTTTTTGGTCTGCTTCCTACTCGAAATATGAATTACCGCCAAAAACGGCCACTTGTGGCGTTAATCCAAATTTCGAGTGCAAACACAGTCATAAAGTTAATTATAAGTATTAAATAAATAGTATATATTCTTTCCGAGAGGCTAGAACTTCGAAATTGTTAAAAAGATATCCGGTTTAGCTGCTATCAATTTAAATCGATTGGCGTCGCCAGGGCAGGGCCACCTGTCGCCTTAAAGAATTATAAGCTGATGTTTGAGCAAAATAACTTGGTGTATCTTGAGTAAGGGCAAAAAAATCTTGTGTCTATTATGGGATCGGTTAACTACCTTTTTCTTAAATCTGAAATCTGTGTTAATATTGTTAATTAAGTTCATTTCAGGATATTAGCTGAGATTATTTGAAATACCTACCTACATCTTGTCCACCTTGTGAAAAGTCGATTGAAAGCGTGATGGCTGGCTATAAATAACCAACCTTTAAATGTATTCCCGCTGACCTATTTCTTCTCTTTCTAACTTTTAGCTTCTGAGTATTATGGAGAAATCAAATTTATTATTTCAAGAGGACTTGTCTGAGTGGAACTGAATTTCAATATCCAATAAAAGCCCTTGACTGTAACGCCATCTTATTTATAGTATTTATCGGCGACGGCACATGGCAACTGCGATCAATGGCTGCTGGGTATAGCTCGATTCGGGACAAAGATCGTGTGTTAATTCGGACCGCGTAGACCAAGGGGCGCGGCGGCCGGGGTTAGTAAACATAATCATGGCCTCCTCCCGCTATACAATTCAGTAGCTAAATGGGAATGAAGAGTTACCTCGCCCGAACACCCCCGCCCCACCCCGGGCCCACTGTCTGCCACCGCGACGCCCACACGTCTTGTGACGTACTCGTTGAAAAGGTCATACGTTTATTTTTTAACTTCAAATGTGAGGCTTAATCTTAATCTCACAAACATTAATTTCTGAGAGGAAATATAGCGTACGTTCTCGTATCGTCTCTAAACAATACGCTGTGTGACGCTACGGTGAAAGTACCATAACAAGAGTCGTAAAAATGTGATCGTAATGACCCGAGCTAGGCGTGCCCTCCGTGGGGTTAAACAATGAGCCGTAAGCGGCCCAAATAGACATCGCTTAATTTTTATATACCTTTGTTTGTAATAAAAATTGCTTCGAAAAATATCAATACTCCGTGAGTTGTATTCTAAACTCCTTAACTGGATGCTTTCCCCTCCCCTTGAGTGAAGAGCCCGTATCGACCGTGGCGCCCTCATCTCGCAGGTACACGCAACACTTATCCCGGTTTTAATTGTCGCCACGCGCCGATGACCCGAGCTGTCGACTCGGGCCATGGCTACGTCACAAACCCTAATGAAGAACAGGCTTATATTACCTATTCAATATTTAATAACATAAGCATAGTTAGTGTGTATTGTTGGTTAGCTTCTTTTACATACCACGATTTCCAAACTCAGTGGTGTCCAAGTCCTTTTTACTTCAATTCTTAATAGTAATGTCTTTTCTTATTTTTTCAAATTTAAATTGTATTTTCGTAATTTTCCTAAAATGAAATATTTCATAAATGTGTATCAATTGAACGGTATAATCAATCGCAAATGGCAGTAATAATAGTAAACAGACACAAACGGGATAAAAGTATGTACTTTACTAAAGTAATAAGAATGAGGTAAATTTTCACGTGTGTGATGATGCATTTTTAGATAGATTGCTTTCAACGAGGAACGATATTATCTTATCTGAGAGCCTTATCAGTATCACTATTTGAATCTACTCTTGTTAAATTTTTCCTAATCGATGTTACCAGGTATTATAAAATTCGAGCACTAATGTAAATAACAAATTTAACCTAATTTCCGATTGAAAAATACATGGACGAAGTCAACATTTCCACTGAATGTTTGTTGGGTTGTCTCATATACTAATGCACGCACTGGTGCCAATAAAATTTCCAACAAACACTCACAAAATTATATAAAATACATTTATAATTGAACCCTCTATACGATTGTTCGTATTTCAACTCGACGGTGAGCGACATCGTAAGGAAACCTGCACGTTTCGGATAGTTTCTGAAAAGTGTAACCACGATTCGGTTGGTCTGGTACCCTTGTTAAGGGTTGCGAAGGTCAGACTGCTGTCGTTTCGTTGTAACTACAGCTACAGCTTTGAACACAACCGAAAACTTCACGCCAAAATGAGGAGGACCTGTATACGTATTGTTGCCACAATAATCAATTTGCGAGAATGAGAAATATGTGTGCCAGATAATTTATTTATACCCAAATGTATAAGTGTATATCCTTACTTTTATAATAGGAAACTTAGTTATGGATGGGTTTAGGTTAAGGGTAATGTTGAGAAATAGCAGATTTTACCAAGTTTTGATGTCATGATCGCATTTTTAAGCATGTAACTGATAAAAGTATCGTTTTATAAACTTTCTATTGCGCAATGGATTGTGTAATGTTGCTTACACGAGTTCAGTCGATTAATGCAACATTGTAAGGGTTCTGCTCGCTTACATCTTGCGGTCAGGAAAAGTAAAATCTATCTTCCATCGCTTCCACATTACATTTATACCAAAACAATGGCTATAAATAAACCTACATTGTCAAATAGACGTAGAAATGTTTAACTGCGCCTATAACTTGGACCGAAGAAATTTCCATGTATTATGGTCATATCTCGCTCTCTATATATCTTGGAAAAAACTGTCTTACTATAAAACATAAAAATCAGACACAAACAGAGAAAATAAGGTACAGAGTATTTTATTATTCTTTAACTTTTATTACTGCCGTTTATTTCCATAATCAACTTATTATTGGCCTCTATGGTTTACGGTGATGACGTCCGTATGGTGTAATTTCGTTAATTCCATTGTTTTTCTCCGAAAAAAAAAAGTATATGTGTTTACTTCTAACTAGCATATACAAAGAGACAATAAGATTTAATTTTATATTATGTTGAGTTTCACATGCATCGAGTACATCCTTGTTGTATCTTTTAAATCTTATTTCCGCTGCGCCTACCGCTCCTGACATCAGCGTGCAATATGCTTTATTAGCTGGCCGGTCTCGAGACAGGCAAAAAGGTGGCTTGCTGATAAATTTCGCAAATGTCTCCACGTCTCCTGCGCAATATCAAGCTTCTTACCACCGGCAAATACATGTCTAATGATATCGGTTTATTGATGTCACATGTGCTTTATATTTTGTACGCATCAAATTTCAATTTACACTCTCACATGTGCTTTGCACTTCAAAAATAAAACTTCATTTGTTTATTTGGACTTGAATAATGCATGTTTTGATGCTCTGTTTGCTGAATAGCTGAACCTCCCCTCCCCCCGCCTCTATGTCTCTTATGAGATCCCTGATCTCACAGGTGACCTGGTGCAGGGAGGGGTCAGCGACGTACTCCAGCAGGATATAGTTGGTCTGGTTCCCCTGTCAACAGATTGCGGAGGTTAGATGGCATCGCTTTATTGTAATTACCAGACTTCCAGGGTGGGAATTGTACTCATAATCCTCACTTTGTGCCATTGGGCGGGCCTATCCTAACTTGGAAGCTCTGTAGTTCTCTTACTTAACTTTGACGGGTTTTTAAGGCGACATCACGACGATACAGGCGCCGCCAAGTGATTTATATTGATTGTGGCGAATAGGAGACATTTTTCTAACAAGTGAGCAACAAATACTTTAATGAATGATTAACAATTTTTTGCGACCCACCTATGTAATAATTTCTTCCTACAAGTAACTCCATAATTGCTAAAAGTGACCAATTTTAGCAATTATCAAGATTATTTTACTTACAGGAAGAAATTATTACATAAGTTGGTTTCCAAAACTGTTAATACCTACTGAACTAAAGTATTCATTGTTCTCTTTAAAAAAATATCATTTTATTCGCCACACTCAATATAAATCACTTGGCGGCGCTAGTATCGTCGCAATGTTACCTTAATAGAGCAACTCTACAATTTATCGCACTGAAGCCACAATTGATAGTTTCCAACCACTACCCCAAGCTGCTCTCGATAACTAGATAATGCTCTTCTTAAATGCCACAATCTGTTTTTGTCTTCCATTGCCACAATAGTAGCGAAAAGAAACCAGACATAAAGTATTCTTCCATCGGTAAAAAAGGATTGTTGTGGTTAGTCATATTGCATTTGCATTGATGCGAGACATTTCGCACTTTCCTTTGGGTCTTCTAGGTCATATTTACTCACTCGCTTCCTCAAGGTTTCCTTTTACAATATTTAACATATGTAATGTTTATTTATATGACAAAAACTATTGAATTTGAAAGAAAGAAAAATTTATTGACCACAACACGTAATACATAAAACAAATAATAAATAAAAACAGTACAGGGCATAAAAGGCTTAGCCTAGGCTTAGCATTTGCTGCAACTGCCGCAAGCAGCAGTTTTCAGGCTGGACCTTGGGTGACGCCTTTGCGTTAGGAAAAATATAAATATTGAAATTCAATACAGAAGAAAACAAAACTCTGGCTCTCGGGCTCTGAGTACCCTCACTCACTTAGCGAAACACAGCACAGTCACTGCTAGTTTAGAAAAAATCTAAATTGTGTCGGATCTAGGTGAAAGTGCAGTGCCTCTGGCCCCCGCTTCGTAATCTATGGTTCAAAGTATAGGCACAGAATAAATAAGCCCATAGTTTGACGTGACACTAGGGCGCGATGTGAATTGCCTACTTATTGTTTATTGGGTACTTAGATACTTATCATTTTTCACTGTCGTTTTCTAAGATGTATTGCTGTTTAGGAGTACTGAACTTACGTTACGTTAATTTACGATACGTAGAATGGCTGATCAGTAAGTGACCCAATAGTCTAGTGACTCAAGCCTGAGGGAAAGGACTCGAGCGTTTTCATTAGCACGATTCCCATGGGGGTCCTAATGAACAGCACAAACAGCTTCATGCTCCGGCAAGTCGCACCGTTGCTTCCTGAAGTCGTGACGTCACTGACGACGGCGTCGGTGGCTGCGCACGGGCACGTGGGCCCGCGGAGGCCTCGGGCGCATCGAAAGTGAGACCACGGACGGGCGCGCGGGGGGACACCCACGGTCAACGAACCCGCGCATCCGACCAATCCGCACTTGGTATAACACCGTCGCATTGTTTTAACATCCCGTAGCTTACACTAACGTCTCACTCATTGAAACCGGACTCCATACTCATTCGAGACGAATATCTAACTAACGACACACACGCACCATATTTGAAGTAGTCGAATGTTGTATGTATTAAGTTGTAAAATTCAGCAGAAGAGCACGTATGGGATGATCCAGAAAATGGACCTCACTCCAGCGTTGCTCAAGGCGCGCTGACGGAATATGGCGGATTTTCCGCATATCTGAATCGCTTCAAGCGTATATAAGGAGAGTTCATCAAGCCCCGCAAAAAGAAGAGGACGTGCCCGATTTTAGCAGTAAATAATGGACCTTAACATTCATCTAAACAGAAACAATTCGTATAGACGGCTAAGCATTACCTACTTTTAAAAAAAGGGTGTAAGGATTGATGACGCGGTGTTGTGATATAGCGCACTTCACTAGGCATGTTTTCTTCTTATTTTAATATCTACACGACAGTCAGGTCAGTAAAAATGTAGAGATAAATACATTGAAGTAATCTCTTGCAATTAACTAGCGGAAGCTAAACAGGTGAAGCGAGTATCCGTTCCGTCACGTAGCTGGCGTCGCTGCCATCAGTGAGCGTGTTACATACAATGACGTATATTATGGACTTCATCCTAAATACAGAGTTCATAAGTCATTATTTATAGCACCTATAAACGCCTCGCTAAAACAACCTAAATTGATCTGAGAAACAGGTTCGAAATGTGTAGAAGTAGTGTGTAGTTTTTTTTACTCCAAACAACATTATTGTTATGGTAAGCTTTCGTTGATTGAGACTAAAATAAACTAAATAGCGCTTGTCAGAGCGGGATAGTGACACAGAACTATATTAGTCCGAATTATATTAGCTGAAGGACAACATTTAGCATCAAGATAAAATTGGCGGAATTTAATTAAAGCACATACGTTTAACGCTGATCGTTTAAGTATTGCTATCCAGTGTCCAAGGTCGTACAGTTTGAGGCTCTGCAGGTGTTGCCCGCTAACCGTTGTGTATGGCGGCGTAGGATCGAGCGTACTCACGATCCGTAGTAGACCCACAGTATATCGAGCCACAGCAAAGAAAACTGTATAAATTAACTTTGTATACCCCACAACAGCTCAGATGCCCATTCACATGCAATCGCACCTTATTATCAAATAACTCTTTAAAATGTTGTTTAAATATCTGCCCTAGAACAAATGAGGTGTGAAAGTCAAGTTTGGAGTTAAGATTCCCTACTGTTTTTATTCCACTGAGGCTGGGATGGTGCACGCAAGCGTAGGACGGAGCTCGTTATACAGTTTTGAATGAACTGACTCAGGACAGGCCAGAGTAATGATCAGATCATTATTCTGGCAGTGAAATGTCTTGATTCAAAATTAATGGGCCGAATAATATGTAGGTATACTAACTATTAGTATCTCTAACACAAGATTAAAGAAATGGATCTCGAGACATGAATATTGTGATGATCACAATAGGGTTGTCACATTTTCTTATTTTGATTCCAATTAATGTTCATATCTGGAAAAGGCATCCTGGCATGAGGCATGTGTGATGTGATCGAAAAAAGTAAAAAAACTAAAACCCAACTACGACAAAAAACGTCGCTGAAAAAGTATAAAACAAGCCTTCGTTGTCAATTTATGCAATATTCACTATGTAGAGATAAAATTTCATGTTTGGAAATCCGCAGTCACACGTTGTCAAAGGGTAGTATATTTAACGTGTGACTACGCCTTTCCAAACATGAAATTTTATCTCTACATAGTGAATATTGCATAAATTGACAACGAAGGCTTGTTTTATACTTTTTCAGCGACGTTTTTTGTCGTAGTTGGGTTTTAGTTTTTTTACTTTTATTTTATTTGTACTATTTTGGTGTCCAAGTGCTAGTAATATATATATATATATATATATTCAAAATGTACAAGTCAAGCGCTTTCAAATGATACCAAACACGGCATATTTATCATAACTTTATTTTTTTACTCTGTATGTTTTGTCCGCTAGAGGGCGCCACATTAGATTTTAAAATACGAGCCGCAGGGCTCCTAAAGGAGACTGCTATCTTTAGCTTTAATATTGTTAGTAAGTATATGAAGAAGCTAAAGTCTGCCACGTTTATGATAGGTGGTCTATTGATCCTTATCTTAGATCAGTTGCAGTTGACAATGTACTTTCTTTATTTATTTTTTTCAAATAAATATTTCACAACATCACATATACATTGACCTAACTCCGAGATAGGTAGCTTAAGCACCTGTGTTACGGATATCAAAATCAAGATCAACAGTGGGATACTATTGTAAATACATACTTTTTTTAAATTTTGACTACCCGAAAATAATTCGCCTATGTCAAGTAACTTATTGAGAATAAGTAGGTAGGCAACAGTCGAAGTCAGTCAATTCACAGTCACTCAATAAAACGCCGGTGTTTTACGTTTTATCGACCTACGGATTTAGCGAATATCACTCTAAGCAATCGCTGGTTTTAAGAATTAGGTCCAAGCAAGTTGTCACGAGACAACTCACTCGATATACAATAGCAGTTTTAAAACGATACAATCCAACGATTCTTATTATTAGGATCACTTTGCGGCTCACTGCACAAATAAACACCAAATTTGTACACTAAAAACCACTAGACGCGGCTTGTTTTAGCCCTACCCGCCGAATCAAATACATACTTATAATACATAGAAACCCCCAGATTAATACAAATAGACATGTTCATGCACACATATGTTTGTGCAGAGATCGAACCCACAACCCTTGGACCAAAGGTAGCGTTCACTACCACTGTTCCAAACGGGTCTACAATTTAATCCAAGATTTGTAGGCGGGTAAAGAAAAATGTATTTAGCCGAGTTATACACCTAATGAGGTCATAATTACGATGTCAAGACAATGCGAAAAAAGGTTTATTTGAACTGTGTTACTTCAGCTGTCGAGTTTAAAAGCTGACGGGTCACCTAACAACACCGTTAGCTCCGAGAAGGCGGGATGGCAATGAATGCGTATCATTAGTACAGTTTACTTGCTTAGTTCGCTTTCTTTTGTACTTAATTCTAAACATAACTGTTTCTTTCATCGAAGATCTCTCTAACTGACTCGCAAATTCGCTTTTTGAACATACGTTAAGCAGCAATCCCCCAAAACGAAGCTACAACCGTGGGGAATGAGCGTCGGTAAATATTGGGGTTGAACTCCTACCATAACAAATCTGCAAGTAATGAATATCGATCCTCAATTTTCTTGTTTGTCTCATTATTACATACCCTCTAATCCAATGATAGTTTGGAGCACCATGTAATAGAAAACAGCGGAGGCTTATATCGTGACGTGACTGCGCGTTTAATTTTAATTAATTTTGCGACACGTTATATGGTGATTTACCCATATTTGTTATGTAAGGAATGCACTTTATTACTTCCTTCATTAACTACTAAATTACATGTACGTTTTGAGTATTGTTGAAATTATGCAGTACGTCGTTTATTCAGTTTTGTAGTTTCGTAGTATTTACAGAGTTAATTTATACTTTGTTGTTTCTATATTTCATAAAACTTTTTACAGACAAGATTCTCTGGTGCTAAGTTGACCACGTAGAACCTTGTTAAAGTGAGCCGACATCGTGTCATTAGAGGGCGTGAATATTTAAACAGAGTCGGCGGGAACGAGCCGCGGTCCCGCTCGGCTCCCGGCTCCCGAGCCCGCGCGTTATAGGACTTCGGGGATTACCTTCTCATTGAATTAATCCTGTTTGCTGATGAAAAAGGCGCACCGAACAACATTTTGGCCGAGCTGACGGCTCGTGCCATTGACAATGTACGCGATGCGCCTCCGAGCGTGCGCTTATATTTTTGTTCGCACTTGGCAATAGATTTTAAATGTTTGTAAACAAACTCCGTTTACAAACAGTAACTTGCACTCTCGAGTTGCTCGTTTTAGACTAGAGTAAACAAGCCTTCTTGAATGTTGTCCTCTCGAATAGCGTGGCTAGTATCTTCAGCTAGTTGTAACTATATCGAGTCAGTGGGATCTCGCACAATACTGTCCATTGTCCGCGGCTTTGCGTTACGCAATCAAGAGGGGTCATTTAGTCCGCGCCCAAAAGTCGCACCCGCGAAGTGGAGAACAGTCATATCCTATCGATTTGTTAAGATGGCGTGCGGGTGGTGGGGGGTGGTGGGGAGGGTGGCGCGGCACGAGGGCGGCCGCAGCCTCCGCGGCGCAGCGTGCAGGCTCGCTTGCACCTGCCGGCGACGCAACCACGACACACTAGCGACATCGCGAGCGACGCATATGTAATGACACCGCCTTGCACTAATCCGACGAGATGACGCTCTAATGCAATACCAATAAACCAGATTTGAGCTATGCAGGGAGGTTGTGTTGCGTGCTTTACTCTACCTGCACGTAAGCGCCTCCGGATCGGTCAACGACTAGCTGCATGCCTAGAATATTATTGGCTACTAGCAACCTCAGCATTAAGATTACTTTTACTTCATCCCATAAAACGTTTCAGATCACCTAAAGTCAGACCAAAGATAGAATCTGTTCTGAAACATATATTGCTGACGCTTAATCTTTTGTCTGTGTATATTTTTCCTGATGAAATGAAAAAATATTAAAAGTGTTAAATGTCCTAGGTCATGGTTTTGTAAAAGGCATTGGACTTGTTACGTTTGATCTGGCCAAAATAAACACATCAAAAACAGTAAAGAGTAATCGTTTTCTACATGCTTATCTGCAGTACGCCGGCCGTACTGAGCCTTTGTCTGACATTACAGCCAGAGTGGTAAATGCATCTATTTAGTTAGCAACATGTTATAGTTCATCTATCCAGACTACTCTCACTTAGGGTGAGTATATCCAGTAACTATTCATATAAGTGTGTGTCATACTCATATACAGCAGGTTGCATCTATTGATAAACAACCTATGTACAACTTTTCAACCAAATAAGTGTCAAATTAAGACAATAAATTGCTGTAACCACAATCATCAGCTAATACGCTTATTTTTAAATCAAAAGCAAAGTAAAGGCCCCCACTACCCCTCTCGATGCTTACGTAAAATTAGGGCTTTTTCATTTTTTTAATCAAAAGGAAAGTTAAAAATTGCTTACATAATAATTATTAATTCACGCAACATCTCATACATTTTGTGAGGATGTAGTTTATGTAGTATGTTTGTTGGTCTTTCCCGCAAACTACTAAATGGATTTTGAAAATTTGAAAATATAGCTTACATCAGAATAACACACGCTACAATTTATAGAGATCACGCGGATGTAAATCAATTTAAGACCTAGAATTGATTTAAGCCTGACTTGGTACAGTAAAGAATATGAATATGAGACCTTGGGGCGCTACTGATTTCATAAACTATGTATAATTTTCACTAGGCAAAGTCAGCTTTCAGGTCAAGGTATAAAATAATGAAGAATATCGGTCACAGGGTCTATCTCGCTCGATTCATTTTTATGGCGAAGATGAAACAGTTTCTCCCGGTCTTAGTAGAGTGACCAATTTCTTGCTCAAAATCAGGACTCTCTTATATTTTACTATTGTACTGCCCTCACTTCGTTGCGGGACATTAGTTCCACTATCTAATAGATGGCGCCAGGTGTCGATAACATCGCTCAAGCGTTTCGTGTTTTAGGATTACCTGTATGTGTTGCCGCTGTCTGTAGGATTTAGATCTTTATAAATAGTATAGATTTTAAATCTTTGAACATTCATCATCATCATCAGCCCATTTAAGTCCCCACTGCTGGGGCACGGGCTTCCCTCAATCACATGAGGGGTAATTGCCATACTCACCACGCTTGGCAGACGGGTTGGCGAGGGTTTTGATATAAATGCAGAGTTTTCCTTCTCTGGGTGCTGATGATCATGCCAGCAGCTTTACCTTAGTCGCCTTTTACGACACCTCGGTAAGAGTGAGGGTGGCCTATTCTACTCTGCCGGGGACCACACGGCGTGCATTGTTAGTGACTAAATAGATCATTATGTATTTAGATATTTTTATTAATTACAAAATATTTTTCATTTTCTGATTCGATTTTTTTTATAATTATCGCATGATGTTAAGTGATAATTGGGCATAGCATGCGCCTGGAATGATTCATTACGGACTGAATTAAATCAATATAATAGTGCGCCAGATTCAAAGTCATCTAGTCTCGGAAATAGAGCATTAACCTGTACTAAGGATGACTATCTCCCGCAACATCCAGATCCTAGACAATTAGAAATGTTAAGTCTCTTATTCATCTTAGCGTGTAATTCCCGATTGTATCCGAAGCTGGTGCTTTAGAGTCCAATGGTACACTAAAAGCGACTAAACCCGATTCGCAACCATTTAACAGGAAAACCAGACCAACTGAATCCTGATTACACGTTTCATAAACTATTCGAAACGTGCAGGTTTCCTATCGATGTTTTCCCTCATCGCCGAGCTAATGATAGAAATACGCGCATAGATTTGAACCAGAGGTGCATCCTCGTCTTCGGATCACGACCCCCACATTGGAATCTTATCCACTGAGGTACCATCACTAATTAGAAAGTTAAGTATTTTTAACCGACTTTAAAAAAAATGGATTGTTTGCCGATTACTTTGCCATTTATTAACCGATTTAGATTATTATTTTTTGTTATAAAGTAGATAGTCCCGGAATAGTACCATGATAAGGATAATCAGAAACTTATGGGAAAATTGAGGGGAACCCTCAACTTTTATAGGCACACGTAATATTTTTATATCTTTTTTCAAGGATGCACCAGTATTTACGCCTGATTGTATTAATTTTGTGGCTCTGCTGAACATGGAAGGTCAACTCCTCAACGATAAGGAGTTAAAGGAGAACTCTATCAATACAGCACCCACAATTAGTTTGTTAACTTGGCGGGGGTGGGGAGAGGGGGATGAGGGGGACTGTCAATAAATGAGACACTAAAAAGCATGAAAAAACTACGAACTAAAAAGTGTACAATAATATTTTTAACACTTCAAATAACATTTCATAACAGCAGTACTCCCGAGTCAACGTGTTACCGAAGTCGCATGAAATGTTAAAAATATTATTTTGCAATTTGTAGTTCGTGGTTTTTGAAGGCGGTTTTTTTTTCTAAATTATACCTTAGCTACCGCGCAATTTAGGTCGTAACTTCGAGGTAGAAAGGACTCAGGTTATTTAAATAAGGATGAAGAGAGTCCCACTTCTTCACCATAAAAAAAATTACAGTCACGTGCATCAACCTCATTCAAATATGAACCTTAAGTTTCCGTCGTAAGAGTCGAGGTGTTTACATTTCATATCAGGCGACAGTAGGTACTTATTACCTCCCTTCCGACAAAATCTGCTGGGATTAAATCAATGTAGATACTGATTACTATCATTTAAAGTATTTACTATTCTGCTAATAAATGAAAATTGCATGCATACCGCACATGTTGCCTAACTTGTAGAATTGAAAGGTCAACCGTATGAACGAGTGTTCGTGGTGAGCGTAGATTAATAGCACTATTATCTCCAAGGAAAACGTAGCACGGTTTATAATAAAGATAATGTGCCGGTACAATGTCGGTTCAATATAATTGTATGCTCAAACATTAGCTCGGACAACTCCACTAACAAAGCCGACGCACTGCGATTGCTTCGAATAAATGATGACGTCATTTTATCGATAGTGTTATAAATTTATTTTTTCTACTTGATTTATAGTGAACATGTAATGGCGATGTGAGAGATTTAAAGCACCTTCAGGCTTATTGATTTTGTTCGATCACTCATTTCGAATAGCAAGCACCTATTCGTTTGATACCCAAGAGGCACAAATGGATTTGTTGTCCTAATAGAGAGTAGAGCTTTGTAACTTGTCTTATATCGGAATCAAGATGCTGTTTGGGACTTTTAGCGGATCCAAAACCCCTGAGGTGTCCATTCCAGCGCGATCCACCACAGCCGGAGATAAAGACCTACAGCGAAACGGATTTTACGGCCTAATCTTTACCCCCGACCCTCTCACACGCGCTGTGTCTCCTTTGTTTGAATGGGACAGGTATATTCTCATTCCTTATGGGACGGTTTTCGTTGTAGGCCGTCTGGAGCGTACCATTAGTCTTGCTTGATGCGTCACCCATTCTTGCCAATGCACTTGATTGGTATGTCCAGTGTTCCCAGGTGTCGTGATGCAGACACATAGATGTGACACGTTAATGCACACGCTCACCACGCTAACGTAACGTTTACCATGCTAATCATGCCTAGCAAGACTCAACCGGAAATGTTGGAAGGGACCCCGGAACATGTCTAGGTTCTGTGCGACTTACATATCAAGAGATCCGAAATTCTCCCCTCTAACACGCCGAACGACGTCCATCTCTTAGCCGTATTTTGAGCGACCTACTCCCTAGTAGTGGACACGCTCACTTACTCTGAAAGTCTGAAGGCCCATTTAGTCGCGTTTTACTCCAGGCAGGGCACACCTTGGCAATATATTCTAAACGCCCCATTGCCATAGGGCACAGTAATTGTAGAGCTTGTTTTAGTAAGCCCTAGTTAGTAGTTTTAGCTGGTACTATCTTAGCGAAGTCTGTCGCTATAACAATAAGATTTATATTGGAGTGCCGATTGAAACATTGAACAACACAACGGGATTCAGTTCAATTCCCGCACTTACACAAGTTGTTGATGATGATACAAATATTTGTGTTTTTTAGTTTTTTGTTTTGATTGTATCTACAAGTTAAACTTTCGTAGTAAGATATGGACGTGTGTTGATCTCAGTTTATCTTAAAGATGGTCTCTCTCTTTTCCTTCCTTCCGGGCTCTGGATTACAAGACTTCACCTGACACTTTGTATTTTGCCTAAGCTAGCTTAATTGGCTTAGCTAAACCTAGTTCAGCGTTTCGTTCGAATTCGCCTTCGCTATCGCCTGCAATTCATCATATTTAACCTGCCTTTCGGACAGGGTTAGTTTGCGAATGAGAAAATTGCGAAAAGAGCAATTTGACCGACAGCTCATTCGTTGGCAATCTGTACGACACGCAATCAAGGTGTTTTTAATAAATTCATACTATCAAAGTGAAAATATTTACATATAAACTTATCCCCTTTATATGATGTGAAGTTTAATTAATAAATCTACATCCTTCCAAGTGTTCAGTATTTTTGTCAACAATTCGACATACTTAGTTAAGACGTTTTTTTTTATAGTTATATTAAAATTTACAGAGATTATATATGAATGTTGTAAAAAATAAATACTAATTATGTTTTGTTTTTCAGTGGCCCAGTCGGAGGACTCGCCAATCGCAATGAAACTCAAGAAAATTTGCCTTAAAACGCCAGTAGGCGAAGAACAGGCGGCACAAGCAGTCCTAGACCCTGCGTTAGGTAAGTTTCTGCTGATGCTTCTAATTAATTTATCATTAAGTTTTTATTCTGCAAAATGTATTCCACTTCACTTACACAGAGGAGATGCCCCATTTGTGACGATAAAAGGCCGCTTATGGAATAAGTTCAGTGGATATGAAGACCCACCAACAAGTTTTAAAATTTTTGAAAGACATCTTTACAAATATGCCTGTGAAATGTCGTAGGTAGTTGATTCTAAATTAAATACATATAAAGTTGCTCAAGAGTGTGCATTGATTGGGGTATAACATTCTCAAACCATTGCTGAACAGAATTCAAAGTCGGTTTCCCCCTAATTTTTCAAACTTTTCGACATGTATAATTTATTCAACAAGACACGGGTCCTGAGCGTAGGTACTAGGGTATCGGAAAACAGTAGAATCCATTTAACCTATTCTACTCAATCATTCGAAACAAGTTTGGTTCTACTTTTGGGAATTTGCCAAAAAAAATACCGTTGCCTCTCTTACAAAATAACAAATCATGCAATAGAGTTTGTATGAGAAGTTGGAAACTAAATGCGCATTTCCACATATCATTAGAAGTACATCCGGCAAAGTGCCCAGTATATTTTCGACCTTAATGAATTGGAATAAGGTCCATAAGTGGTCTACCAGGAACTTTGTCGAATATACATACCTACAAAAAAAAATATTTTGACTGGTAAAAAGTTATATCTAGTTATATAACGTTTTACCAGTCAAAATTAATATTTTTTAAATTTATTGTATTCCAGATTTATTGTGTTTATATTATGCCTCCTGACTCATGATCAAAGCGAATGTTCAGTTTAATTATTTTCTATTTGGTAGTATTAATTGACTTATTAGGAATTTGATCAACAACATATTGTTAGGGCAATCGTGATTCCAGAATCATATAATGATATATTAATTTGTAGTACATTAGCATGCTGCTGGCGTTTAAAAGTAGCACAGACTCGCAAACTTACTTAAGCACATGTTAAATATCCTGGCTACTTTCCCGATTTATGAATACAAATGGGCCTTTATAATATTTATGCAAGTCCTCGGTGGCGCAGTGGTTAGTGGGTCGCACTTTAAAGCGACGGCTGCACTAGAGGTCCCGGGTTCGATCCCCGGGTGGGGCTTTAAAATTTGTACCTAATTTTTCGGTAAAAAATTCTTAGTGGCAGCCCGGAGTCTGGAAGTTTTTTTATTTTTCTTATGAGAGAGGGAGGCAAACGAGCAAGCGAGTCACCCGATGGCAAGCGATCACCGCCGCCCATGGACATCAGCCAGACCAGGGGGAGTGCAGATGCGTTGCCGGCCTTTTAGGAAGGTATAGGCTCGTTTCTTGAAGATCTCAATGTCGTACCGGTTCGGAAATGCCGCTGCGGGAAGTTGATTCCACAATGAGGAGGTGCGTGGCAAAAAATGACGTTTAAAGCGCACTGTGGTGGATCTCCACCCATTCAGATGGTACGGGTGGAAGACTGGCGGTCTTGTACCCCCATGCCTCGGAAAGCATGTTAAGCTGTTGGTCCTGCGCCCGATACCTCTCCTGTTGTGTCACAGTAGTGTCCCATTGGAATATGAGGGCTAAGGGAATAGAGAGTGCACTTGTTTTTGCGCACACACTTAAGCACTATAATATATCCTGCGTACGTGACGGATCGTAGAGATTAGCCGCCGTAGCCGTAATTGGTTGGAGGATATTATTATTATTATTGTCAGTATGTGTATTGATTGAGTGTATTTTATGATATCAAACGAAAGTAACTCATATTATTGGAAGAGCTTGACTTGGTTTCTTTGAGTATTTGACACACAACACGAACACGTACATGTCGCTATCCCGTTGATTGAATAGTGCTTTTATTTCCCATCACGCCACGCATGGAAGCTATGATGTCATCGATTTAATTGCGGCGACCACTTCATTACCTACCTATAAAGCGACATTTATTTTAGTCCTACGTTGAATAAGCTTCAGTAGCTCCTACTCGTACGATCGATCTGTGGAAACTTTACGGCAGTGTTATCTCTTACGCAATATTGTTACTATGATTCCGTGCTCAATGTCAAGATTCATTTTTATTGTTCCTTTATCGCTGGTTTATGGCTGTCGATCTTTGGGGCTAACTTCGGCCCACCCGAGCACAGTTCATTGCGCGTGACGGTTGCATCACATTCTGTATAAACGCTGGTATATACCAAGTGCGTATGCACATAGGCATCTCTATACTATACACAACTACCGGTACGTAGGTTTATACATTCGTGCACAGGTCGTTAATGGTTGAACGTGGATCTGTTGTGTGGTACACGGGTGGAATAACCTATAATTAGATGCGCGTACACCAATACTCAGTCGTGGAACTCGTAGATGTCTCGTTCCTTCAACATCCGCACACATTTTAAAACTAGGATTTGCATTGATTTAGAATATTGGTCCACTTTTTTTGGTATTGCAAAGCATTCAATATAATAATTACACTATGATAATAACACTGTACTGGATAGCTTATCCGGCCTCGTTGTTATTGATGAATCATTAATTAATAACAATTTACTATGTCATGTGACCTCATGTTGTATTGTTGCATTTGCTGTAGTCAAATTGGCAGTTACCTATCTATCATGGAGCTACTTATGGCTTATCAATTTATTATATTATAATATAATCCATTCATCTTAGAATGTCGTAGCTATTTTTTGTTAATCTCTGGTCTTTACCCTAAGCTTGATGGCTAAACCATTTTAAATAGCCTACCTTTTGAATATGATTCTGGATCTTGCTTTGTGTTAAAATACAAATAATCTTTGTTTGCATGAAATATGGTAAATTTTTAATATTATAAAATTTGTACTCATTTACGCATAGTTTATTGTGAACAGTCCCCTGATAAAACTTTGCATGGCGGATATTCCCTCATGTTGTCTCAGTAACACTTTATTTAAAGTGACCTAGAATTATTTGTTTCCTCCTGTTGTACCCCGTTTTCTGTTATTATTTATAAAGATATTCTTTTCTAAAGCATAGCACTTTTTGTTTAGATTACATTAAATATTGAGAGTGTTAGTTGATTAATATTGCCATTTTTATGGGTGGCTAATCAATAAATACAGCATTAAGCTAATCGTGGTTGACATACTCGTGAATGTCAGGCACACCTGATGAATGAACTGTATTTAACTTATTGTGAGATATCTGTTTCTTTTAATGATTTATTCATCCTTGATTATTAATGTGTATTTTATTTTTTGTTTATTAAATTTATTAATGAATAGACTTTCAAATCCTTTACCTATGTTGCTTCTTTTCCCATTACTGCTTGCTCTTAACATTCTTTCTTAAGTCTTATGCCAGCGCAGGTGCATTTGTAGTTTTATATTTATTTATAGTATTGTGTCCGCCGTACCGATAACACATAGGTTTAGACTAGACTATTTACCTAGCGTATATACCAGAGAACAAATTGGAGCCGTACAAAGAGGGGGTATGTGGGGGCTGCCGCGTATCGGGCGGCGTGATAAGTGACGACTATCCGTCAATGTGTTGCATAGGCAAGCGCATGTGAGGTGGTGTATCGGACAATAGAGGCTCGTCTGTGCAGTTTCGGCGGCGGCGGCGGACGCGGGGCCGGCGGGCGGCGGCGGCTTGTGTTTCTCCGGCGTGCGTGGCACTGCAGCTCTCCTCCACGGCCGGTAATTTGATTGGGCCCGAGCTGTCACCTATGCGCCGCAGTCGCCCGGCCGTCGCTCGCCGGCTATCGATTAGAGCCCCCGCCCCTGCCCCCGCGCCGCCCGCGAACCGGATCTCGTCACGCCGCCATTGTGTACCCGCGACGCTTAAACGCATTCGTTTCTCCCGATGCGAAAACGACGCATTCCTTCCGCGCGCCCGCCCGCCCCGCCCCGGCCGGCCGCACGCTGCACCGCGCGCCGCAGGACACGCGGCCTCTCATTACACTCCACCACATTACCGCGGCTCCGACAGAGGCCGCCAACGCCGCAAACAATCCGCCGTTGACACTCATCAATAAAACCGAACACATAATAAACTCTGTTATCATTTATTCCTAACAAAACGTATGCATAATAATCGAGATTCCATCACCGTTTATGGCGCGTACTCCCAAATGAGCTTCGAAAACCACATCTACTCCCCCCAACTTAAGGTTCCAAGTCACATGTTGTGATGTACGGTTGCCGGGGGAATAAACGATAATTCCGCTTATTTCAACCAACGAACTCCGTAACGTCATGCTTACATTCAGATTTGTAACGAAAGCCACATATTATATTAGTTCACTGGCAATACAAACAAGTGCAGTTGCATTGCTCCCGCGCTTACGATACTTATCATAATATTGCTTAAAGTATGTAAGAAACAGGCTATTAAAATTTATATTGATGGTCAATAATAAAGGGAATAGGAATCGAATTTCATATTTTTTTGAAATATAAATAGATATGAATTCCTGACTCACTCTGGCATTTCCCTAGAAGTAAAGAATTCAATCGCCAAAACAAGTTTTAGTGCACTTCTAACATCGCTATCACCAGAGTCGGCTGAAGGCTTGTCTCATCATCATCATCATTCACAGCATTTTATTCCAGGAACTCGTTGCGTCCAAAGCGACTACTTTGCCCTGCGTACGCTAAAAGTGAAGATGGGTCTAGTCCTACTAAAATCATGGACACCCTCATTCTAACTTGAGAATATTTTTTTATCTGATACGTGGCAGACGAGCAGACGGATCACCTGATGGTGAGCGATTGCCGTCGCCCATGTACACTCCGCAACACCATTGGAGTTACAAGTGCGCTGCCTTTAAACCCCCATTTACACTTTTCACTGCGTAGCAGAAACGCTGCTTTACGCCGGTTTTCTGTGAGGATTATCAAATTTTGTGTGGGCATTGTCTAAATAAAAGCGTAAATTAACATACAACCCTAAGTGACTTAACATCATACCAAATAAAAACGATTTTTTTTGTTACCTAATACCTATCTACATTACTCGTATAATATCATTTTCTTTGAGACTATGCAGTTAGGTCAAAGACGATTAGGCTATACCTCTGCTGTGTATGGTTAGTGAGGATTCTCTAGCATCAAGTAAGGTTTGCCATTTCATAGTTGTATCACTAGAATCACAGGATATTACAATTTGAATCGACCATTATAAGTAGTCAAGGTTGGATTTACCATAAGGGCCCTGTAAAAAATAAATTACCTACCTCAAGTAGCATGAGAAAGGGCCTCGGTATTTTAATATGACTAAAACCAGCCTTTGAAGTAGTTCACATCCCTGTAATATTCAGGCACGAACTTATATTCTTATTTTCTGATGGTAAGCGATTGCCGCCGCTCATTGACACCCGCGACACCAGTGGAGTCACAAGCGTGTTGTCAACCTTTAAACCCCCTTTCCCCCGAATTGGGCCTCCGGTACCCTCACTCACGCAGCGAAGCATAGCACAGTGCTGCTTCACGCCGGTTTTCTGTGAGGCCGTGCCACGAGGTCATAGGTTCAACAGTCATATTATTGGTTTAGGACGGGGGAACTAAGTTCAAATTATGATGATTTTAAATCCATAATAATCACGAAGGGTCAAAGAGTGCCTGAGGCGATCGAAGAAAGTTACTGATATGGTTGAATATACTTCCGACTCTCTTACGCAAAGGTAAGAAAGTCGGAAGTAGATTTTATACTGCACCGTCAAAAAAAATGACTTGTTAAAAAAAATGCTGAATACACTTCTTCTAACTCGGTGGCTAGAATTATTCGGGAGAAAAAAATGGAAAAAATAAAAGAGGAAGACAGTGTCTTACATTTAAAATTCAGAAGGTATTATGCCTGCACACAAAGTGCAATCGTGCGACTTGTAGTCTGCAGCAAACGCAAATCGCATGTATGCAAAATCTTTGAATTTTCCTACAGATAATATGCTAATTTCTTTGGATAGCAAACAACGGAAATCTTTTTTTAATTTTCACGGCCTTTTTTAATTTTTAGAGCACCAAACCTCACAAGACCGACCGACCGGAGTGATATACCTCGGCCTCACAGAAAACCGGCGGGAAGCAGCACTGTGCTGTGTTTCGCTGCGTGAGTGAGGGTACCGGAGGCCCAATCCGGGGGAAAGAGGGGTTTAAAGGTTGGCAGCGCACTTGTTACTCCACTGGTGTCGCGGGTATATATGGGCGGCGGCAATTGCTTACCATCAGATGATCCGTCTGCTCGTCTGCCACCTATGACATAAAAAAATATCGCTTTTGTCAAGACGTAAGATAATCACAATCTGTAGAGTGCCGCGAGTAAGCTTTGAGCCATTGGCCGCGAGTAAGCTTTGAGGAATCAGGGGCTGAGGAAATCATCTACCTTGACGTGATACAATGGACAACATTTCATATTTTTAACATGTCCATATTGTTTTTTTATATGAAAATAGACATAAAATGAACAGACCCATATTTTTTCTTTTTTCAAAATTTGGCCATTTTCATACATAAAATAATTATTGAAATTCTTTATATTCTAAATAGACGTAAGCGCCAAATGACGTCATCGGACGGCTGAATACAGCGATATTCCTTTGCATAACACTGTTTTAATTTAAAAAAAGGTACTACTGTCAAATGTAAATAATACTAGTGTCAACATTGTCAACGTTACTCATTCATTCAACGTTGATAAGTTGTTTTTTTTTGACAGTTGCATGTCATGAGTTTGGCATTTCGTAAATTTAAAACTATAATGTGCTAAGCAAAGAAATATTTTACATTCTGCCGTCCGATGACGTCATCTTACGTTTTTAGTTTTTAATTTTTTTCTCAGAAAATAAGCGATATAAAAAATAAATAAATATATATTCGAGCAGCGGAAAAGTAAATAGAGAATTGGTATTTTTTGTTTTATAGCTTAGCAATTTTGAAATGTTGTCCATTGTTGAGGTGGTCAAATATTATTGTTATGACAAAAAATATAATACCTAACTCAAGCCTTACAAATCGCAAACTAAACATAGTTCCGGAACAAAATTCGTGCCAGCCCCTTTTAACATTGCGCGTTGGAACGGGATCACATGAGCTGTACGGTATTAACTTTAGATCGCGATTTATAAGCAGGATTATGCCCAAATTATTTTATGACAAACAAATTAGTCATCGCAAAAAAAAAGGGAACCCGATTAACGAACGGTTACATACTCACAAAGTTGGTAAGGAGGCTAACGGAGTCCTCGGCGCGCGGGGCCGCGACACGCAGTTGGCCGGGTTTTCTTTATTCAACGAAGAACTTCGCCTTCATCTCACCTTATGTGAAGTAACGATAAACCGGAAGTGGAATGTGGCTGGTGGAATAACATCCTACTCAATCTCTGACTATCGGAACACAACAATATTTGTGATTGTTGTTGTTTATCATTGTTGTTATGATAACTGCTTAGTCACATGGTGGTTGCAAGTCAGGTCAGTGGACGAGCCAGCAAAACCACAACATACAATAATAATACAGGTTACTTTTTTATTATTTTGTCTAATTATGACTGTATGCCAGAATCTTTTTTTTTGTGGTTGATTCCGTTCCAAAGTGTCACTTTAAGAGAAAATGCACATTAAAAGTTGGTACATATTATTATTAATTTATTATTAAATCTAATCGTATTATATCGTTTTAAATTCTTGCTAGCTTATAAATTGCACTTGTCCTGCAAAACTGTTTACATATTTTATCTGCAAAATCGGTTGAGTCTTGACATAATAAGTTTCAATGATAATAACCAAATCAAGAATAATAACATAAGTGACGTCCGTCAAGACTCGCTAGATCATAAAGCTTGCAAACATCATCACAAGATCATAAAGGATCTCATAAAGAAATAAGATTAGTGGTACCTCCTAAACATAACTTACTTTTATAGTTAACTGACTGCAAATTTATATTCTTTTCTAGATTTTTGACACCTGGTTTCGTCAATCAAGTTCAGTTTGGCATTTGAAGGTGATCGTCTTGCATCTTCGTGCCCCAAAAAATACGAAAAACCTCCATTTAACATTTTTCTTAGTATCTATTTTTTGCGTCTTGGTATGAAAAATATGTAATAATATAAAAATATGTAAGCTTGGAATTCCTCAACAGATTCGTTAGGTACACGATTTTCGTAAATCTGGGAATAAAGATATATCAGTTTGAAGTTTTTGAGGTTATACCTAAACAAATAATATGTTAAAGAATAAAAAACAGTATTTTGTATTGTTTGTACAATTAAAAGAATTTTGAAGTCCAATAAACAGATAGGTACTTTAAACAGAGTTCCAAGAAGCCAGGGGCTACTTTTGACCAGATGATATCACTTTTGAAACCCCAAAAGCCCGCTCTACACACGCGTGTTGCGCGCGAAAAAGCCGCGAGCGAACCCGAAGTGTGCAGCGGATTCGCAAGTCGAAGCCATGGTAAAAAAACGGACATTTAAAGTACATTTTATATTAGACATATGAGCTCCTTTTTAAATAAGAATGTTTTTTCTGGACTTAGTCAGAACTAGATGAAAGTCTGAAAAATCTTATTAATTTGTATGATATTATTTATTTCTCTTCTTACGCTATCCTTACAGGGCTTAGCCTAATGCGATATTACAACTATCTAATTATTTTATATAAAGCTAGGTATCTATTTATATATACAAACGTAAACATTATAAACTTAACCAATAAATGCGGAATCCTATTTATAACATAAGATATACTATAGTGTCGTACTTGCGAATTCACTCAGGGGACAACAGAATATGTGTGCGAGTTCCGATACCGCGTTAATAGTGCGCATGGCGCGCATTATTTCTTAATAACGATAATATTAAGACTAATCATCATCATCATCAGCCCATTGAAGTCCCCACTGCTGGGGCACGGGCTTCCCTCAATCACATGAGGGGTAATTGCCATACTCACCTCGCTTGGCCGACGGGTTGGCGAGGGTTTTGTTGATATAAATGCAGAGTTTTCCTTCTCTGGGTGCTGATGTTCATTCCAGCAGCTTTACCTTAGTCGCCTTTTACGACACCTCGGTAAGAGTGAGGGTGGCCTATTCTACTCTGCCGGGACCACACGGCCACATTAAGACTAAATACAACAAATATTTCGATATTGTTTTTTCTACACCCAATTACTTTCCGGTCATGTCAGTATTGGTACTTACTAGTTAACAGAATCGTTAGGTAGGTTACAACAAGATTTGTCAAATATATTCAACCAATTCTCACCTTAATGTGAAACATGAGAATTATATTAGACAGATTGTTTAACCGTGTGGCTGTGCCTGTCTGTACCATCGGAGTGTTATACGGGTAAAGGAATACAAAGGGGAATGTCCTGCCTAGACGTAACGCAAACCGTGAAGGGGACTATCCAACAGTAGGTACCTATTTTTACGAGATAGCCTGGTAGAACGAAAATATAGTTGAATCGTTTATTTCACTAGTTTAAAAAAAACGTTAGTGAGCGCTTGTAGCCTTCACTCATTTAGGTCCATTCCGCACCGTAACTCGCAACCATCAATGAAAGTTTTACCACTATACAAAAACTCGCTGCAAAATATTTACGACGCTAGGATCGCGGAACTGGCTCGTGTGATGGATCGTGTATAAAATCCTATGTCAAGGGTCAGCAGAGATAAGGTCACTGATACACATTCATCAACTTCGTCTATTCATACTTTTACAGTCGCGTTGAGTCATACAATTGTCACCGTGACCACAAAATAGCATTGTCTGTGTGAAAGTATGAAATATGCACCTGCAATACTCGGATTTGAGAATTCCAAATATTTCGACAAAATGTATTGATAAACTAGTCTAGTTTACTTCATCATCATCATAATTTCAGCCAATAGACGTCCACTGCTGGACATAAGCCTCCCCCAATGTTCTCCACACCGATCGGTCCTGTGCCGCCCGCATCCAATGGATACCCGCAACCTTCACTAGATCTTCGGTCCATCTTGTGGGGGGCCTGCCACGGCTGCGACTTCTTGTACGTGGCCTCCACTCGACACCTAGTACCTATTTTACTTACTTAGTCAGGAAAGCTCGTAGAATGACAAGAGAAAGAAATAAATAAAAATACCGTAAGTATGAAAGATTAATCATTTGATTAAGCAAAGGTTCACATGCTTTGACATTTAATTTCAAAGCATATGATGGGATCAGGGAAATCGAGGAACTGGTAAATAGGACAAAAGTGGTTGTGGTATTTCTCCGTTGTAACTCGTATGTGAACTGGTGATGATGGCCTAATAACTAACAGAAAGAGAACAACTATTACTGGAATAAAACACTACGTATTTTATTTGATGTTACGTAAATGTTTGCTGGCAGATCGTCCCCCGATCCCTGCTCTTTCTTTATATTCCCTTCCTAAGTCAAAAATTGAGTAGGTAGTCAAACTCGTACTCCGAGGTGCAAGTTTAGACTTATTTATTATATGGTAAATAGAACTTACTCATACATTATTAACAAATATTAAGTTTACGCCAATAGATTCTAATTTTTAGCTACTAAACCGGATCTATTTTAAACAATTTCGGGGTTACAACCTCTCGGAAAACATTTATACTATTTTTTAAATAACCATGCACAAATGTTGGGTCCAACGCGTACGCGAAAAATTTATTCACGCCAAAAGTGGCCGCTTTTGTAGCTAAAAATTAAAATCGATTGTCGTCGCTAGTGTGCCCTACCCGTCACCTTAAGCTGCTTACTTAGGAATCTGATCCATGTTTGTGGTGTTTGTTGTAGTATGTAATAAATATTCTCACGTGTATATGTATAGAGGTAATATAAATTCACCGTAAATGGTAATAATTACGCGGCTGCATAAATGTTTAAGGCGATACTGCGATCTCACTAGCGCCGCCTATCGATTTGTATTAATTGTGACGAATATAGGATATTGTTGCAAAAAATGGGCAATGACATTCTAAAAAAAAGTATTTGTGATTTTTCAAGATATATATCTGACACAAAATACCTCTTTAGAAGTAACCAAATTTTTGAGAATTGCTAAGTGTTGCTTAAGTGGCCACTTTAGGTGGAAATCAAAAATTAAACTACTTGTAGAGGATAATTTGTGCCAGATATATCTTGAAAAATCACAAATACTCTTTTTAGAATCTCATTGGCCAGTTTTTGCAACAATATCCTATATTCGTGACAATTAATACAAATCGATAGGCGGCGCTAGTGAGATCGCGGTATCGCCTTAAAATATTGTAGAAAATTATTGCAATAAAGATAACTCATTGTGGAATCAACTTCCCGTAGCGGTATTTCCGAACCGGTACGACATTGAGATCTTCAAGAAACGAGCCTATACCTCCCTAAAAGACCGGCAACGCATCTCCACTATGTCCGTGGGGGCGGGTGATCACTTACCATCAGGTGACTCGCTTGCTCGTTTGCCTCCCTTTCTCATAAAAAAAAAACCTTTGCTATTGAATATTGTGCATATACAAGCACCGGTCAACATAGGGACCCACTTGTTGCTTGATCACACAAAATATTATTCAAAATGTTACCGGCACGGTGACCACCAAGGGCATTATCAAACAAATATGTCATGTAAACCATTTTCCACTTTGTTCGTAATAAAAATCGATACAGCCAATGCTGCTCCGTTGTAGTTATAAACAGAAATGTCTTGTTTGTTCTTTTCAAACCAATTTGAACAATTTTATTGTACTCGTAGAATGGAACGTAGTAAACCCTATACATTTTATCACAAAATGCTTGTTTTGGACTTTATTATTATTATACACAGAATATGCATCTGGCCGTGTGGTCCCCGGCAGAGTAGAATAGGCCACCCTCACTCTTACCGAGGTGTCGTAAAAGGCGACTCAGGTAAAGCTGCTGGCATGATCATCAGCACCCAGAGAAGGAAAACTCTGCATTTATATCAAAACCCTCGCCAACCCGTCTGCCAAGTGTGGTCAGTATGGCAATTACCCCTCATGTTGATTGAGGGAGGCCCGTGCCCCAGCAGTGGGGACTTAAATGGGCTGATGATGATGTATCTGGATATAATTATGTACAAGTATGTAAGGTACGAGCGCGCTTTACTTCCTCTTTCAACTTTTAATGAGGCCCATATTATAAACTTAATCAACACTCATGTCATAATCTTCATATTAAGATATAAAAAGTAAACACATTTCGACATGTTTTATAATATCGATAGTTTTTAAGAAAATTTAAAAGTTAGGGTGTTGCATAATGACCGTGGGAGAGCCACACTTCGGCATGAATGTGCCGGCTCGACCGGAGTGAAACCACGGCCTCACAGAAAACCACTGTGCTGTTTCGCTGCGTGAGTAGGGTACCGGAGTCACAATCCGAGGGGGGAAGGGGAGTTTAAAGGTTGGCAGCGAACTTGTGATTCCACTAGTGTCGCGGGTGTCCATGGGCGGCGGCAACCACTTACCACCAGGTGATCCGTCTGCTCGTCTGCCACCTATCACATAAAAAATAAACAGCTACGTCATTATGCAATAGGCAAATTTCTTAAATGACAATATTATGACAAAGTTGTCATCATTAAATACTGACAAAATAGTTAGAAATGAACACCCCAAACATGTATCTGTCAAACGGCCCGATTCGATTATTCGATTACGCGCCATTTTTGTTTTAAATAATGTATCAATTTTATTTAGTCTGAGAGTGAGAAAATAGTAGTAAAGTATTATCAGGATTTGACTCCACCAAATATTTTTGCAAAAGCATTAAGAGTTTCAAATAGACTTTGGTCAGTAAAATCTACTAGGTTATCAGGTATGTCTTGTCAAAATAGTTTCTCTATGATTTCTTACTTTAAAGATTAAAACATGAATGTAGATAAAGTAGAATGAGATTGCACATAACTCGGTATTAAAACACTCGCGAATGCTATTAAAAAACCTGCTAAGGCTCGTTTTTTTTTAAATCTCGCTTGTGTTTATTAATTAACCCTTATTATGAGAATATACCTTAGTCGCCTTTTACGACACCTCGGTAAGAGTGAGGATGGCCTATTCTAGTCTGCCGGGGACCACACGGCCAAAAATAAACGGAGGTGTTGTAAAAGGCGACTAAGGTAAAGCTGCTGGCATGATCATCAGCACCCAGAGAAGGAAAACTCTGCATTTATATCAAAACCCTCGCCAACCCGTCTGCCAAGCGTGGTGAGTATGGCAATTACCCCTCATGTGATTGAGGGAAGCCCGTGCCCCAGCAGTGGGGACTTCAATGGGCTGATGATGATGATGATTAGTCTTAATATTATCGTTATTAAGAAATAATGCGCGCCATGCGCACTATTAACGCGGTATCGGAACTCGCACACATATTCTGTTGTCCCCTGAGTGAATTCGCAAGTACGACACTATAGTATATCTTATGTTATAAATAGGATTCCGCATTTATTGGTTAAGTTTATAATGTTTACGTTTGTATATATAAATAGATACCTAGCTTTATATAAAATAATTAGATAGTTGTAATATCGCATTAGGCTAAGCCCTGTAAGGATAGCGTAAGAAGAGAAATAAATAATATCATACAAATTAATAAGATTTTTCAGACTTTCATCTAGTTCTGACTAAGTCCAGAAAAAACATTCTTATTTAAAAAGGAGCTCATATGTCTAATATAAAATGTACTTTAAATGTCCGTTTTTTTACCATGGCTTCGACTTGCGAATCCGCTGCACACTTCGGGTTCGCTCGCGGCTTTTTTCGCGCGCAACACGCGTGTGTAGAGCGGGCTTTTGGGGTTTCACAAGTGATATCATCTGGTCAAAAGTAGCCCCTGGCTTCTTGGAACTCTGTTTAAAGTACCTATCTGTTTATTGGACTTCAAAATTCTTTTAATTGTACAAACAATACAAAATACTGTTTTTTATTCTTTAACATATTATTTGTTTAGGTATAACCTCAAAAACTTCAAACTGATATATCTTTATTCCCAGATTTACGAAAATCGTGTACCTAACGAATCTGTTGAGGAATTCCAAGCTTACATATTTTTATATTATTACATATTTTTCATACCAAGACGCAAAAAATAGATACTAAGAAAAATGTTAAATGGAGGTTTTTCGTATTTTTTGGGGCACGAAGATGCTACCCTATACTACCCCTCATGTGATTGAGGGAGGCCCGTGCCCCAGCAGTGGGGACTTAAATGGGCTGATGATGATGATGATGATGATGATGATGAGAAGCATAGAGCATAAACTACTATTGTAACAAATATCATCTTTAGGGTTCCGTACTTCGAACAAGAACAATTATAGGTCACATTTGAAAACGCATTGTTTTTCTGATAAGAAGACTAAGCTGATTATCAAATTTTAATCCGGTAATTCCTGTTCACTTAATTTGCTTATACAGACTCCTCGGTTGGTACGCGAAACCAACTCGCACATGGTCCTTTTCGTTTATTCCCGATGTTCGCCACTATTTATCTACCACTGGTGGTCTTGTACCCCAGTGCCTTGGAAAACACGTTAGGACCGTTGGTCCTGCGCCCTGATCTCTCTCCTGTCGTGTCACACTGGTGTCCCATTCGAAATATGAGGACAAGGGAATAGAGAGTGCACTTGTGTTTGCGCACACACTTGAGCACTATAATATATCCTCCACAAGTTGCTGATCGTTAGGATTAGCCACCATAGCCGAAATCGGTTGGATGAGGAGGATTATTACCACTGGTGGACATCGGGAGAAAAAGTTGCTATATACTTGTGGGGCAAAACGCTACTGAAATCTTGCCTTTGGGCCCTACCGGTGGACACTGAGAAAAAATGAGTTGCATGTGTCAGTGGTGGACATCGAAACCAAAAAAGTTCTGTTGTCCCTGCTATTTGTTTTGTTTTCATGATTATTATAAAAAAATACATTTTGAATTCAAATCGCATTATAATTCTAAGTTTTTTGTGGGGGACATCGAGAATAAACGGTTCTTTTTAAACCCAAGTCAAAACACGTTTTTGATATCTCATAAACATGCATTATTCTAAACACGCATTTGTCTGAAATCAAAAGCATTACCACCAACTACTTAGAATTGTTAAGATTGACCTCTTCTATTCTGATTCTGACAATAACGGTAAATAGGTACCAACAAATCATCGACTTTTAGATTCATGAAACAAAATCAGAATTGTATTGATAGCTGCATTGAAATTCTTCAAATATTTATGTCTATTCTTCCTAAACATAACGGGTTTTCTAAAATGAAACGTTGCTTTGAGGTTACTTACAAATTACAATGCAGGTGATACTACAAATATATAATAAATCTGTAAAACTCCCGTCATGTAGTTGCATCTCGGGGTTTTGAAAATCTCGGGACTTGGCTCCGATGAACAGAACTTTTAGTTTGAACTCTTGGATCGGAACAATATCTATTATTGTTGTTGTTATGATAACATGTTTAGTAACAAGCCAGGTATAATTGAATAAAATGTTTTGTCTAACCATTGACTCTATCCCAGAGTCTTTTTTGGTGGAATCCATTCAGAAGTGCTTGAAAAAGAAATTCACATTGAAAAATTAGAAACTTTGTTATTGTGACGGGTAGGGCACACTAGCGACGCCAATCGATTTTAATTTTTAGCTACTAAACCGGATCTATTTTAAACAATTTCGGGGTTACAACCTTCCGGCAAACACTTATACTATGTATTAAATAACCATGCACAAATGTTGGGTCCGTTTTTGTACGCGAAAAATTGATTCACGCTAAAAGTGGCCGCTTTTGGCGGTAATCAATTTTTCGCGTACGCGTTGAACCCACCTTTTGTGCATGGTTATTTAATAAATAGTTTAAGTGTTTGCCGTGAGGTTGTAACCCCGAAATTGTTTCAAATAGATCCTGTTTAGTAGCTAACAATTAAAATCGATTGTTGTCGCTAGTTAGGACTACCCGTCGGCCTTAAGAAGACGGAAGATCATAAAGCTTTCAAACATCCTCACAATATCATAAAACATTCAATAATGAGCCAAGATTGTGTAGCTATCTGTCGCACTGCTTTAGACGCTAATGGGGAGGCCTATGTTACGAAGTGGTCGTTATATGGCTGATGATGGTGATGATGACAAAGTCGTGAGCGATGGTAGCTCAGTGGAAAAGAACGCGCCTTCCATACGAGAGGTCTTTGAGTGTGCCTGCTCGGATTCTAACCACGATCCCCGTATGGAAGGCGCGTTCTTAATTCTTACCCACGCTCCGCGCTAGACCATCGGTCCGCTCTTAACTTCGGGGTACACTTAAACCATGATTCAAAAAATGGGGAGTCAGGTAATTATTAGGTTAAAGTTTGTTTAGTAGGGAGTTGCTATTGATACTGATTACTATTATCGTTATTAATTTAGTTTTTCTTTGTCGAACTACAGTCCAATGCAGAAATTGCTATAGTTAAATTAATGCTTTAAATAAATTGTATTTTTTTCATCTTGATGACTCTTAGAGAATTTCTACCCGTTAACTGTAGATAAAATAAGAGTTCAAGTGGAAAAAATTATCCAGCAGACAACAATATTTCTGTTGGTATTCCTAAGCTCACGTTTGGTTTACCCTTTTTTGACAGATGTAATTTTAACATTTTTCTTGTACAACTGCTTCTCCTGAACGTGAACTTTCTCATCTGAATTTTATTGTTATGACATTTTCTTGTTAAACATTTTTTTTTCTTGGATGGCAACAATAAGCTGCTACAGGCCAGCTACTTTTTTATACGCTGTATCTTCCTAACTTCTGCACTTAACCAATTTCAACGAGGTACCTAATGGTACTTTTTTATAGTAAATATTTTTAGGTGAGAGAGATGATCTTCAGAGATGGTGTTACTTAACTTACGGGACGTTATTCATATGAGATAGATGGTGCTCGAAGTAGTCCAATTTATGTAATCTCAGAAGCGATCAATGTCTAAATATGACTTGAGGCCATGTCAACAAACCGTTATCTACATCATCTCAAAGGAAAGGAGGGATTTCCTTTGTATTAAATGGCGCTCGTGTCGGGTGTGTGATCAAAACAATTACACGTACATATGATTGTTGATTCGGATGCAGGCGTCATTGACCTCTATGAAGAGAGCAGAAGCGTCGCGGTTTCGCCACTGAGGTACCTTCAGCGGTCGCGCGCATGCCTGTTTCTAAGGTCGCCCCGCCGTTGCCTTCCGATGGAAATCATTCCAATTAAAATGGCACTCGCCAATTTTTATGTCTGGCCGAAACAACCGCTCGACCTCGCCTCTTCGAGGTCGACCGGATCCAATGACGCCAGTATGAACGGAAACAGTGAGACCGCATCTTACCGGTCGCCACTGTTGTCACTGCGGTGTTTCGCGGGCGGGCAGATTTATTTGGACGTACCCCCTTCGGGGGGCGCGGGGCCGGGCGCGCCACCCACAGCGCCACCTCCACACATTTGACTGGATCAATAAGTAAGCAAAGGATGCCCGAGCAGAAAAACCATACACCCGACCACCCCAAGGGGGCACACGTAACCGACACCCCCCACTAAAGGGGGGCAGAACTCCACAGATTGCCATTTTCTCTTTGCCTACGCTTTAATTAGTTGCGTAGTGACGCGTGTGGATCCATAATCCCGTGTTATTAAATTGCCAAATTAATCTCACCACCTGACCGCAAAGTATGCCGGGACAGTGCATCGAGGCCCGGCGCGGGCCAGACGCTTCGCCGTGAATGAAATGAAATGTTCACGACCTATCCATAAGTCAATAAATTCTCCACACATTGTGTGTGTAAATTATCTGATGATCACAAACCGCAGTTCTGCGGTATTTTCATTGATAGTCGCTCTTAGGAAAGCTAGACAAACCAAACTCATAAAAGCATACTACAACGTTTTCTTTACTAAGGTTCACTAAAAATTTACAAGACATCAATATTTTACTCGAAATGCCACCATGGAGGAGAGATTAGATAAAGCTTTGTAGATAATTCATGGCACACGAGCGGCCAGGCCAAGCACGCCACGCCACGTGAAATATTTTTAACAAAGCTCTTTCTTTGTATGCACACTTGAACTCCCGACGCTGCTTTGCTTATCCATATTCATGCCAACTTGCATGGGCTTGCTGCTGGTCAACTTTTGTCATCATTAAAACTGTTTAGGATCTCTCATGTCAACCATTTGTTGTTTTTAATCTTAGCTCTATATGTGGATTAAGAAGTCAAAGACACCTCGTTTCGTTTCGTACACAATTTGATTCTGTAACATAACCTCCGTAGTGTTTTGGTTTATTATAACGATTTATTGCAAAGCTCGTAGGTTCAAATCCCAATTGGCATACACCACGTTGTGCAAATGGCTACAGCCCCATTTTGATGAAATCATCGAAGGCTTGAATTGTCCCAACTGATCCCGCCTAATAGGTGTCGTCCCTTACCTATTTACTTAAATCATAAAATCATCATCATAACACAGCCATCAGGTTCCTCCGTTGCGTTGCGTAACTCAGACGGCTATCGCTTCGTTGTAATTACCAGACTCCCCAAATCCTGTACTATGGTCTAGGCGTGCCCTGAGCTCCAGAGCCTTCCCTTTGGAGAAAAAACCGAGCCTAAGAACTGGAACTATCAAAACCCAGAAATAATCCATCTGACCCGTAGGTTTTTGACCCTGCTTCGGCATGAATGGGCCGACTCAACCGGAGTGATATCACGGCCTCACAGAAAACTGGCTGCACTGTGTTTCGCTGCACGAGTGAGGGTACCGGAGGCCCAATCCTATGACGCATACCATAGCGCACTTGTGACTCCACTGGTGTCGCGGGTGTCCATGGGCAGCGTAATCGCTTACCATCAGGTGATGCGTCTGCCACCTATCACAAAAAAAGGAACTGTTGTTAAGTGTAAAATCTATGTAATGAAAAAAACCTAACTTCCATTGTGAAATAAATCTTTATTGAATTTTTAAACTTGTCTACTTGCGTCTAATAGATTTATTATTTCTACATTTAAGTGGTTTCATCTAAATGTTCGCACCTGTTAAATAGTCTATAAACATAACGGTTTTAAGCATTTTAGTACAGTTACCAATATAATTAATGGTCGTAAGGTGTAGTTTTCTATCATAAATCGGGCAATTTCACATTTTTCTAAGTTTCCATTTTTATGAGAAGAATATATAGGTATATTCATAGAATTCTGATTAGGTTGATGTAAATCATCATATTATTGGAACAGAATTATAAGGCCTCACTTCCTAAGGGTAGTGGGTTCGTGTTCCACGCTCGACAAACATTCGAGTGATTAACACTTGTATTTGTTTGTTCATTGTAGGTACCTTCAATTACCACATTGTTGACAATGACTTTGTCTGGGTGGTATAATATCTATTCAAGTTGAAATTTACGATAACTTTTTAAATCTGATAGCTATGGCACAAGTGCAACTTTGGGGTCAGGTCAAGTATATAATTGATTTTTTCTTTAGTTATTCCGTACCTAGCGATCATTGTACAAGTGTATATAGCTGAGAAAAAGTGGCCCTGATTTGCTTGCATGATAGTTGTTGAGACATTTCGCTAAGTATCCACTTAGTTTTTAGTAGCTCATGTCTGGTTACTATAACTGTTTTGTATTCATAAGCCCAGCATGATGACTGTCGTCATACCGCATTCCACGTGTTTCTAGGAATGTCGTCTGTTATCATCATCACAAAATGTACTGCGGCTCCCTGTGTAATCACGTCCTCACTACATCTGGAATTACGAAATGTGTTGCATTGCTGCGACTGGTTGCGATACTCGCCATTTGTGGATACCTTCAAATACTATTGATTGCTATAGAATTGCCATCCAGCTTTATATATTAATTGCAATTGGCACGTGTAAAATTCGGTTAAGTCGCTTTTGTTTTTCGCATAATAATATTGTTTTTGGCTGCCTATTTATAAATGTTTTAACGACTCTTCGTATAAATTGTGATATTAGTTTAAGTTGGCATAGTCTAAAATAATATAAGCACAGGAAAAAGTAACATAACTTCAAAGAATAAATATTATGACGAGTTAATCTGGACACCATTTCCTATTTATTAATTGAGTTGATAGGAATTTGCCCCGTTTCTATGAAAGAAAGAAAATACATTTATTGACCATCACAACACAGAAAAAGTAAATGCAATAGGTATAACACGACACGACACAGATACAAAGAGAATAGGCGATACAAGAAGAGATGGTGTGGTAGTATGTGGTCAATCAGGTCCCGACCTTAGCATTTGCTGCTACGGCGTTATCTGCATTGCCGCAGCAGCGCTGGTATTCTGGTGGGTCCTGGTTGAGAGTGACTGTATAAGTAAATAAATTGCTATAAGTATATACACGTATATTACATATTGAAAGAGGTGTCGACTATGTGGCAGATATACAATTATATTGGTACATACTCGTACATGACAAATTAGAGATTTTTTTAAACACACACAAAATAAAGAGGGAATTATAAAAAACAAAATACGCTCACAACCAAGACCAAGACGCAATATAATAATTTTATACATTCTATAGTACTACACGCACTATGAGTGTGTATGTTCCGAGCAAGAGCGGTTTTCTGTCGTGTCGTGCGGATTGTTTTATATGATGGTTAGACGAGCAGACGGATCACCTGAGGGTAAGCGATTGCCGTAGCCCATAGACACTTAGAAACACCTGTACGTACATTTAAATTTATGTGTACCTTACATTAAATATTAGCACAAATTCATTTGATTTGATGTGATGTATCATTGCCTGGATACCAATAAAAATTACAAATTAATATTTAATCAATTTTGATTCATGTTTTAGAAAATATATGTTTCTGAAGAGATTTGCAAAGGAGTTTCAATGACGCAATCGCATGTTTCTTTTCGACACCCGCTCGCCTCATTTTGCAACAGCTGAGGCATTGTCTAGCATCATTTTGATTTTTACGATAGCACTAAAAGGCCTTTTAATTCCAACCTCTCCGACTTTATGATATAAGCCAATCACTTTGCAAATTACCCGATGACGATAAAAAGTGGTTCGGTGCGAAAGCTGTGATTTTTACGGGCGTTTCGCGACGCTCGTCTCGAGTGGCAGGATCGCTTCGAGTGCGCCCGGCTCCTTTCCCGGCGATGGCAATCGAAATAATTATCATAAAGTAAATCCCCCGCAATTCGGCGGCCGCCCCCGGGGCCGGGCGTCGCGGTAAATGGCGGGGCTCGCCGCGGCGCTCTCTAGTGATGTTTATCAGCCAAAGATGCATCGATAATTGTTAATACATCCTCCACTCATTCAATTAATCTTATTCTAATTATATGAAATTTTTGACCGTAATTGGCGACTACTTACTTTCTCGTTTGCCACTACTACAAGATGCATCGTGTGGTAGAGCAAATGACAATGTCGCCCTCGCGTCGTCTACTTTAGTGAGTGTATAAGCTAAAACCTTATTATTATTCCTATTTTTAATTTATTTCAAATTTAAGTTAATCTAAATTCTTATTTAATTAGTATGTACAGTATGTTAAATAGTCAATGTTGTGTACGCCTATAAAGGGCATATATATAAGAACTACCATTACTTTAATTTATATTTTTTTACGTGTTTTGTATATATGCAGTTGGTGTACCTTTTTAAATAAATAAATAAATAAAACCAGTCCGTAACACTGCAGAATTAGCGTTTACACAACAGATCTTCGGACACATTTTAAAACATACCAAGTTAATTATAAAATAACCTGCAACGGAGATTCCGACTTGCGCATCGAGGGTTCTGTGCGATCCAATTAATTTACCCACCGTTTACCTGTACTAGTGGTTTCTTAACATGTGTTTTTATAGGAATGAACCTGTGATAAACTTTATTGAAATCTCTGAAAATGTTATGGATTGTCATTAAATTCAACAATATGGTCTTGCTTTTGAAGAATGTTATGTAATTTACTTTCTAACAAAAACGAATATTTCAAAAGGCTTCTGTTCCCAGGTCTAGTTTTTCCAGCATAGCATTGTGTAGGGTTGTACTATTCTAATTATGTACAACATTTGTAACACCACTTTCATTTGTGTGATAAGCAAACAAAACCTCTACATTAAATGAGTATCTAGGTGTTGTAATATCTTTTAAGTTGATATTAATTCTACCTGCATTGAGTCTGATACCCAAAGCACGTGTCTAACTTATTTATTGAGGCTCATGTCGATGTAAGGTAATATTGATTTGTTCAGCAAATCCATTAGTTAGTTATTAAAAACCAAATTCTAAAATTTAATCGAGCAGTCTTGGAATATTTCGGCCATTAATTCGGTTACTGTCTATCATTCAGATGGTGACTCAACAATCTCATCATGCACCAACACAGATAAACGAACAGGTATGCTATCAAATTCAGATACTTATTTATTAATAATACTTTTTTAAGCAATCACCCTTTCAACTCTACTTCATTTTCTCATTGTGGTTTCACAAAAAGTATGCTTTCCTTTGTAACTGAAACGAATTCGACTTAAATGTTTACGCTCCCGATTTAGAACAGGGTTATTGTTATGTTGGTACCTGTTCTTCGTGTGTTGAAACACCGCTAGTGTACATTGCACAGGCCTAACTAATCTTGCCGCACAAACTAGACCTTAGGTAAATTTTGAAAACAAACATTAGTGAGACTTCAACATGCTAAGAAATGAGGATGCGTAGACATTTCACATGAAGCTGAATTTGAATTAAACAATTTTTGTAGTAGTGAACCATTCGAGCAGAGTTTTCTAGAGTGAAATTATTAGAAAGTTGATAAAACCTGTAATCTAGAAAATTCTACTCTTAACCTTAACAAGCACCGAGTAACTGCACCTAATAATACAGCACTAATTAATTTCACTGAGTGAACGATGCAACAGTATCGATAGTACCTAGTACGACGTTAACCCAACACACTATTGCGTGCGTCGGACAGACCGAACAATCGCGTTTACAGTTTTAGTCGATCTCATCTCCGTATCTCTATCGAGTATCGACGAATGGAATTAATTCACCCGCTTGCTTTGAATTCTTCCCCTTCTTTCTTTGTTCATCCTTAATAACAATAATGGGTTAACTTTGGGTAGCAATATTCTTACTACGCTGCTGCATAATTTGATTCTGGAAATGTTGGATTCACATTGCTTGACCAAGATTCTAGCTAGTACTGCTTAGCGACCTTCAAGCTAGCGTTTTTATACCCTGCCATCTGTCGGTATCACCCCCGTTTAACACCATCGGGTTAGCAAACACGGCCGTATTGTTATAGGCGCGTGATTAGAGAGGTGTCTGTGTGAGACTGTGGTAATAATAAGTAGCCGGTGCCTACCCACCCCTGATTACTGTGCCGCCCCCTCCCGCCGACCGCACGCGCCACTCACGTTTACCTCTCAATACTGATTTCAAAACGGTTTCAACCCGCTATTCAATCCGATTTTGACATATTTTTCTTATAAACAAACTTACTGAAAGGTAATTTGACCTAATTCATTAAGTAATGGTTGTAGGATTTCGGGATGGCGTCACAAGATTGTCGGCGCGTGACGCGCCACGGGGCCATGCGACTTCGCCCCGCAGGGGTCGCGCTTTTGTCAGTCCTCGGGGACGCCGCCGGTCCCTAGCGTTTACCTACTAGTCGACAACGCCCCTCTTGACTTTACGACAATCCGAACGAAAAAACAACATACACAGCTGATCACTTACGCGACCCGCTCCGGTTATTTTATAATTATTATTTAATAGTAGATATGACTTTGATACTTAGTCAGCTACTGTACCTAATATTGAGTCAAATCATTGGAATAACTACTTATTTTGTATATCAACTGACTGAATTAACATTCATTGATAAGAGGAAATAAATAGTACATGTGAAGTCTAATAATAATATTCTGGTTAGATTGGTAAGAATGTTGGTGCTTTTAATTTAAATTACAATAAAATAGCAGCAGACATGTGTTGTCTTAGCGTTCGCGTAATAACGCGTGTCGTAATGGCGGCCGGTACATGGACGCATAAAAATCATAAGGTGACGTGTGCACGTTTGCGCGCACCTGCCTCCCCCCGCCCGGCGGCGCCCGCGCACCCGGGATGTTAATTATTAACATTCATTAAATTATCTCGCACACATTCGTTTACTTATAATGATATTGAAATTATACCTTTCTGTTACATACCTACATATATGCTAAGACGACCCTCAAGACACGTCATGTCTTATGTGCCAGTATTTTTTTAAATACCTACCTCTTATTTAAAAAAGCTTTGTAGGTATCAACAAAACCGGTTTCATTTAATGAATACATACATTTTATATGTCCTCAACAACCGAAGAAGATGTCAATTATACTTTTTTATATCCCATAGCATCGTTAACACGGTAAAGGGTTTAATTAAATTGGAAAAAGTGGAAACCAATTTGTCAAAAAAATTATGAATAATTACGACTTTTAGTATAAAGTCGTAATTTAAAAAAACAACCTCCATACGTTTTTCTTACACATAGCAAAGCTACTCAATACATAGAGTTACAATACAATTTGTAACAGATTAAAATGTTCGGTCGATGTACAGTGAACAGCTCATCAGACTACCACAAACTGTCAAAATTCTTCGATTGATATTGAACCATAACAGATATTAAGTTGAAAATCCATTGAAGAAATTTGACACATTTGTATAGTCTGATGTGCTGTTGTCCCTGTACAAACTGAAATGTAGGTTTGACCGAACCTGTAAATGATTTGTCTAATTAAGGTGACGGGTAGGGTACACTAGTGACGCCAATCGATTTAAATTTTTACCTACTAAGCCGGATCTATTTTAAACAATTTCGCGGTTACAGCCTCTTGGCAAACACTTATACTATTTATTAAATAACCATGCACAAATGTTGGGTCCGTGCACAAACGCGAAAAATTGATTCACGCTAAAAGTGGCCGCTTTTGGCGTGAATCAATTCTTGGCGTACATAAACATAGTTATTTAATAAATAGTATAAGTGTTTGCCTAGAGGTTATAACCCTGAAGTTGTTTAAAATAGATCCGGTTTAGTAGGTAAAAATTAAAATCGATTGGCGTCGCTAGTGTGCCTTACCCGTCACCTTAATCAAGTGGCGGTATTCATCAATTTCATCACTGTGAATGCACGATCTTGTAGCGAGCTAATGCATAAGACTGAGCAAAGCAGCCGCGTTTCCGCTGCTGTGCAATTGAATCCAGCCGCCACTTGCTGACTCTGCTGTACTCTCTTGGTACATAATACCACAATACTCCGCCTCTGACAGGCTACTGGTGCAACCAGCAACATAAGTTGATGATGTATCAATGCGGGGACCTGTCGGTCGTAGGGAACAAGAGCAAGCAGTAGTGTTTCCGCTCTTGCGCAAGCGGTTCAAGCCGCCTCCTTCGCTCCACTACACTCGCTCGGCTCGCTGATTCGCCTATACCAAGCCACTATTGTAACTACCAACGACAAGTTCATGAAGTTGTAAACACATTCTGTCGCAGCGAGGAAGCGTTTAAGCTAGAGCAAGGCAACTGGTCTCCCATTCGCTAAGCACAAGATGCAGCACCACTACCATATTCGACAAAATTTGTTGGTGATGTTGAGCTTCCACTCCTTACGACTTCTATCGTATCACATTTACATCCGCGCAGTTAGCCCTGCCTCTCTTTAAAATATTATATTACCGTGTTTCTTATAGTTTCTAAGTCTTATACCAGGCATTCTGGCTCTGAATGGTATATGTTCTTTAATACACGAAAAGCTTAGAGAATTCAATGCGGTCTGATTGCAAATAAGAGGTATTTGATACCAGATAACTTCAATAGTTTTCAGTTTTATTTACTGTAAAATCCTCGTGTCTAGGAAATTGTGATGCTATTGCTACTATAAATTATGTCAATTTTTACTATAATTCGTTCTCATACGTGTCCTTTCTTTTATGAACTCTTTGTATGTACTTTGTAGATATCTAGTTATCTTTGTCTAAAATCTTCCTATCTTCTATAAAATCAGACGAGCACCTTCAAAAAATATTTTGTGAATCGTGTTTTTTTTTAAATTCCTTTTGCGAATTATATATTTTTAATTAGCTGACTTTTTGTTTGTCTTTCCCAGCGGTGATGGAGGAGGAATCTAGCGAGCTACCAGGCACGGACGGCCTCGCAGCCCAAACAGCGGCACCAAGCGAAGCACCGCGAGCTGTTCCTCTCGCGGCACGTGGAAACGCTGCCCGCCACGCACATCCGTGGCAAGTGCACTGTCACGCTACTCAACGAGACAGAGTCGCTGCTCAGCTATCTCAATAAGGATGTGAGTATGTACCGAAGGCGGGGTCGCGAACGTATGCCGATAAACGTTACGGACTTACTAAACCAAGGATGTCCAACTGTTAGATATACAGCTAGATATACTTTATTGCACAAAAAACACAACTTAAAAACTAGGCATTACAAAAACTTAAATATACAATTTCGGCGATCTTGTCCCTGGATTTCTACCAGACAACCTTCAGGCAAAGAATATTTGATAGTAAAAGAGGGGTAGGTGGGGCAATATTGAAAAGGAAAATAAAAGTATACTGTATATATATTAAAATTTCTAATACTTTTACATAAATAAAACAATATTGTTGATAAAATTTCTACGAAAAAAAACCGCCTTCAAAAAACACGAACTAAAAGTGTAAAATAACATTTTTATTCCTTCATACACTTTAAATAACATTTTATAACAGTTCACTCTAGAAAAGGTGTTATAGAAGTCGGTGAGACCCATCAGCCTAATTGTGAATACGGTATTGAAAGAGTAATCTTTTAACTCCTAATCGTTGAGGAGTTGACCTTCCTACCCTGACCCACAAAAATAATACTGTCACACTTTGTGAAGATAAGTAAAAGAAAATGTCTTAGTAAAGATATTTATTTAACAATCTCAGGGCATGAGTTCTATTTGTGGGCCGAGAACTTTTCACTTATAACAGTAAATAATAGGAATACCACTGCCCTTAAGTAGCGGCGAGGGCTTCAGTCAGCTTCTGTGATCCTCCTGGATGAGCAGTCACCCGTCAGGAATATTTATGTAATGATTTCCACTCCGGAACTGGAACCCTGGAATTCCAATCCAATTGGCCATTTCAGAAATTGTCGGATTTTCAAGTCTAACTGCAACATCCGGTTTTGTTTGAAGAAAGTGACCCGCTACATAAGCGTGGTTTCCCAAAAGCACTAATTAGCGATCAAGGATGTTGCAGTAAGCCAAAATGATTACACTAAGTAGATAATTATAATGAAATTAATGAGATGAGACAGAAAAGCCAAGTTACATAGTTTGATTCCAAAGTTATTTTTATTTAAACAATCATAAATAAAATAGTCCATCTTCAGAAAAGAAATGTATTGAGATTTTGTGAAATAAGATTACTTTACCAAAAATAAAAATGAAATAGACTAGTATTTTTTTTCATGTATGATTTATGATGGTAGATGTATGCGATGACAGGGAATTACGTAAGCACAAGCATCAGTATAAAGGTGTAGTTAATTACATTAGTTACTAGTGAACTGGATATCGGTCATGCGCATCGCTTTATGTTTATTAACTTAGCTTATTACAAATATTACTTCTATCTAAAATCTTAAATTCTACCTAAAACTAAAGAATTGCAACACTCACCCAGTCCGGGGAATAAATAGCACTTAAATAAGAAAACAGAACGCCAGATTAGTACACTTATATTGATGATAGTGATTTTGGGCAGATCTGAGCAACACAATATTACTGCGCAACTGCAGCGTTAGGTATTTCGCATAGAAAATTAGCACGGCGACTTGACCGTCACAGCACACGTAGCAATCGAAAAATGACCACTCATCTCTTATGGCCGGCCGGACACCGGGCAGCGCGTAGTGACGTAGTCCATTGTATTCTATTTACCTGCTCCCGTGCATCGGTGACTCGAGTACCTACTCCGTATACGTGAATAGTAATCGATTGTTATTTACATTAGCGTAATTTTTTAGTTTATAGTTTTGTATATAATTAAATTTAGTTTTTTTTTTGTATATACTTATTTTAGTTCTAGTACCTAGGTTAAGTTAATATTATATATTTTTGTATTAGTTTAGGATCTTTAGCGATCGATTGTTACATATCCCCCTTTTTAGGATAGGATTTTTACTAGATAAAATCCTCTCAGATTAAAGGATATGAATGAAACTAGAAATTTAACATTTATAGTTTGTTAATTTTATGTCTTTTATGTGCCAGGAACCCAGGCGATTTCCCGACATGTCCTCCAACTCATAAACTAATGGCGATTTTTTTTCAATTATCCGACATTTAATGAATTTGGGAGCGAGTTTCTTAGCAAATCTTTGGTCTTTATCACTTTGGAAGTATGTCCGTTTCCAGACGACATCTCCAACATTAAACTCGGAGTTTTTTCGTCGTAGGTTGTAGTGACTAGAATTCCTAGAGTGAGCTTTTATCAGAGCCGCTTGTACCTTATCGAAAATTTTCCTCAAATTGCCCAAATTCTCTGCGTATTCGTCTCTCGGTGAAAATATTACATCATTTTGGATATCGGAGTCAATGTAATGCGAACCACAAGTAATTGGCTCCCGACCGAAAACTAGAAAAGCAGGAGTGTACCCAGTAACTTCGCTAACAGAGGAATTTAGAGCAAATTGTATTTTTGATAGATTTGCGTCCCACGATCGGTGGTCTTCTTGGACAAAAGAAGAAACCGCCGTCATTATTGTTTTATTATAGCGCTCAACCGTATTCACCTGGGGAGTGTATTTTGGTGTATATTGGACGTTGGGGACTTTATATTTGGTAAACATATCTTTCATCAGGTTGCTCGTAAACTGTCTGCCGTTATCCATAAGGATGGTGCTTGGTACACCATGTACTAGAAAAACTTGTTCTTCGAGAATACGGACCATGATTTCAGCAGAAGCTCGTCTAATAGGGAACAACATACAGTATTTCGAAAAGCAGCAAGTTATAACGAAAAGAAAGGTATTATGGAACTGAAATTTGGGATAAAGCGTCGATACCAAGAAGCAGTGCCAAGGAATCTTCTCACCTCTTTGCGATTAGTAGGCCTAGGGTAGCTGACGATAGCGTCCACTTTCTCGGGATCAGCGTGAAGACCGTAGGAATCGACGACATAACCCAAATATTTAAGCTTATTCCTGAAGAACTGACTTTTTTCGAAGTTTATTGTTAAGTTAGCCGCCTTCAGTTTATCGTACACCCGTTCTAATAAAGAAATATGTTGAGCGTAGGTATTTGTTACAATTATTATATCATCTATAAATACAAAGACCCTATGTTCAAATTCCGGCCCATAAAATAAAATATCGACAAGTCTTTGCTGTGTGGCCGGGGCATTGGTTAAGCCAAAGGGCATGGATTTGAATTGGTAAGTTCCTCTAGATGGAACGTAAAAAGCCGTTTTACAGCGATCCTGTTCCCTAATAAGTATTTGCCAAAAACTTTTAGACAAATCTAGGCTTGACAGGTATTTGGCATCTCTCAGATTATCAAGGATCTCTGATATATAAGGCAAACTGTACGCATCCTTTTTGGTCACCGAGTTAAGTTTCCTACTATCTAAACAAAACCTAAGCTCACCATTTTTAGGCCCGGCTAGCTCAGTCGGTAGAGCATGAGACTCTTAATCTCAGGGTCGTGGGTTCGAGCCCCACGTTGGGCGCCACTGTCACACTTTGTGAAGATAAGTAAAAGAAAATGTCTTAGTAAAGATATTTATTTAACAATCTCAGGGCATGAGTTCTATTTGTGGGCCGAGAACTTTTCACTTATAACAGTAAATAATAGGAATACCACTGCCCTTAAGTAGCGGCGAGGGCTTCAGTCAGCTTCTGTGATCCTCCTGGATGAGCAGTCACCCGTCAGGAATATTTATGTAATGATTTCCACTCCGGAACTGGAACCCTGGAATTCCAATCCAATTGGCCATTTCAGAAATTGTCGGATTTTCAAGTCTAACTGCAACATCCGGTTTTGTTTGAAGAAAGTGACCCGCTACATAAGCGTGGTTTCCCAAAAGCACTAATTAGCGATCAAGGATGTTGCAGTAAGCCAAAATGATTACACTAAGTAGATAATTATAATGAAATTAATGAGATGAGACAGAAAAGCCAAGTTACATAGTTTGATTCCAAAGTTATTTTTATTTAAACAATCATAAATAAAATAGTCCATCTTAAGAAAAGAAATGTATTGAGATTTTGTGAAATAAGATTACTTTACCAAAAATAAAAATGAAATAGACTAGTATTTTTTTTCATGTATGATTTATGATGGTAGATGTATGCGATGACAGGGAATTACGTAAGCACAAGCATCAGTATAAAGGTGTAGTTAATTACATTAGTTACTAGTGAACTGGATATCGGTCATGCGCATCGCTTTATGTTTATTAACTTAGCTTATTACAAATATTACTTCTATCTAAAATCTTAAATTCTACCTAAAACTAAAGAATTGCAACACTCACCCAGTCCGGGGAATAAATAGCACTTAAATAAGAAAACAGAACGCCAGATTAGTACACTTATATTGATGATAGTGATTTTGGGCAGATCTGAGCAACACAATATTACTGCGCAACTGCAGCGTTAGGTATTTCGCATAGAAAATTAGCACGGCGACTTGACCGTCACAGCACACGTAGCAATCGAAAAATGACCACTCATCTCTTATGGCCGGCCGGACACCGGGCAGCGCGTAGTGACGTAGTCCATTGTATTCTATTTACCTGCTCCCGTGCATCGGTGACTCGAGTACCTACTCCGTATACGTGAATAGTAATCGATTGTTATTTACATTAGCGTAATTTTTTAGTTTATAGTTTTGTATATAATTAAATTTAGTTTTTTTTTTGTATATACTTATTTTAGTTCTAGTACCTAGGTTAAGTTAATATTATATATTTTTGTATTAGTTTAGGATCTTTAGCGATCGATTGTTACAATACAATCAGGCGTAAATACTAGAGTAGCTTTGATAAAAAATACAAAAACATTTCATGTACCTATTGAATTTGAGGGTTGCCTACGAATTCTCCGGGATCCCTTCATCAGATCCTGACATGATGAAAATTGGACCAACTTGGTGTTCTTTCAAATAAAAAAAGGGATTGTGCAAATCGGTCAACAATTGGCGAAGAAATCGGTGAACATACATAAAAATAAAATAAAAAAAACATACAGTCGGACATAGAACTTCCTCCTTTTTTGGAAGTCAGTAAAAAGTGGACACTATTTTTTTTGCATCCACTCCTGTGGGCCACATATGAAGTATCTTTATTATCATAATGACAGAGTCACTGATCAGTTTTGGTTACGCGGTCAAGAAGTTTTACTAAGCGGTCAGAATTAGCAACTCATAAAATTGACAGCCTGCCCTCGGACTACCTACTCTTGATGGGCTAATTCAAACGTTGGAAAGCCGCATTGTGGCCTGCGGCCCTGCGAATGGACTTGGCTTGACGTTACCAGCTAGAACCTAACCACAGCGTAGGAACTAGGTATTAAGGATCTAGTACATTTCTTCTTAGAAAATCAAAATTTTAGTAGGAATTGTTCTTGACCCTGACTGCGATTTTCCCTTACAGTTGTGGAAGACATAAAAGAAAGTTTCCACATTCCCCAGACCCATAAAAATCGGTTGTGCAGCAGGAATCAAAACATTGACTCGACTTATATTACACTCATGTGGTCAAAATATGTTAAGGATAGGGTCCGTTCTAATACAGTAAATTTTAAATAAATTACAGTTATATTCAAAAGTAGATTGAAGTAAGGATAGGGCATATGCTCAAATTCGTGGTGGATGTCCAATGTTTATATCTATATTTTTATTTTACTCGTACAAACCCTAAATGAAGATGGACTAACTAGATCATGTTTAATAATACACTGTTTTCTTTTGTTTCAGGACGCATTTTTTTATTGTTTAGTATTTGATCCTTCACAAAAGACTTTATTAGCAGATAAGGGAGAAATCAGAGTTGGAAGTAGATATCAGACTGATGTAACTAATTTATTAAAAGAAGGTAAGTTCGCTTCATTATTAAACGACATCTTTTTCATTATATTAGAGATTTTGAGAGTTTAAGCCATGTCAATATATACTTAATTACTCCACTGGCTCAGCGAACCAAGTCCTGACCTCCAAAACAAGTGTTCATTACTTTAGTTAGATCCTACACTACTTCTTGCCAGTCATTCACCTAAAATTTAATGATATTAATCTATAATGTTTCAATTCGATATTACAGGCGAAGAGGACCCACGTAACAGCGATGAATTAGAAACACTGGTTTGGACGCCAGAGCACGGTCTGACGGACCGACAGATTGACCAGTTCCTAGTGGTATCCCGCTCCGTGGGCACGTTCGCGCGAGCACTCGACTGCTCCTCGAGCGTGAAACAACCCTCGCTGCACATGTCCGCCGCCGCTGCCAGCCGTGACATCACACTTGTAAGTACAGTATGCTTACCCTGACCTGAACATTCCCCGTTTCTAAGGGTTACTTCGATGAGCATGACTGCTCCTCAAGCGTGAAGTAACCCTAGCTGATATGGTCCACCGCCACTACCAGCTGTGACATTCACACTTGTGAGTACAGTATGCTTACCCTGACCTGTACATTCCCAGTTTTTAAGGGTTACTTCGACGAGCATGCTTATGTATGCACCTGATTGATCCTCGAACGTGCAGTAACCCTCGCTCGCTCGCAGCCGTGACATCACACTTGTGAGTACAGTATGCTCTCCCTGACCTGTAAATGCATAGTTTTTAGGGGTTACTTCGATGGGCATGCTTATGTGGGCACCTGATTGATCCTCGAGCGTGAAGTAACCCTATATGATATGGTCCAACGCTGCTGCCAGCCGCGACATTACACTTGTGAGTACAGTATGCTCTCCCTGTCCTGCAAATGCTTAGTTTCTAGGGGCTACTTCGACGAGCATGCTTACGCAATCGATAGCTTCTCGATCGTAAAGGAAACTCTTGCCTTCTCTCCCTTGTCTTTTTGATCAGTATTCCGCTCAATATGTTCGCTCCGAATGTATCATTCGCCTCAAATGGATCTCAAGTTCAAGTGAACCGAATGATCCGATGACCCGAATGAGCTGAATAATCCGAATGAGCTGAATGATCCGAATGAGCGGAATGCTCCGAGTGAGCCGAATGATCCGAATGAATCTCGGAACTATCTGAGAAGTCGATGTTACAAATGAAGCGTTTCACTGGTCCGCATCTCTGCACTGATCCCGATGCAAATGTTCCAATCTTTTGAAAGATACGTTTTTGCCAGGTATGGTACTTGACGAATATTAATACAAAGTGTGAATTTGATTTCAGTTCCACGCGATGGACACACTACACAAGTCCGGGTACAGCATAGAGTCGGCGCTGTCGTCGCTGGTGCCGGCCTCGGGGCCCGTGCTGTGCCGCGACGAGATGGAGGAGTGGTCCGCCTCCGAGGCCAACCTGTTTGAGGAGGCGCTCGACAAATACGGCAAGGACTTTGCGGACATACGGCAGGACTTTGTAAGTAAAATAAACCTTCAAAAACCCGCCGTAACTCCACTCATTCTGGTGTGGCTGATGTCCTATGGGCGGCGGTGATCACTTACCATCAGGTGACGCGCTTGCTCGTTTGCCTTCCTTTCAATTTTTTTTTTTGATTTTCACGTTTTATTGTGAGTACACACGGCGTCACGTCGAGTTACCATTGTTGACCTTTGGACCGTCCTTATGTCTGGGGCACAAGTGCTATTTTTCCACTGCACTTGATCTGTACATAATAATGTACTTACCTAATAACAAGCACACATGTGTCCCCTCTGGTGTTGCAGATGTCCAAGGAACGGCGGTAATTGCTTACTATCAGATGATCCGTCTGCTCACCCCCTATCTCTCTGGGGTTTGATATCCGATCGGATCAATTTAGAAACCTAACTTTTCAAAGTCTGCGTCAGCTAATATTCTTCAAGTTGGTCCTGATCTTAGCACAAGTTGCTGAGTAGTAGCGATTTTAGAAACTATTTTTCGCACACTGACCTAAAAAAAGATTTTCACTTTTTTTTCGTTTGTGGTTTCGCATTTTACCTTGAAGTCCGTAGGTACTTCTAGGTATTACTAGGTATAAACAGGGATGATTTGTATTTATATATGTTTGTAACTAGGAACTATTTAACTCTTTTCCACATGGTGAAAAGCCACGCTATCCCCCTGTGTAAGAACATTTTTGTCGAGAGCGACAAAAAGTTATCCTTGTAACAAAATAAGAAAGAAAAATAGGTGTAATTATTTATGTATCTATCAAAGTGTTTGATCCAATGTATTGAGTGTCACATTTATCCAACAGCTTCCGTGGAAAACGCTAAAGAACCTGGTGGAATACTACTACATGTGGAAGACGACTGACCGCTACGTGCAGCAGAAGCGCGTTAAAGCGGTGGAGGCGGAGTCCAAGCTGAAGCAAGTGTACATTCCCAACTAGTGAGTGTTTGTACCAACGACCCACTACTTTTTACTGTCATGTGTTATGTGTCGTGTTGTGTGTAGATGGTTCATTTGCAAGCTTTAAAGTCAATTTAGGGCCGAGTTCACCAACTTTTCAAACAACGGTAATCACGCTTTAACCATGCAAGCACCAATAGCAAGTACGGTTCAAGTGTGATTACCGTTGTTTTAAAGTTGGTGAACTCGGCCCTTAGTGTTTGACGTGATAAAGTCCTATAAATCGGCTGTACGCACGAAGACTCTTTGTCATTGTTTTTTTGTTTATTGAAGCTATTTACGAAAGTACATAATATATGCGATCTTTTAATGTTTCATCAATCTTTTCCTATAGCGTTATCACGTTAAATCGTCTAAACTGATAGTGTTTTTTAGATATCTTACCACGGGAAAACGATTTTAGAAATCACCGATGTGACTTTTTTTGAATAAATTGTTGTTCAATTTTTTAAACAACTGCAATGTCTTTATTAAGTAGTCTTATGATGAAAGCGATTTTATTATTATCATGATGGGATTCAAAAATAAATATGTACTCGATTTAGAAAATGTACTTTTCTCCTCAACTTTGCGTGTAATTCCCAGTTGCGTCCAAACCTGTCGCTCTTAGACTATGATTCTTGATTTGGGGAATCTGGTAATTACAATGAAACGACTGCCGTCTGACCTTCGAAGCCCTTTAACAGGGGAACCAGACCAACTGAATCATGGTTACACATTTCAGAAACTATCCGAAACGTTCAGGTTTCCTCACGATGTTTTCCTCTCCGCCGAGCTAATGATACCTAATACTATTGTATATACTATTATATATAGTGCACGTTCTATGAGCGTATAATGGCTATACACTTCCGAACAACACGTGCTGGACAGCGTTGCCATCCGCATACCATCCAGACAATGGCGGCGCGCACCAAGAGGTTTGGCTCCTCGTTCCTGCCCCGAGCCATCAAAGCATGGAATGCCCTCCCAGCTCATGTGTTTCCTCCTTCATACAATCCGGGGTCTTTTAGGCGGGGCGTGAAACGGGATCTCAGCAGGCCATTAGGGTAAGGATGGCATACACAATCGGTACTTTGTTAGTTCTTTTGTGCCTGTCAGCCTCATATTTGGATTTCACGGCCGCTTACCATCAGGCGGAGTGAGGTCATCTTGATTGGCCTTTCTATAAAAAAAAATACACCATTATACGCTCATAGAACGTGCACTTTGTTTGTAATTATTATATTATTTTATGAAAGGTTTTCTTAGTCTAGGCGCTTTTTAGCTAAGTATGTGTAACTGGGTGTTATTTGTTGCCGATTAACTAATGAACCGTGTTAAAAGAATGTGGTATGTTTGTGATTGCAGCAACAAACCGAACCAGGCGCTGATCACGAGCAACAACAACAGCGGCGGCAAGACCGCCACCGTGCTCAACGGCGGCACCAACGGCACCGCCGCCATGGCCGCCGCGCAGATATGCGCTTCCTGCCAAGGTACACTCTCACCCCCCTCATCATCTTAGCGTGTGATTCCCAGCTGCGTCCAAAGCTGTCCATTCGTAGCCTGGGCTACACTTGGACCAGGATTCTGGAAGTGCCAATAGCAAGACCTAGAGTTACCAAATAGCGAGAGCCCACCTAATGGTGGCTATCGCGAGCGAACAATCCGCAAGATGGCGTACCTGTGATAAGCCTGAGGTTCATCTACAAGGTGATTGAGTATTTTTAGACGTGATTTGTCAATTGTCAATTAACGAATAAATCAGCCAATGATGGTGAAGTTGGACCCCAGTTCACAGGCACGCCATCTAGCGGATATTTCACACGCGATAGCCCCCATTGCATGAGTGAAAGCTGTCGATTCGTAGCCCGGGCTACGCTTGGACCATGAGCCAGGATTCGGGAAGTCTAGTAATTACAATGTTCTCACCCAATGAGGGCGCCCAACGTTCGCGTCTGATAAATCCACTAGATTGCGTGCTTGTAAACTGCCAATGATGTTGAAGTTGGACCTTCAACATCATTGGCTGATTTACTTGTTGACAATTTGACAAATCACGTCTAAAAATACCCAATCACCTTGTAGATGGACCTCAGGCCTATAGTACGCCGTCTTGCGGATGTTTCGCACGCGATTGCAAGAGCCCCGCTTCTACATGAATGAGCTGGTTAGCACCGGAAATATCCTCTTAGAAATCGTCAAAACGTCAAGCCACACTTTTTTCGGTCTACCCCTTCTGCGGCGGATAGCAGTAGGACCGTCAGACTTGACAAACATCGTTCAATTTTCCGCATGATATAAATTTTTAAATTTACCATTTGTTTGAATTGGGGTTTAGCGTCAATTACAAATATTTGTTTTATGTTTTTAGTTACGAGTTCAAACCAGTGGTACGCGTGGGGTCCTGAGCATTTACAATATAGACTGTGTGGCTCGTGTTGGCAGTACTGGAAGAAATACGGAGGCCTCAAGGTAAAAACCAATGTTAGTCGGAACAATGTTATCTTATTACTTTTTATTTATTATTTTAATTACTTTAGAAGTCGATTAAAGAGAGTATTTAAAGTAAATTACTAGTAAACTTATATTTAATTAAAAGCACTGAGAATATTTTATAAAGTAAAGTTTTTAACATTTATTGAAAACTTGTATTATTCGAAGTAAATAAATATGAATCTTTACCACTGCACAGTTGCGTGGTTTTTATTTGGGTACTTGATACCATGAATAATATTTTTATTATGTCAACTTAAAAGAAAGGACCTTGATTTTCTTTTAACTGGAACTGAAGAATGGGGGCTTTCGCGTGTGATAATTCCCCTAGATGGCGTACTGTTGGACTGAGGTCCAACATCAACCGCATTGGTTTTTTTAGTTTGTCAAATTGACATTTTGACAGATCAATTTTAAAAATAACCAATCACATTGTATATGGACCTCACTCCTATAGTACTCCATCTAGCGGATTTTTCACGCGCGAAAGCCCTCATTGAAAGTTCATCAGTTGTACTTAACATGTGACGTCATACTTTTATGTCGCCATACGTTTTGACTGTAAATAACAAGTACAAAACCGATTCGTGGTATCAAGTAGTGTATTGGCACAGTTTGTAATAAATGTGTGCATGTTAGCGTAGCGCATCTGTTATCCGTGTCGTTTCGAGATTGATGTAGTGGTAGCTTGGTGAGGTAACTAGCGTCCCGTGCACTGTGCGTAGACGGCGGGCGTGTTCGGCGAGAGCGAGGCGGAGGCGACGAAGGCGCGCGGCGACGCCGACGACACCGCGCTGTCCGTGTCGCACCGCCCGCACCGCTGCACCGTGCTCAACTGCGCCAAGGTACGCGCGCACACACACACACACACACGCACGCACGCAAACGCGTGTCGTTAAAAACCAATGGACAACATTTCATATTTTTAACATGTCCATATTGTTTTTTTATATGAAAATAGACATAAAATTAACAGACCCATATTTTTTCTTATTTCAAAATTTGTCAATTTTCATGCATAAAATAATTATTGAAATTCTGTATATTCTAAATAGACGTAAGCGCCAAATGACGTCATCGGACGGCTGAATACAGCGATAGTCCTTTGCCTATCATTGTTTTAATAAAAAGAAGGTACTACTGTCAAAGGTAAATAATACTAGTGTCAACATTGTCAACGTCATTCATTCATTCAACGTTGACAAGTTGTCTTTTTTTTTGACAGTTGCATGTCATGGGTTTGGCATTTCGTAAATTTAAAACTATAATGTGCTAAGCAAAGAAATATTTTACATTCTGCCGTCCGATGACGTCATCTTACGTTTTTTAGTTTTTAATTTTTTTCTCAGTAAATAAGCAATATAAAAAATTAATAAATATATATTCGAGCAGCGGAAAAGTAAATAAAGAATTGGTATTTTTTGTTTCAGAGCTTAGCAATTTTGAAATGTTGTCCATTCATGAGCTCTTAAGGTTGGGTACACACTGTCATTATTTTCCTACAACTGCGGCTTCACTCAAAGGTTTACTCGATAGATGTGACTAACCCTGGCACTTGGTAGTACATCAGTCATCAATATTGCCAGTTATATTGTAACAGAGTTTTAGTCAGTTCAGTCCGTCGTCACTATGAAGAAATGTAAGCTTATGACATTGTTTCTAAAAGTGGTGTTCCCCTGCGTTACATTTGGCCAATGTCAGATTAGTTGTTATTTTTACAAAACAGTTATATTTACTAATTTCGCTCGGAACTGAGTCAGGTTGGTTGAGTGGCTATGGTGACGGCGTATTTGTTTTTTAAGCTAGAGGCGACAAACGAGCAAGCGAGTCACCTGATGGAAAGCAATCATCGCCGGCCATTAACGTCCGCAAAATCAGAGAGATCGCTAATGCGTTGCCGGCCTTTTTAAAAAGGAGTACACTCTTCTCCTGAAGGTCCCTAAGTCGTAAAAAAAAGTAAGTCTTAAATATATAAAATCGGGTGGATGATGGTTCCATTCCAAGGGGGCGCGAGCCATTTTCATCATTTATTTTTATTTTATCTTTATTATAATTTGTTAAGTCCTTTTTCTTTTAGTTTCTGCCTAAGATACAGGAAATTCTTAGTTTAGGCAGTAAACTTCAAATTGTTTTCTTAGTTTAAGCAGACTATAGGTATTTTATTTTCTAAAGATGTTTCAATAAATTTTATTATTTTGTTTACTTGGTATTCACCCAAATTCAGTTACATCTAATGAAATATTGAATAATTAACTACTGAAATGTTCATTCTGTTCTGATGGTAGGTATTGAATTGATTTAAAGCAGTTAGTAGGTTGGAACACCAGATATTTTTGACATAACTGACAGATAGGGGCTTGTATGGAAGTGAGGACTTGAGTCCCCACAGACTACAGACTTAGTAACGGCCGATAGTTTAGTTGAGTTGGCTGGTTCGTGCGCACAATATGTCAAAAAATAGTTGGGTTGATCGCGAGTGCGCATACAAGCCAACCACGGTTTGGCCGATTTATTATATTCATAATCATAATCATAAATTTTTATTGTTTCATTTGGTATACAGGTCTTAAAAATAGCATAATGTCATAGAATATTTACTAGAGCTGGTTAAGATATTGCCCAAAAATATCATTATTGCTTTTTACTTGATGCAAAGGAGATAAAGAGGAAGAGAAAGCGAGAGTATTGGGTACATTAGTGAACTGTAGTCATTGGCCGATGAAACTATCGGCAAGTGTGCGGGGCGGGTAAAAACGTTATACTGATCAAGCGGTCGGCCGATGGTTTGCCGATGGTTTAGTTTGATGGCAATCATGAATCCCATCAAGCTTTTTTATCGGCCGTTACTAAATCCCTGTAATGTGCGCATCTTTATACATCTTCATACTGACCGGATGGCGCAATTGGTAGTGACCCTGCCTCTTACGCCAAAGGTCGTGGGTTCGATCCCCACCCTGGACAAACATTCGTGCGATGAACACTTGTGTTTGTTCAGTGTCTGGGTGTAATATATGTATCTAAGTATATATTTGTGTTCCTCTGTTGTCTGATATCTGTAACACAAGTGCTTAAGCTACTTAGTACGGAATCAGGTCAACGTATGAGATGTTGTGAGAATTATTATACTGACTAAGAAGCCGACCAAACTATCGGCCGATGGAAAGTTTGTAGTCTGCGGGTACTCTCATAATGTAGTGATTATGTTATCTTTGACTCAATCGGTTAATGAACGTATGTGCGTCTGTGTTGGCACGCAGGAGTTCAAGCTGCGCGCGCACCTGGCGCGGCACGTGGCGACGGCGCACGGCAGCGGCGAGGGCGCGCGGCCCGTGATGAAGACGCGCGCCGCCTTCTACCTGCGCGCCTCGCCCTTCACGCGCCTGGCGCGCCGCCTGGCGCGCGCCTTGCGCCGTCCCAGGCACTTCGCGCGCTCGCCCTTCTCGCCCATCAACCTGCAGCAGGTCAAGCACGAGTGTGAGTACCGCGCCTTAAATGATACCTGGCTCGTTCTACTTTTTTATTTACAACTAGCTTTTGCCCGCGACTTCGTCTGCGTGTAATTCGAATAAAAGCAAGGTCTTTATATATCTTTATAAATTATAGCCTATGTGTTATTCTGATCTATAAGCTACATTACTGTAAAGTTTCATTAAAATCCGTTTAGTAGTTTTTGCGTGAAAGAGGAACAAACATCCATCCATACATCCATCCAAACAAACTTTCGCCTTTATAATATTAGTAAGGAAGTAAGGACTGACCCGACAGACTTTGTCGTGTCAAAAAAAATTGTAATGTGGCAACAAATATGAACTTTATACAATAGCAATAAAACTCTAATTGATTCTCCGTTTTAGTTAGAAAACGTTTGTATGTGAAAAAGAAAAGAGCTGTTTTTAGGGTTTTTCCGACAATTATTCGATTTTTTCTCGCCGTAAGAACCATCCTTGGACTTCAACGAACATTTAAAAAAAAGAATTGGCCAAATTGGTCCAGGCGTTGTTGAGTTATGCGCTTACCAACACATTTTGCGATTCATTTTTATATTATAGACTAGACTGCGCCCGCGGCGTTACTCATACAGTTTTAGTCTTTATTACAAAAGTCTTCATTAAAACTTCAAACCTGCGCCCCGCGAAAACAACTTTTTTGTTCAAAACCGGTGCCCAAACATCAATTTTAAGATTCTAACTTTTAAACTGTCTAATCCATCACACTGCATTTCATCCCCTAATTTACCCCCTCAAAGGGTGATATCCCAAAAAAGTTTAAGTGAATTTCTTTCATTTTAATTATAAAATTTTTCACTTTCCTAACATTGAGGATGACGGACTTCCATACAAACTTTTAACCCCCCTTTTTACACCCTAAAAGGTTGTATATTCAAAAATCCCTTCTTAGTGTTTACTTTCACTATTAAAATATCCCGCTTCCCAAGTTTCAAGTTTCTAGAGTCAGTAGTTTGGGCTGTGGGTGCATTCCAAGTCACTTAATACCTTGGTCACTCAGGTTCTCCTTTTATATGTATAGATATATAAACCCGTCCTCAGTAACTTATGAAGTTATTAATCATATAAAAAAATATATGTTACACCATCAATCAATCATCATTTCTATCCATATGCGAATACCTATCAATAGTTTATTAGTTATAGAAACTTTGTAACCATATATTACGTAAATTATACTGTTGGTGTTCCAAATAAAATAAAATTTAAAATAAATCATGATATTCCTAATTTACCATGAAATAATGACATTGTTTTATCACCCCGTAGATACTTTAGCATGATTTAACTATGTATAAAAATATATAAAGCGTGACAGAGGTGTGAATGGCACTTATTTTGGGTGACGTGAGGGAGGTGTTCATTTCAATCTTAAAGTATTCTTTGTCAATTAAACTTTACATCATGTAATAGTCCATCGGTAATAGTACAGTAACGAATATTTAAAACTTAAAAGTAAAGTTATTTATCATAGTAAGTACCTTATTTATATAGGCTTGTGCACAGCTCACAATGTCTGCCTAAAAGGTGCCTATTCACTCTTGCCTTAAAGAAGCCAAGATTATAGTAGTCAAGAAATACAAACCTCTGCAGGGAGTTCCATTCCTTAGCCGTCCGCATTATAAATGTGGAAGCGAATCGCTTCGTGCGGATAAGGATGAAAACCCTCACCGCGCCTTGTCGTCCGGTAATGGAATGGGCGTTTTATTTTGAGTGTTGTGTTTTAGTTGTAACGGTAACAGTGTATGATTTTGCTTTTCTATGAGTGAACTCTTTTGACCCCGTGTCGTATTTCAGGTTCAATAGCAATGGCGGGCCTCGGCGGCGCGGAGCTACGAGCGGCGGGCGCGAGCGGCGGAGTAGGGCGCGCGCGCGGCGGCGTCGGCAACGTGGCCACGCGCCTGGCGGCCGCGCGGGGGGCGCCGTCGCCCCTCGCGCGCGCCCACGAGTGGCTGCTGCTCACGCCGCGCGACAAGATGCCCGTGCCCGCGCACGTCGCCTTCCCCAAGCCGCCCAAGGCGCCAGGTCAGTGCCCGCACTCCCTCACACAGCGACACTGCGCCGGCACGTGGCCACGCGCCTGGCGGCCGCGCGGGGGGCGCCGTCGCCCCTCGCGCGCGCCCACGAGTGGCTGCTGCTCACGCCGCGCGACAAGATGCCCGTGCCCGCGCACGTCGCCTTCCCCAAGCCGCCCAAGGCGCCAGGTCAGTGCCCGCACTCCCTCACACAGCGACACTGCGCCGGCACGTGGCCACGCGCCTGGCGGCCGCGCGGGGGGCGCCGTCGCCCCTCGCGCGCGCCCACGAGTGGCTGCTGCTCACGCCGCGCGACAAGATGCCCGTGCCCGCGCACGTCGCCTTCCCCAAGCCGCCCAAGGCGCCAGGTCAGTACCCGCACTCCCGCACACAGCGACACTGCGCCGGCACGTGGCCACGCGCCTGGCGGCCGCGCGGGGGGCGCCGTCGCCCCTCGCGCGCGCCCACGAGTGGCTGCTGCTCACGCCGCGCGACAAGATGCCCGTGCCCGCGCACGTCGCCTTCCCCAAGCCGCCCAAGGCGCCAGGTCAGTACCCGCACTCCCTCACACAGCGACACTGCGCCGGCACGTGGCCACGCGCCTGGCGGCCGCGCGGGGGGCGCCGTCGCCCCTCGCGCGCGCCCACGAGTGGCTGCTGCTCACGCCGCGCGACAAGATGCCCGTGCCCGCGCACGTCGCCTTCCCCAAGCCGCCCAAGGCGCCAGGTCAGTACCCGCACTCCCTCACACAGCGACACTGCGCCGGCACGTGGCCACGCGCCTGGCGGCCGCGCGGGGGGCGCCGTCGCCCCTCGCGCGCGCCCACGAGTGGCTGCTGCTCACGCCGCGCGACAAGATGCCCGTGCCCGCGCACGTCGCCTTCCCCAAGCCGCCCAAGGCGCCAGGTCAGTACCCGCACTCCCTCACACAGCGACACTGCGCCGGCACGTGGCCACGCGCCTGGCGGCCGCGCGGGGGGCGCCGTCGTCCATATTGATTGATGTGAGTGGCTATTTTGTAACGTGATTTGTCAGAATGTCAATTTGACAAACTAAACAACCAATGCGGTTGATGTTAGACCTCAGTCCAACAGTACGCCATCTAGCGGATTTTTTACATGCAAAAACCGTCATTCATAAGATATTTTTTAGAAATTTTATTGGGAATAATTATTTTAAGTTCTTGTTCATATTAATTGAGAAAGATTAATAATTGTTGTTTTGGAAGAATAAGAACAAAAAAAAGTTAATGATTTTTATAACTTAATATTTATGTAGTAAGTTGGATGCATGATATGAAACGTTAGAACTGTCCTGTAAATGTCTCTAGCGAATAGACAGTTGCTGAGGTTGGCACGTTTGCGTTGCAGACGGCAGCCTGTTGTACGAGCGCGTGGCGTCGCGCGCGGAGGTGCGCGAGGCGCGGGAGGCGCGCGAGGCCGAGGCGGCGCGCCGCGAGCCCGCGCCCGCGCCCGCGCCCGCGCTCGCGCCCGCGCTCAAGCGCCGCGCCTACGACGACATCAACGGGCTCGACAGTACGTACACACGTTTATTTCGTTCGTTTATTACCCGACTACGGCAAAGCAAAAGGAGGGTTATGATTTTGACAGGCTATGTATGTATGTATGTATGTATGTATGTATGTTCATCTGTTTCCACGTAACTTCTTAACTACTTATCAGAATTCGACAAATGACATATCATTATAAGCGTCTTGATCGTCCGCTGGTTATAGGCTATATGAAGTTTCACAAAATCTAATGTGGCGCCCTCTAGCGGACAAAACATACAGAGTAAAAAAATAAAGTTATGATAAATATGCCGTGTTTGGTATCATTTGAAAGCGCTTGACTTGTACATTTTGAATATATATATAAATATATATATATTACTATCACTTGGACACCAAAATAGTACAAATAAAATAAAAGTAAAAAAACTAAAACCCAACTACGACAAAAAACGTCGCTGAAAAAGTATAAAACAAGCCTTCGTTGTCAATTTATGCAATATTCACTATGTAGAGATAAAATTTCATGTTTGGAAAGGCGTAGTCACACGTTAAATATACTACCCTTTGACAACGTGTGACTGCGGATTTCCAAACATGAAATTTTATCTCTACATAGTGAATATTGCATAAATTGACAACGAAGGCTTGTTTCATTCGGAAGACCAACATTGTTAACGCCGTGACCAACCGCGCCGCGCTCGCTACGCCGCTCGCCCCCCCCTCCGTCGCAGGGTTCCCGATGAGGTCAGGATGTCCACGACGCGGGTGACGCCATCTGAGCCAGGGTAAAGCATACAATTTCTTAGTGACTATAGATACTTCACTAGGCTCACAGGCCTGTATCGAGGTATCTAGTAAGTGACTACAGTTTAACAAATCTTACGAACTAAAATCTTGTAGCTTCGGTTTATTTTACATATAAAGGTAACGACTTTGGTAACAACGAGAAGAAATAATAATAATAAGAAACCGTTTGTATCATAAAGATACAACAATAGGAAAATATAACTAGGGCTATAAAATGGATGTGTGTACGTGTGTATGTGTGTCAGATGCGGGAGACTCGTCCCAGCAGCCACCGGGTCGGCGGCAAGCGGTCATCCTTGACCACTACCATTTGATGATGGCGTAGCCCTTCTGATTGGGTACGCCACTTGTTGCGTCGTTGCAATTCTGAAATGTATATGACTCTTTGAAATCTTTGCCAAGAGTGTGATTTTACATGTTCTACTCTTTTGTATCTTGTTAGAGTAGAAATATTCTGCCTTTCGTCATGTGCCTGCGGAGTGGTCATCATGATCGTTCGTCCCATTAAAAAGTGTGAAGGGGTAAGGGCGATAAGATCAGAAGGATCTGAAGAAAGGGGGGCGAGCGGCGTAGCGAGCGCGGCGCGGTTGGTCACGGCGTTAACAAACATAATACGGTATTTGACTATTTTTTTATTTATTTTTGTAATCAAAAGAAACATTGAGAGAAACATCATTGAAAGAATTACTTAATTCTCATTTAAACTACCTAAAATATCACAACTTTAAAATCACATTATTTTGGGCGAACCCAAAACGGTCCATACAAATGAAGAATGAAGTGTCCTGACGTCTTAAACCAGCTTTCACGGCTATTCGTACCGGAAAATTATATCCGACGTGGCGCATCACGACGCCATCTGTTATTCGCACGCTTGCCTTGTCGCACCGTAGCACGTGCGGAGGTCACTAACCCCATTGTGATCTATTTGCAAATCCGTGGCATAGTATAATGTCCACATGCCAGTCCTTCTGCGAAGAACACTGCGGATAGATCTCCGTAGTATTGTAATATAAGCCTAGTTTTCTAAGTAGGTATATCAAATAATTCACGTGTTTGCCTGTTTTTGCTATTTATTAATTTTTTACTTTTGTTACCGTCTTTAATTACGTAATTAGGTTTAAGGACCTGTATAATTAATTAAATAAATAAATAAATAAAAATGGCTAATAAGATGTGACGTCACACGTAAGTATTTTGTATGCATTTCTTTTAAATTTTGTATGGTAGCCATATAATGTTTCGTTTATGTCAATGGTTCTATTATAATAATTGGTGCAAATTGTATGGGTTATTCAATGGTATAATTATTATTTAATTATATGTAATAATTTCATACTTTTAAAATTGACTTGCCCATGAATCTTTGAATTACCATAAAACCGGCTAGACGTTATATTTCTAATTGAGAATTTTTGCTATTGGCACATATTTACCTTTATTTTGATAATATATTTATATTTTGTAAAATCTCGAGCTTAGTCAAATACCCTATTCGACTTGATACCACCTTCTCCTTTCTACCACTAGCGACCCAAATATATTTAAATTGTTAGCGACTAAACCGGACCTCTTTTTAACAATTTTGAAGCTCTAGCCTGTCGAAAAGTACTTATACTATTTAAGTAAACTTTCTGGTCGGTTTTTATACACTCGAAAGCTTTTGGCGTTAACCCATTTTTCGAGTGCAAAAACTAGCGCAGAACTATTGAATAAAGAGTATAAATGTTTGCTTACGGTGACAAGTAGGGCACACTAGCGACGCCCATCGATTTTATTTTTTAGCTACTAAACCGGATCTATTTTAAACTAATTTCGGGGTTACTATCTCTCGGCAAACACTTATACTATTTATTAAATAACCATGCACACTATGTTGGGTTCGTTTTTGTACACAAAAAATGATTACGCTAAAAGTGGCCGCTTTTGGCGTGAATAAATTTTTCGCGTTTATTCGATTAAAATTCTTTAAGTGTTAGATACTTTAAATCGATTGGCGTCGCAAGTGTGCCCTACCCGTCACCTTAAAGACTGGAGCTCAGAAATTGTTTAAAATATGTATATCCGGTTACTAAACCAACTAGCGACGCCAATCGATTTAAACTATCTAACACTTAAAAGAAAAGAAAAACAAGAAGATCATAATTATAAACGTTGCAACAATTAAAATCAAATAAATATATAAACAAATATGATGACTATGACTGCCCAGGTCATAGAGTTTTTTTGTCAATTTTTTTAATTTTATTTTGTCTGGTGCTTGAATTTCTAATTGGTAGTGGGAGGTTGTTCCAACATTTCGTGGCAGCAAATCGAAAACTGCCACAAAAAACTTTGTTTTGTTGTGGACACTGTAAGCGAGATGCGTTCCTCACACGTTGAGTGAACTCGAGTTATTAAAAGTATATGTACGCGGGTTCTTTATTTTTGATGACGGCAAAAAGTTAACAAGAAAAGTGAAGAGTACGACACGGGCAGACATTTTCATCAATCTATTGCTATTTCATCATCATCATCATCATCATCATCAGCCCATTTAAGTCCCCACTGCTGGGACACGGGCCTCCCTCAATCACATGATGGGTAATTGCCATACTCACCACGCTTGGCAGACGGGTTGGCGAGGGTTTTGATCTCTGGGTGCTGATGATCATGCCTTTTACGACACCTCGGTAAGAGTGAGGGTGGCCTATTCTACTCTGCCGGGGACCACACGGCGAATATTGCTATTTAAATATGTAGAAATATAGGAACGACTAGGAATGGAGAAACGAAAATGAGCTCAAGCATTCTGAATAATCATATAATTAAGAACGATATGAAGTTCTAGAAGTTAAATCGTGTCATGTTGTGTGATAGAGATGTGTATTCTGAGAAGAAACTAGTTATATCATAAATAGCCACATTAGTAGAGCATAGTTTCTTAGGAATAAAGAATATAATCGCTAACTTTTTTATCCACATTTTCATTTTACCAAAGTAACATATTCGAATAGCACATACTGGAGCTGGACAAATAATTAAGAACGATTTATTAAACTGCTCGGGAATTGTTTTCTATGACACTTGCATTAAAAAAAAAAAATATGTAGCACGGATAAATTAAAAAGCAATTTTATAGATTTAACTAACATTATTTTTTTTACTTAGATTTTTGACATTTTGCAAGAGAAATATAGAGTACCATTCTGCGAAAAAAAAATCTTACAGGCTCTTCTTATGACCACCACTGTATATATATAGTAATACCTATATAATCAGTATAATTTTCTCGACACGAACAAGTAAGGAATTTCCATAAAAGTTATCAGTGTAGTTGAATTTGGACAAGATGAGTGATTCACATATTTTTTCTGATATTTAATTTGACAGATTAGTAGACATTGATGTATGGTTGTCCGTACTTATCATGATATAATATGTCGAAAAATGAGTCGCAGAGCTTCCTTCTCGCCCTTGCCACGCTAGTATAGTCAATATATCTATGTCCAAGTGTTTTACGCTGTTAAGGCGACGGGTACCCCTAACTAGCGAAACCAATATTGTTAGCTACTAAACCGGATCTATTTTAAACAATTTTGGAGCGGCAGTCTCTAAGCAAACATTTATAAATTTTTTTTAATAATTGTGCACTACTTTTCGATTTGTTTTTCCACTCGAAATTTAGATAAATGCCATAAGTGGCTGTTTTTGGCGGTAATTCACATTTCGAGTACAAAGGCAGACCCCAAAAGTTAAGTATAAGTAATTAAATAAATAGTATAAGTGCTTTCCGAGAGGCCGCAGCTTCGAAATTGTTAAAAAAGTATCCGGTTTAGTTTCTAACAATTTAAATCAATCGTTAAAGAACCATTATAGAATATAGAAAAGGGGGAATGGACATTGCTCATGTTTTCACTTTTCATCATCCTCCTTTATCATCCAGCTACTCGGATCTATGTAGTCCCCACGATTTTGGTCATGTCGTCGATCCCTGAACGGCCTGGATTTCGTCTGCCGGTTCTAGGACACCATTCGTTCAGGATTTTTACCGCGCCTAGCTCTGTCCTGCCCAAAGTTCTTCACTTTTACCTACATTGAACTAAGTATTACATTCAATCCCCAAAAAACGGAACATACTTGAGTATGATTGCCAAAAATTGTGTCGTTGCCACTGTCCTTCGTTGGATGTTATCCGACTCATAAGATTCGCGTGCGGAGCAGAAAAAACGCTTCGCATTGAGTTTCCAATCGATGCCTTTTGTAAAAAATACTGATGAAAGATTATATTCTTTTCACGCTTACTCTCAATGGAAACAGCTGCAGGTTTGTATGCATATAAGATTCTAATTAAAGGAAAAAAGCTGTTGTTGCTACCTGTAAAGAAGATTTACTTCATCACTTTTCATTCATACAAATTTTATTCCTATAATAAGATGCAAATTAAAAATCTAAACATATTTGTTTCTTCTCTTACCTGTAAAGAAGAAACAACATTTTATATTTATTCCTTCAACATATCAATTTTTACATGTGTATTTTAAAAGAAATGCTAATGAACAAATCCGATTAAAATTCTTTCAATAAATATTGACAAATAATGTCATGTCAAAACCTGACGTAGCTACGAACTCCTTAAAAATAATAATTTATAGGCAATAGAAGGAGGTCCGTCTCCGAGAAAATAATATATTTTCTTAACATGCACACACCGCAGCTAACTGGCCTAATCAGCTGATCGATTGTTTGTCCATAGTGGGAATCGAACGCACGACCATTGAAATACTTCATAACACCTACTTCATGTAAACTACGATTTTGACAATAAAGCACATTATGATTATTATGGATTTTTTTGTTTTCTCCCCAGGAGCCCCGGGCGGGCGCGAGGCATCAGCCGCGCCGCCGCCGGCCAAGCGGCCCAACAAGCATCCCGCGCCCATGCAGCGGCCTTCGCGCGAGCAGTACGCCGCCATGTGCGCGCGCGCCCAGGCCACCGGCCAGCCGCTGCCCGCGCACGTGTTCACGCACGTACGTACCCACACGCACCACACGTACCATACTCTTCCCAAACTTTAACGATTTACCGTCATTTAGTAGTCATAACATTAATAATATTGTTCTTTTGTTGATTAAGATACCCGTAACATTGGGTGTTATAATTAGCTATTTACTTTGGGATTGGATCGATGTATGCGCTGTTATCTGATAACTATTTATTTCCCGTGCAGGTGAACGGTAAGCCAACCAACATCTCCGGGCGTGGAGGCCGCCGCCACGTCATCTCGTGGATGGACGCCCCGGACGATCTCTACTTCAGAGCCACTGAGGGCGCCAAGTGAGTGTCTGTTTGTCGGCCGGTATTTGTGTACTTTTAACGTAAACGCCAAAATAAAAGTCTTCTAGGCATACGCGTGTAGTCCTAGACCTCATCATCGCTTTCCATCAGACGCAATTCTGGCCAAGCGTTAGCCTATAAACTGGTCCCACTGCAGGGCAAAGGTCTCCATCATAGAAATCAAGTTATCGCTACTCTTGCTTAATCACCACGCTTGCCAAATGCGGATTGGTGATCACAAACCTAAGCTGTGTCCGAAAAATTCGTAACATACTTTTCACTCGTCCCGGGAATCGAACATAGGACCCTTAGATCGCAGCCTGGTACTTAAACCAATAGATTAACAGGACGTTAATAGCCTATAGTCCAATAAAAATAAAACGTACGACCTCAGGCACGATAATAGCAGCATCACTAGCTGTATTGCAACTGCATTATTTTAGAAATCAATGCCAACCGTGCGGTACGTCAAGATACGGTAGGCTTCGGATACTACATCAAAGTCCAAAATATTTCTACAAACAACTTTTAGATATCCAAATATGTAGTTAGATCATTATTATTTGCAAATTAATGCCATCTGTTAGGAATTCGCCTACAAAATGTACATTGTATATGCGGTCCATGCAGGGTCACACATTAAAAACGAGAGATAGGGCTCATAGCAAACTAACGCTATCAATGTACAACAATATAATTGGCATTCGTTTGCAGGATGACACTTAAAACAAGTAAACTAACAGATGGCTATAAATGATTTCTATACATTTTTGCTTTTTTTAAATGCAAAAGGATTCTGGCGGTAATAGCCAAATACAATTGCAATTCTTGCAATGATGTGATTCATAAAGCCATTGAATTTAAAAACTAGTGGTTTTTAGTGAACAAATTTGGTGTTTCTTTGTGCAGTGAAGTGCCGCAAAGTGATCATGATGATAAGAATCGTTAAATTACATCGTTTTTTAATAGTGCGTTGTCACGGACAACTTGCTTGGACCTAATAGATTGCTAGAGTCTTAAAACCCGCGATAGGGTATTTCACTAAGCTCGAGATTTTACAAAATATAAATATTTTATCAAAATATAGGTAAATATGTACTAATAGCAAAAATTCTCAATTTTAAATTATAACTTCTAGCCGGTTTAATGGTCATTCAAAGATTCATGGGCAAGTTCATTTTAAAAGTATGAAATTACTAAAAAATAATTATACCATTGAGTAACCCATATAATTTGCACCAACTATTATAATAGTACCATTGATATAGCTACCATACAAAATTCAAATGAAATGCATACAAAATACTTGTTTGTGACGTTAAATCTCAGTAGCCATTTGTATGGAGCGTTTTGGGTTTGCCCAAAACAAAATAATTTTAAAGTTTTGATATCTCAGGTAGTTTAAATGAAAATCAACTAATTCTTTCAACGATGTTTCTATCATTGAGAGGTCTTTTGATTACAAAAATAAAAAAAATGTCACATACCGAATGGAGTTTAGAGTGGTATCGGCAGATTCTGTAGGTCGATAAAAAGTAAAAACAGTGTTTTAGTGACTGTGATTTCTGACTTCAGCTGTTGACTACCCACTTATTCTCAATAAGTTGCTTAACATGAAATCTTCGGGTCATAATAAAAAAAAAAGATGCAAAATGTCATAAGTAGGGGACTTTGACATTTGAATCTGTGATCTGTCAGCGCAATTAGAGTACAAAGGTGACATTGTGTTCGGTGCAGGGTCGCCCGGCGGTCGCTGAGCGGCGGCGAACTGCGGCGCGGCGCGCGGGCGCCCTGGCGCGCCCTGCGGCCCGCCAAGCCCGCGCCGCCGGCCCCGCGCCCACCCGCGCCCCAACCCGCCGCCTGCAGCTCGTGATCTCGACTGACAGGTGACACACGCGCACACACACACACACACACACACACACACACACGCCAAGCCCGCGCCGCCGGCCCCGCGCCCAACCCGCCGCCTGCAGCTCGTGATCTCGACTGACAGGTGACACACGCACACACACACACAACACACACACACACACACACACGCCAAGCCCGCGCCGCCCGGCCCCGCGCCAACCCGCCGCTGGCAGCTCGTGATCCTCGACTGACAGGTGACACACGCGCACACAACACACACACACACACACAGCACACGCCAAGCCCGCGCCGCCCGGCCCCGCGCCCAACCCGCCGCTGCAGCTCGTGATCCTCGACTGACAGGTGACACACGCCACACACACACACACACACACGCACGCGCCAAGCCCGCGCCGCCCAGCCCCGCGCCCAACCCGCCGCTGCAGCTCGTGATCCTCGACTGACAGGTGACACACGCGCACACACACACACACACACGCACACGCCAAGCCCGCGCCGCCCGGCCCCGCGCCCAACCCGCCGCTGCAGCTCGTGATCCTCGACTGACAGGTGACACACGCACACACACACACACACACACGCACAGCGCCAAGCCCGCGCCGCCCAGCCCCGCGCCCAACCCGCCGCTGCAGCTCGTGATCCTCGACTGACAGGTGACACACGCGCACACACACACACACACACGCACACGCCAAGCCCGCGCCGCCCGGCCCCGCGCCCAACCCGCCGCTGCAGCTCGTGATCCTCGACTGACAGGTGACACACGCGCACACACACACACACACACGCACACGCCAAGCCCGCGCCGCCCGGCCCCGCGCCCAACCCGCCGCTGCAGCTCGTGATCCTCGACTGACAGGTGACACACGCGCACACACACACACACACGCACACGCCAAGCCCGCGCCGCCCGGCCCCGCGCCCAACCCGCCGCTGCAGCTCGTGATCCTCGACTGACAGGTGACACACGCGCACACACACACACACACACGCACACGCCAAGCCGCGCCGCCCGGCCCCGCGCCCAACCCGCCGCTGCAGCTCGTGATCCTCGACTGACAGGTGACACACGCGCACACACACACACACACACGCACACGCCAAGCCCGCGCCGCCCGGCCCCGCGCCCAACCCGCCGCTGCAGCTCGTGATCCTCGACTGACAGGTGACACACGCGCACACACACACACACACACACACACGCCAAGCCCGCGCCGCCCGGCCCCGCGCCCAACCCGCCGCTGCAGCTCGTGATCCTCGACTGACAGGTGACACACGCACACACACACACACACACACACACGCGCCAAGCCCGCGCCGCCCAGCCCCGCGCCCAACCCGCCGCTGCAGCTCGTGATCCTCGACTGACAGGTGACACACGCGCACACACACACACACACACGCACACGCCAAGCCCGCGCCGCCCGGCCCCGCGCCCAACCCGCCGCTGCAGCTCGTGATCCTCGACTGACAGGTGACACACGCGCACACACACACACACACACACGCACACGCCAAGCCCGCGCCGCCCGGCCCCGCGCCCAACCCGCCGCTGCAGCTCGTGATCCTCGACTGACAGGTGACACACGCGCACACACACACACACACACGCACACGCCAAGCCCGCGCCGCCCGGCCCCGCGCCCAACCCGCCGCTGCAGCTCGTGATCCTCGACTGACAGGTGACACACGCGCACACACACACACACACACGCACACGCCAAGCCCGCGCCGCCCGGCCCCGCGCCCAACCCGCCGCTGCAGCTCGTGATCCTCGACTGACAGGTGACACACGCGCACACACACACACACACACGCACACGCCAAGCCCGCGCCGCCCGGCCCCGCGCCCAACCCGCCGCTGCAGCTCGTGATCCTCGACTGACAGGTGACACACGCGCACACACACACACACACACACACACACGCCAAGCCCGCGCCGCCCGGCCCCGCGCCCAACCCGCCGCTGCAGCTCGTGATCCTCGACTGACAGGTGACACACGCGCACACACACACACACACACACGCACACGCCAAGCCCGCGCCGCCCGGCCCCGCGCCCAACCCGCCGCTGCAGCTCGTGATCCTCGACTGACAGGTGACACACGCGCACACACACACACACACACACACGCACACGCCAAGCCCGCGCCGCCCGGCCCCGCGCCCAACCCGCCGCTGCAGCTCGTGATCCTCGACTGACAGGTGACACACGCGCACACACACACACACACACGCACACGCCAAGCCCGCGCCGCCCGGCCCGCGCCCAACCCGCCGCTGCAGCTCGTGATCCTCGACTGACAGGTGACACACGCGCACACACACACACACACAACACGCACACGCCAAGCCCGCGCCGCCCGGCCCCGCGCCCAACCCGCCGCTGCAGCTCGTGATCCTCGACTGACAGGTGACACACGCGCACACACACACACACAACACACGCACACGCCAAGCCCGCGCCGCCCGGCCCCGCGCCCAACCCGCCGCTGCAGCTCGTGATCCTCGACTGACAGGTGACACACGCGCACACACACACACACACACACACGCCAAGCCCGCGCCGCCCGGCCCCGCGCCCAACCCGCCGCTGCAGCTCATGATCCTCGACTGACAGGTGACACACGCGCACACACACACACACACACACACGCACACGCCAAGCCCGCGCCGCCCGGCCCCGCGCCCAACCCGCCGCTGCAGCTCGTGATCCTCGACTGACAGGTGACACACGCGCACACACACACACACACACACGCACACGCCAAGCCCGCGCCGCCCGGCCCCGCGCCCAACCCGCCGCTGCAGCTCGTGATCCTCGACTGACAGGTGACACACGCGCACACACACACACACACGCACACGCCAAGCCCGCGCCGCCCGGCCCCGCGCCCAACCCGCCGCTGCAGCTCGTGATCCTCGACTGACAGGTGACACACGCGCACACACACACACACACGCACACGCCAAGCCCGCGCCGCCCGGCCCCGCGCCCAACCCGCCGCTGCAGCTCGTGATCCTCGACTGACAGGTGACACACGCGCACACACACACACACACGCACAAACGCCAAGCCCGCGCCGCCCGGCCCCGCGCCCAACCCGCCGCTGCAGCTCGTGATCCTCGACTGACAGGTGACACACGCGCACACACACACACACACACACGCCAAGCCCGCGCCGCCCGGCCCCGCGCCCAACCCGCCGCTGCAGCTCGTGATCCTCGACTGACAGGTGACACACGCACACACACACACACACACACGCCAAGCCCGCGCCGCCCGGCCCCGCGCCCAACCCGCCGCTGCAGCTCGTGATCCTCGACTGACAGGTGACACACGCGCACACACACACACACACACACGCCAAGCCCGCGCCGCCCGGCCCCGCGCCCAACCCGCCGCTGCAGCTCGTGATCCTCGACTGACAGGTGACACACGCGCACACACACACATCGAACAGGGACGATTTAAGTTTTACGATACTGTGTTAAGGGTATTTTTACATTATTGCGTACACACGAGCCTGTTCCGTATAAATACTTTCGATAGCCAATTCCCCTTAAAATTTATAAGTAATGATAATGATTACTCATTCTGAATATTTTTATGTACTTAAACATAGCCTTGGTAACCTCATATTGATGTATTCGTAAGAAAACAAATAATGTACAACCCGTGCGGATAAAGAATGGGTTCAGCGTCTATACTCGCACCGAGTGCGAGTATAGACGCAAATATGTGTGCGAGCGAGAAGTGAATAGATGCGCCGCCATTTCTGATCCCATTCTTTATCCGCACAGGTTGTAAATGAGGTAGGCCCGGTTAGACCAATTTTTACCCGTGGATAAAAATCTATGGTATTGTCAGATTTGTATAGATTGTCAGCGCTTAACCATAGATTTAGCATTGGATTAAGATTGTTCGAATAGGCCCATAGTACAATAGCCCATCTTCTCTTTAGGAGCCGCCGCGTCCGCCGCACCCGCCGCACCCCTACACCATGGAGGCGCTGCTGGGCTGAGCCCCGGTTGTACATTACGATGTAAATATGCGCCCGGCCTGTACATAGCCGCCCGCGCCCGCCCGCGCCCCTCGCGCCCGCTCGCGCCCACACGCGCCCACGCGCGCCCACTCGCGCCCACTCGCGCCCACACGCGCTCACACGCGCCCATACGCGCCCACACGCGCCGCCCCGCGCCCGGCCGCGGCAGAGATCGAACGAAGATTGTATTTTTGGTAATCGAATCGCCGAGGACGGATTCTGTAGATAATATTTTAAACTATATTGTTCTTATGTGGTTTGATCTGGCGTCGAGCAAAATAATGTATTTGATACATAAAACGATATGTAAGTCTATTTCATTCGGAGATTCATTGTAGGATAATTTACAATTTTTTTCATAAATAAAGCACAAATTGAAATATTGTTTCGTTTCATTTTCATACTTCCTTCCTTCACCCGCATTCCATAACATTCATCTTAGCTATAAGTTAAATAAATAGGTAAATTACAGAAGTTGAATCGAGTCTTAAGAACGTATGAAAAAGGAAAAACATAAAAGGAAACTGTAAATAAAGTGTAAAAAATCACAATAAGAGGCAAAGAAAAAGAAAAGAAATATCACGACTAGAAGAAAAAAAATATTTTTAAATATTGGGAAAATAGTTCTCATCTCATTTTGAACCTTGTCTATGATAACATAAGAGCGAAAAGCAATGAAATTTTTCGTTGACTTATATCCTATCAAGAGTTAAGTATAAGTAGGTTATCTAGAGGGTACGATTACATAGAAACAACCTTCACCCATACCTATGATTTTTCCGTCCAGCGAGGGCTTGCAACGAAACTGAATCTCTATCCCTTTCCTTTACTCACGCGCTGTGCGTCTCTTGTATGTTACGGGACTGTATATTCTCATTTGTTACGGGAGGTTTCGACGGCCAATTTCGTTGTAGGTATACCCTTAGTAGCGAATTATAGACAAGACAAAATCTGCACAGTTTATACATAGACAGAAATTGTCCTCGAGGAAGGCCTATATCCAGCAGTGGTCTCTTGGCTGAAATGACGATGAGATTTACAGGAAAGGGTTCATGGCTTATTATCAACTAGAGGAGAATCTATGATGCGTCAAGAAAGTATGCAGTGTACGGGATTCCCATGCTATGCCATACTTAGCTTCCATATCACTGACGTAAGCGCTGGCACTGTCCGCCATTTGGTGACCCTCTTTATATGCTTTCGTTTTTTTATATAGGTACACTCTTTTGCAGAAAAAACGGGCAGTTTTGAATTTTTTCTTTCCTGAAAACAATATGGTAGAAAAAAGGGTTTAAGCTTCCTTAATATACCTATTACTGGCCGGTCGTAAATGTGTCGTGATGCCAAAAATGTACATTCGTAATTCAATTTTTTGACTGATCTTACTTTAAAAAGAAAACCAATTTTTTGTACAATTTCTGGCGGGAACACAGATTACTTTTTAAGGCGGGAATCAACGAAAGTTGCTGTTGTCTTTGAATAAGTTTTGGGCAATTTTTATTGGTTTCCTTGAATTAGCTGCTTTTATAGACATTTAAAATTATTGTTTTTAATGCTTAGTGGTCTAGATGATGGCAGATAAAATTGTAAGAGCCAGCCAAATTATTGCGATGCTAGAAGAGGGCTGTAGCCAATGTTTTGTGGCTCAAAGGCTAATTGTAAGTAGTTATGGTGACGATCGACGTCGGCGAGTGCTGCGAAGACCAGGGGAGCGTTATGCATAGGTCTGTTTTAAATAAATAACGCCTTACGGTGGGGGCTCTGTTATGTTTTGGGCTGGAATAAACTCTTTAGATCGTAGATCGTACAGAGTTAGTCTTTATCGAAAATAGCACATTAAATGCACATCGCTACGTGACGGAAATTATTTTACCTTATGTACAACCCAAATTAGCCGTTCTTGGCGAAAATTCTATTTTTATGAATGATAACGCTCTCGTGCCCAGATGGGCACATCAGATGATGGAGGTTGGAATCCGTCGTTTGAATTGGCCAGCTCGAAGTCCTGACCTCAATCCTGTTGAGCATGTTTAGGACCTTCTCAAGCGGCGAGTGAGATCAGTGCAGCCGGCTCCGCAAACCATAACAGAGCCAAAGAATGCGATCGTATCGGAACGTATTCCGCAGGAAACCAAAAGGGGTGCACTGGCCAGCATGCCCAGGCGAATGCAAGCTGTCATTTCAGCAAGAGTGGGTCACACACCAATATTAACCTATTCAATGTTTTGAAGTAAAACTTTTTTTACAATTAAAATTCTATTTTTATTTTTTGCTTAGAGGTCAGGTGAACTACATTTTTCTTACCAATCCAGTCCAAAAGTTACGCTAGACGAACTCTTGGTGATTAATTTACGAAACCATAAAGGTATCAATAACTACCTAAAATCACCAAACAACATAATGATGACTACAAAATTGATTATTTGCTTTGGTGCCCGTTTTTTTGCGGTCCTCAATGTGCCAGCCAGACTTAATCCAAACTGGTCAGCTAATCTCAAACTAGGATATTCCTTATACTAAGGCCTGATTCGACCAATCTTTATCCGTGGATAAATATATGGTATAACGAAGTAACATATTATTACCTTATTCCATAGTGTACCGTCAGATTTGTATAGAATAACAGCGCTATACTATAGATTTAGTATCGGATTAAGATTGGTCGAATTGGCCCAAAGAGTACTATCGCCACTCCGATCGATCTTTGGCTACTCGCAGCCAGCTCCAGCCAGCCATCCTGCGTAGATCGTCACTCCCTCTGGCATGAGGGCGTCCTACACTACGTCTCCCCAGGTGGGTCTCACTGTAGAACTACGAAGCATCTTGATTGACTATTATTTTCTTACTCTATGCTACCACTTAACGATAAAATTCGAAAATTCAAAAGTACTTTATTTGCATAGGCTTATATTACAGCTCTTACAAATCGTCATACATGAAAAATACAAATTATAGCTATGTATATTATACATGTAATTTAATATATATGTCGATAACCGGCGGCGTCTGTCTGTACACACCCAGGCTCCAGTAAATTTTCCCGGCACCTTCCGCCATATCCGCTAGATCAACGACCAGCCCATTAAAAGTGACCACACGGTGTACTTGCTTAATTTTCCCTTGTTCTGAGCATACTGCTCTATCTCATTTCTTTGAAGGACGATTATAGCCAAATTAGCTCCATTAATCTACAGACAGCCACACAACAGGTTACTACAATATGTCAAAATTCCTTAATTGATATTGAACCGAACGTGTTTGACAAAATCGAATGAAGAAATTTGTCAGTTTTGTATTATTTGATGTATGGCTGTAATCATTTCAGAAACTACCTATATACCTACAGGGTGTAGTACCTGATTAATAAAATATACAAAATATAGTCAGCACGTGACCAACTTTAATAGATTCCACACTCGGATGGAACTCGAAATCACGAACATTTCGCAAGCAAAAAAATCAAAAATTCGTCGGCTTACTAGCATTGGTAGCTCAGTGGGTTCTGAGCATTTCTGCCTGTTTGAGAAACGGTCGTGGGTTCGAGACCCATCTGAATGATGTGTGAGTGCATTATTTACTTAAGAAAAATTGCAAAGAAATAGCTAAATAATAATAACATCGTCAGCCCATTTCAGTCCCCACTGCTGGGGCACGGGCCCCCCCAATCACATGAGGGGTAATTGCCATACTCACCACGCTTGGCAGACAAGTTGGCGAGGGGTTTGATATAAATGCAGAGTTTTCCTTCTCTGGGTGCTGATGATTATGCCAGCAGCTTTACCTTAGTCGCCTTTTACGACACCTCGGTAAGAGTGAGGGTGGCCTATTCTACTCTGCCGGGGACCACACGGCAAATAATAACATTTATATAGAATTTCCGTGGGAGAGCCACGCTTCGGCATGAATGAGCCGGCTCGACCGGAGTGATACCACGGCTTTACAGAAAACCGACGTGAAGTAGCACTATGCTGTGTCTCACTGCGTGAGTGAGGATACCGGAGGCCCATCAGGGGAAAGGGGGGGAATAAAAGTTGGCAACGCACTGTGGAGTCACAATAATTGTAACTCCACTGGCGTCGCGGGTGTCTATGGGCGGTGGCAATCGCTTGCCATCATGTGATCCATCTGCTCGTTTGCCACCTATCACATTAAAAAAAGTTTTTTTATGTTTCACATACTACTTCTACTTTGTAATTTCTTAAAGAAGTATCGTATCGCTCCCGCACACGTTCTGTAATCTGTCTCACGCCGTGTTCACTAACGTACAGGCCGCGCGGTGCGTAAGTGTAGCGCTGGCCGTTAGTTTGCGCACTTGTAAAATAGCTCATTTTGTATTCAATATGATTTCTGCGCACGCAAGGTCACCACTAGACTTATTTAGCGCGGCCTGTACGCGCGCATGTATGTGTGGATGCGTAGCCTCTTAGGTATAGGTCGATTCACGAAAGATGACCACAAATGGCCAGCATTTATGCATGTCATCTCACGAAGAAAAGACTTAAGTCAAAAATCATTTTCAATTATACTCATAGACTTGGATGCCGCCCTACTTTGCAAAAAAAACTGGCACCTAAGCAAATAATCAATTTTGTAGTTATCATTACGTTGTTTGGTAATTTTAGGTAGTGATACCTTTATGGTTTCGCAAATTAATCACCAAGGAATCGTTTTGTGAAATCTAGCGTAACTTTTTGACTGCGTTGGTAAGAAAAATGTAAAAAATCAATGCAGGGGTAGTTTACCTGCCCTGGAAGTAAAAAATTAAAAACGAATTTTAATTGCAAAAAAAAAAGTTTTACTTCAAAACATATGGTGTGTGATCCCCTCTTGCTGAAATCACAGCTTGCATTCGCCTGGGCATGCTGGCCAGTACCTACACCCCTTTTGGTTTCCTGCGGAATACGTTCCGATACGATCACATTCTTTGGCTCTGTTATGGTTTGCGGAGCCGACTGCACTGATCTCACTCGTCGCGGTCCTAAACATGCTGAGAAGGTCCTAAACATGCTCAACAGGATTGAGGTCAGGACTACGTCTGACGTCGCCAAATACTCGAGCGTTTGCTTGGCGGTGAGCGGCGAGGCGTTGTCGTGGTGAAGGAGGATCCTACTGCGAGGTCGTTTTTCCCGAACTTTTTCCAAGACAAGTGGCAAACAGTTGTTAGTGTACTACTTTGCGGTAACTGTTTTTCGATCCTTTAAACAAACTGTTGCGATATGACCTGTCCTTCCGAAGAACGAGGCGACCATCTTCTTTCCCACGCTGCGACCTCTCTTCACTTTAGTTGGCAACTCCTCGAATGGAAACACCCATTCAGCAGATTGTCTTTTAGTTTCAGGATCATAACAATAAATCCAGCTTTCAGCTCTTACAATTTTATCTGCCATCATCAAGAAGACTTAAATCCTTTTTTGTATCATAATGTTTTCAGGAAAGAAAAAAATCAAAACCCCCCTTTTTTTTTGGAAAAGAGTGTATAGGTATAGAATGTGATTAGGCCTTTATAATGTGTCAAATTGGGAATGATCTAAAGCGTAGTGATTATATTCTCTTTGGAATGATCCATTTCTTCATGAGACTACATGCGTAGACGGTCGTCATTTTTTGTGGTCAAGTTTCGTGAATCGACCTGTAGCACGTTACTGTGCAGGCAGCCGACCGCGGGCGTGGGGGTTAGGGGGCGCCTTTCACTGTAGCGCTCCGCACGGAGTGGAGGAGTCGAAGTAGGAAAGCGGACCCCGGGTTCCGTAGCCGTAGCGACAGCTTGGGATGCAAGCAGGGCAAAACGCAGACATGCTGATGATGGAAGTTTAGTTGAACTGGTTTATAGTACCAACCTTTTTTAGTTTGCGCGTGTTGATACAAGCGAGCGCTAGATTTATTGATTGAACCCGGGCGCTACATAGGCTAGAGGCGCCCCTGGCCGCCGCGGTGTTCTGTGTTTATTTATTTTGTGATCTTTGACTTCGACTTCGTTAGCTTCGGGAGTCTTACCTTCAAGAACCGAGTGCAGTTTTCTCACATTTTGCCTTAGATTTAATCTAAGCATTTTGCTGCTATATGTACCTACATATATCTGCTTATTAAGGATTGTCCTTCTAGTGCCGAAATCCTTTATAGTTTTATTCACATAGGTCACAGAGAAATAGGTATACTCAGTTTATTCTTGAGGAACTAAAACAGGAGTTCCTTTGATTTAAATAACCAATGGAGTTACCATACCCTATGACGTAAGCGGCAGTAACGCCATCGTTTATTTTCACTTTATTGACAGAGATGGTGCGAGTTAGGTACAGTCAGCTTCATAAAGATCGTAGTGTCGGAAGTATTCAAATTTATTTTAAAGGACACAAGTTCATACACACATATTTCGTCGGGACACCAGTGTGACACGGCTTAGTGTGCGAGCTACGATTTTTTTCCTTATATTTTAGTTTTTTCATTAGTTACACGCAACAGAGTTAGGGTAGATAAAATAATAGAGTTAATGTATAGGTGCCGTTATAGTAGATTGTAAATCCAATAAATGTTTGCAAGAATAATGCCTTGGGTAACGCACACTAATTGAAATTACACAAAATGTTAAAAAACAATAAAATACAGAGTCATTGGATTTATTATGTATTTGACACGAGCACAGATATACTTACACGAGTAAAGAAAATTTAACAGGATAAAAAAGTAAAGAAGGAACCGACACAGTGTCATTATTTGAATCTGAGTACTTACATAATATTATTTTTAAACGTGTGTGGGCAGGATGCAGGCATTAACCGTAATTGGAAACTAAGGAGTTTCAACAAAAATTTACGTAACAAGAATATATTTATAAGTACTACATCCCCTTAGATACCAATGAGCTGTTACGAAGCGAACATGTTAAAGATGATTGTAATCGTGTAAATGGAGACTTAGTATTATATGAAGATATTTATGACTTATTGGTAGTGTACATTGTATAGGTGACTTTAAATGAAAACAATTTTTTGCACCTTTGCTCATAATATGTTTTTGACTACCTTGACACCTCATATCTTTACGAAGCTGACTGTACGACACCAATCGATCGATCGCCGATCGAAGGCATCAATCGTTGGTAGACGGAATAAGTTGACGTAGTTCGATCGATTGGTGTGATATCACCCGTAGGAAGAGGGCAGAAAATAAAAGATTTATATTTGAAAAGTTATATTTATTCGAGTACATAACTACATCTTAATATAAATGGATAATAACTATTTTCCGCATGATAAATATGATATACGTTGAATTCAATAACACTTGCATATTTGTGTTAACTTTATTCGTCAAAGCGCTATCACATGCTTCAAAGATTGTGGTATTTGTTTGCATCGAAAAATATTGTAATCAACAACAGTAAAACAACGTTGTGGTCGAGAGGAACCTTCATTTTATTCATCTTTATATTTTTGAAAACATATCGTAATCGTACTTAAATAGTAAACCTGGCAGTCTGACATCAAAAGTGGAATATTCGTAATATTATTTTCTAATGGCACAATAATGTACTTGATCGTTTATAAGCACGATTAGCATATTTTGTAGTTTGCGATGTAATTTTAGGTATAAAAAGTATTTATAAACAGTATGTAACTTATTTAACCCCACTTATTACTACAATGATAGGCACTGTTCGATTAATATATTATATCATGACCATCATCATCTTCTACAACTTAAGTTTTTAATACATTGAAAAGGTACTAAATACAAAATTTTATTCATATATTATTATTGTTAATTAACTTATTCATACTACAAATAAATATTCAGTATATTTATTACATTCAGCGTCTGGCTCCCAAATTCAAAATACTTATAGTTCTTGCAAATTGCGTGCGCCGTTGATAAAATATAAGCCTGTGCGTGCTTCTCTTAGGCCTTTGAGAGGTCTTTAAAATTTTACAATAAAAAAATAAATAACTAACGTTTTTGTATTGATCCGTTATTTTATAACAAAAACAGTAATTTAAAAGTAATGCAGAAGTAGTGACGCATACAGGGTGATGCGATGCGGCGATGTCTTCTTATTTGAATATCACCAGCGTGTGCGCGCGCAAAAGCACACACAATCTACTTATACACAACTTGTATAAGTAGCTTCAGGCGTCCCTCGGTTGTAAGAACTAGTTATATATGTCAGACAGTATAAAGATTGCCATTACAGCGAAAGCGCGGATCGGCGTCGCATCTCTCGCCGTCAACTCTACTTGAGAGTACAGTACGTACTCATTAAGCCACTGGCAATATTAACACTGCGATAATAAGCAAGGTAGAACCAAATAGATTTCCTTATAGTTTGGCAAGTAAGTACACAATAATTTGATAGAACATTCATTAATAAATTAAATAGAGTAGGCTAAAAAAGTAAAATAAGATTAATAAAGTTCAAGAATTCAATAAATAGTAGAGAAAATTGGTGTCTGTTTTAGGATGAACCACCCATTCCCATTGATTTATTTGGGTTGAAAGCTGTAAGTCATGTATTTAAAATACATTATTGTGTACACCTTGTCAAATTCAAACTATCCAGTCAATAAAATAAGATATACTAAATGTAAAAACCATTAAATTAAATCATCATTTTAACTTAATGTCAGATTTTTATAAACATAGAAAGTAAAATGTGAATAATAATTTTAAAAACGAGGTTCTCTCTCCGATCTCTCTGGCAACATTGAGATAATGTTGTTTCCTAACTGTACTCAGCAATAAATTGAGCATGATCTATTATAGCTAAATTTACACTAAATCAACTTTGTTGGCGGACATGTTTATTAGAAGAGTAGGCCTCCGATTACACAACTATTTTATACAATTCCATTAATAATAATATTACATCAGAAGTCAGTCCCTTACCATCAATAACTGTCCTTATAATACATAACCCCATACTTCAACTTAATTGCAGTAAACTATCTCTATGTTTAATCTCAAGCCGGGGCGGACACGGCGCGAGGCGGCGGCGCCCGCGCGGGGCTCCACAACATAACTATTACAAAACACCCACCCTCTTCGTAATTCATAAAATACTCATTAAAAAAATACTGTACAATTACAATAATTATCTGAAGGTAATAAACTCTTACCGAAATAAATCGTACGCAGTTAATGCTTTGATAAATTCTACGCCGAACTTCCGTCAATAATACACCATTCACAAATTATGTACAATGTCTTATTTCAATATACATGTTACATAAACACACATCCAAATTTGATCCCAAAACTGTAGTCTTTACCTCGTCTTTATTTTCTAAATTAAATAATGAGATCGAACATAAACATTATGGAATTTTGCGAATTGAATAAGGAATAGGATTTCATTTTCAAGCTTTTATTGTAATATATAAATAGTAAAAAACTAGCATAGCATATTTTAGTAAATTTGGACGAAGCCTGAAAGTTCTTCTTGTAATACTTTTTAATACATTCATAAATATGTTCTTAATATCTTTATTTGTTTCAAGGCACTGATTGTTAACAATTGATAACTGTTTTTGTTATTTAGTTTGTCTTAGAATCTTATCCTAACGTAATAGCCAATATTAAAATATTTTACTCGTAGTACAAATATTTTGTATGAAAATACACACATGACTCTGCATACATACGTCTATACTAAAATATAATGATTCAGTGTAATATACATTATTTTGTAAATAGATTTTCAGACATTTGGATCTGCCGGAAAACCACAATTTATACAAAAATATTTTTTGCGACTTTGCAAAAAGATATTTGTAATATAGTTTAATAATCGCATGACGATTACGAACATTGGGTTAGGTGGGATGTAGTTTTTTGGACTTTAAACTGCGCCAATCGTTGAGTGTAACAATGGAATGTTAATAGGACATCATTCAACAATAACAATACCACAAGTTTCTGTTCGAACTTGTTCACCGAAGGTTCATAGTACAAAATGTAAATAATATATTGCAGTTTTTACACTACCTAGTAATCTTTGATTAATTGGCATTCACAGGACACTTACCGGGTGAAACGTTCAGTCACCGGCTCGCGACGATGAGGTCGCGCGCCGCCAAGTGAACCGTTCACTGAGTGTCGGCTTCGTTTGTGTGTGTGTTCAGTCTCACGTGTCAGATTTGCGCCACCGCCGCCCGCCTCAGTGCTTCGATAGGTTCAGCGGCAAATCTGGAATTAAATATACATTGCTTTTAACACCTGCCTTTAGTCATTTGGTCTGGTTACACTGTTGCAAGTCTCTTCATTGCAATTTCCAGACTTATTGAATGCTTGATAATGGTTGAAGCATATCCTGGGCTCCAAAGCGATGGCTTTCGAGAAAACCGGGAATAACACGCTGAGACGATGATGGATGACAGGATCATGTTGGGGGATTTTTGCCTTTAAAACATATTTTATTAGGAGCATGTCAAATAAACGTGATTATGAAATAAGGAGAAAATTACCTGACGTGGGCTCCTCCTTAGGTATGTGGTCAGTGAAGAGCGGATGAGCGAGCGGCACCCAGGGCCCAGGGGGCACGGCGGGTGACATCGCGTAGTGCATCCATGGTGCCCGGTATAACTGCGGCGACACATACGGGTAAGGATACACGTAGGGGACCTCACGCCACTCGTCGCGAGCCGGCGATCCGCGGTACTGCGCACCCACGGGGCCCCATTGTCGAGGAGGGGGCCCCCCTGCCGGACCAACGCCACCGTAAGGCGACGCCGGCCCTCCGTACGACGCGCGATACCGAGCCAATTCCGACGGCGGCGTCGGCGAGTCCCGGGACAGCGGCCCCCCCTGCCCCGGCGAGCTCATCAGCGCCGAGTACCGGTATCTATAGTTGTCAGGGCTCGGACTTAGGTCTGGCGAATTGACGCTCGATGGGGACTCCGTCTTTAGCGACGGAGGGTAAGAATGCGGCGATCGTTTCGCTTCGGGCGACCTCCGCGTGGGACTCTCATCGGGCATACTAAGCAGAGAATGTATGCTGTAGCTGCTAACGTTCTTCGAAACTGGCTGATGCGGTTCCTTGCGCGGTACCGTGCCATTGTGTGGGCGCGGCGGCATGTCAGTGGGCGGCCGGTGGGGCGTGTGGCTAGGCCCTGGCGACGGCGGGTACGACGCTGTGCTGAGTGCGGGCACCGTCTTCGCCCGCCGTTTCGTCCCTTGATCCTCGAGACTCACACGTTCCAACTCCCTTAGGATGCGCTTCCTGGGCGATACCATCATGTGCTCCTGACGACAGTTCGCCAGTTTTGCATTGACAGGTGCCGGCAAAGAGGCGATTTTCTCGCGAAGCTTATCGACCGTCCGCGTAAGTTCCTTCCGCCTTATCTGCGGTCTAGTCTTTTTGTAAACCCTTAATTTACGATACTGGTAAGGCTTTTTGAGTTTCATATGATAATATTTCTCACGATCGTAATCGTTCCACCTGTCCTCATCCGTATTCGTCTTAACTTTCGGCATCGCACCATCGACAACGTCCTCACTCTTTCCGGTTCTATTCTCAGGTGACCCAACATCACCATTTCGTTTTTTATCACATACGCCATTACTGAGAGCGCGCCTGGAGTTACCATTGATAGCTGAGTCGAGGTTCGTCACGTCGTAGGGTCTCCTCCTTTTGAGACGACTGGCGGCTTCAATAGTTGCATTCTGCAGAGTGCTTGGCCTGCAGTAGTACATGGCTAACTCTTTGGAAACATTTCTGCGGGGAGCGGTCTGCTTCCAGCAGTGGTCGCGCTGCCAAGGCGAGGACTGCACGGAGCTGTTGTCGTCGGAGACGCTGAGCGAGGCGGTGGGGTGCGCGGCGGGCGGCGTGGGCGGCGCGGCGGCGGGCGGCCAGAAGGTCTTGCGCGGCACCGACACCCACCCCGGACGCTCGCCCTCGCGCGCGCACCCTCGCACCAGCTCCAGGATGAACTTGCCATCTGAAATACAAAATAAATAAATATAAATCACAAATATAATTAATCTAACAGACACCCTGACATTTTGCTATCTACTACTTAAGAAACAATGAGTGATAGATAGATACATAGATACTTTTTATTGCACAACATACAAAACTTAAAAGCTAGGTATACAGAGTGGTCTTGTTGCTGGAAGCGAACTGTACCAGACATCCTTCAGGTAAAGGACATATAAACTTGATTGATGAAAAAACATCAATAAGATGCCCTAAACTCTATTTTTGTTCTATTTTCCATAATTATTATTTTAGTTAGATAATGTAATTACCTATCTGTTATAGGTCATATACATAAGATGTTATAGGTAATATAAATTAGGAAAACTAAGAAAACACTCTAATCTATATATCTAATTGTAATATTATATTTGCGGGACATGACCCCCATGTCACATGTAAATGCATTAACTGACTGGCTTGAGATAATATTCAATTAAATATTTACGAAACTATAAGTTAAAAAAAACAGAGAGGTGCATTCATAATACTAGAAACACAAACAGTCAAATCAGTTATCTATACCAGCCACATTACATTATTTGTTGTTGACAACCAAAACTCATTAGTATTGAAGTCCATATCACATAACAAGGCACTCGCCTTTAATGTTTACTCATTGTGTTACGGAATGTGCTAACTGTTATCATTTGAGCTGCTGCTTGGTATGGTATTGTAATTCAATTATTTCATTGATATGCCACTACTATCGTAATGAAAATTAAGTTTCTTTACAGCATGCAATAGACAAACAAAAAATTGTTCATCTCTAATTAGAACATCACATAGTGAAAGGAATGGTGGACTCTTTCTTACGCACTTAAGACTCTCTTTTGGTCCATTGTATGTGATGTAAACAATAACATAGTTATTTAACTATAAATAATCAGAAAAAGAAATGTGTAGGTAAATGTTTGGTTCAAATAAAAATTGTTCAAAATATCTTCAGAATTATGTTTTGTTATTATAAACTTAAGACCAACTATATCTATTAAGATCAAAAAACCAACCACCTGATGCTAAATCGCGATCTAAAGTTATTACCGTACTAAAGCTCATGTCGAATTTTGTTCTGGGATTATCCTTAGTTCGCTATTTGTAATAAGGAGGCAAGTATTTTTGTAACTAAACTGTTACTTCACACCCAACTATGTATAAAAACTCCAGAAAATCTACTTTTGCTATATTTAATATTTCTTTAGTACATAGGTAATTAGTGTTTTATCAAAGATTTAAGACGTCAATTCATTCATAATAACATTAATCCATTTAAACAATGTGAATCAATGGAATTAAACACTAAAATGAATAATAAAAAAGATTTTATTCTCTAAAAAATTGTAGGATATTTTCCTCGACCAATCTCACAGCACAGAATTTGTTAACATCTTTGCAGCATCATCTAATACCAATTAATATAAGACTATTGTTAGATTATTTGTAAAAGTTCATTACAATCATGGAAAAGTATTTATTTCTGCTAGGGTGGGCACAGTTCTTTACACAACAATAGCAGAGGCTGTGCAGACAATTGCCAATGGCTCACTCAAATGTGCCTATGTATGTTTATCAGAGCATGAATGACTTTCTAGTTATTCTCAAGTTAACAGGCCTTAAGACGAGGGGCAATATACAGCTGTTGTTGACGCGTATGACAACATGTCAACACGGGTAGGTACTGACCTTTGAAGAACTTGAGCCGCCCACCAGTCGCGGTGAGAGCCGAGTTTGGCCCAGGAGCATCTTCGTTCACACCCTTGCCACCACTGTTACCATTTACGCCATGTCTTCTGTCTACTTCTTCTGTCATTTTGGTACATGTTGTCAGAGTTGTGTTTGTTCCTTCCTGTATATGCATTTCATTTCTGACCGCTCATACAGCAAACGAACACTTCAGTCCGAATACTCTCGCCATGTCGCACCGAGCGTAGAGGACGGCGACTGGTTCACCACTCGCGGATCCCGATACTCACTAAATATTTCCGTCAAAGTCCTCATTCTAAGGCCACCTGCGGGTCACAAGCTCGTCCAAAACTTTCGTATAAACACATTACCGACACGGTGACTACCGAATTGAACCAATATACCAATCGCACCTATTTACGACGGCACTTTACGCTTGACACTAGCTAAATAACTACAAAACAATAACGCGACGCCGGATTCCCGATTATAATCGGGCCCACGACACAATTCAATAAAAAGCTGTTCGTTTTTCAGTACATAGTTCATTCACACCCAGCATCCATTTTGATTCGTTCAAAATCAAATAATATGATCGTTCTTTTTGTGAAATCGCGGAATGCGTTGTTAAATGCGTTTTGTTGTTGCCATTTTGCCCCTTGTGATAAGAACTAAATTATTTATTTTCATTATTTAACGTAGTTTTTACCATTCCATCACCAATATGTATTTGGTTAATAACTTTAACTAATTAATATGGACAAAAATTTAATTCCAATAGCAAAATATTTACCATAAATTAATTTATAATCTGCGCGATAATAACGCCATATTTGAAAATGGCGTCAAAACCATAAACAATAGTTCTATTATTCTTTTCTTTCTGGTATACTTTCATCTCTGTCTGAATTGATAGTGAGAGACAAAGATAGCAGTATAAAATTATTCGTTGTGAAAGTTTGTTTGCTGCATGTATTCATCATTCATCCAACCTCATCATTATTTTTCTTCTGTTCTAAATCATATTGAACGCGTGTAATTTTACTGTTGAAGTGCAAAACTGGTGATTGTAGTTTAAGATGACGAGCTCGGAAGTATCATTAAATCGTAAGATAATTACAGAAGATTTGTCGAATGTAGAATTCGATACAAGCGAGGATGTGGAAGTTATCCCAACATTCGATTCCATGGGATTACGAGATGAATTATTGCGAGGAATCTACACTTATGGTAAGTGCTTGTGTACTGTGATTTTCAGAATGTATAATAACTCCAACACAACATGTTCTAAACGTGGTATTTTTCAGGTTTTGAAAAACCATCGGCTATTCAACAGAGAAGTATCCTTCCCATCGTGAAGGGGAGAGATGTGATAGCACAAGCTCAGTCTGGTACCGGCAAAACAGCAACGTTCTCTATTTCCATACTCCAGTCACTGGACACTACGCTGCGTGAAACGCAAGTATTGGTACTTTCTCCTACTCGTGAGTTGGCCACACAAATTCAGAAGGTGATTCTCGCTTTGGGAGACTTCATGAACGTCCAGTGCCACGCTTGCATTGGTGGCACCAATCTCGGCGAAGATATCAGGAAGTTGGACTATGGGCAGCATGTGGTATCTGGTACCCCTGGAAGAGTATTTGGTGAGTTATTTTATCATATCTATTAAAAAAATAAATAATGAAGTAAAACATACATTTTATTTATTTTACCTATTTTGTTTTGTTTGGAGCAGATATGATCAAGAGGCGTGTGCTAAGGACACGATCAATAAAAATGCTAGTGCTTGATGAGGCAGACGAGATGTTGAACAAAGGATTCAAGGAGCAAATTTATGATGTGTACCGCTATCTGCCTCCAGCCACACAGGTGGTGCTGATCTCAGCTACATTGCCTCACGAGATCCTGGAAATGACATCCAAATTCATGACAGATCCTATAAGGATTTTAGTAAAACGGTAAATATCACTTTGCACTCGAAACAAAAATTGTGTATCCTTTATTTAATTATCCAGAAAAAAAATATAAAGATTTGTTATGATATTTGTTTTAACTATCATATTTTGTGGGCTATGTTAATAATATAATTTTATTTTTAGAGACGAGTTGACTCTGGAAGGTATCAAGCAATTCTTTGTAGCAGTGGAACGTGAGGAATGGAAATTTGACACACTTTGTGATTTGTATGACACTCTTACCATCACTCAAGCTGTGATTTTCTGTAACACTAAAAGGAAAGTAGACTGGCTGACACAAAAAATGCAAGAGGCCAATTTCACAGTCAGCTCTATGCATGGAGATATGCCTCAGAAAGAGAGGGACAACATTATGAAAGAATTTCGCTCAGGACAAAGGTAAGACAACCAAATATTTCATTAGTTGATATTTTTATAGCAATCTTTTGCAATTTATGTGTGTTATTTACTTAAATATTTCATTTATATCTTCTTCTGGTGAGGTGAAGATAAAATGTTTGATGAGATGCATAAATTTGAATTTTTTTTCGGGTTGTTGTTTCAGCCGAGTTCTGATCACCACTGATGTATGGGCAAGAGGCATAGATGTCCAGCAAGTATCACTTGTTATTAACTATGACCTCCCAAACAACCGTGAGTTGTATATTCACAGAATTGGCCGTTCAGGAAGATTCGGACGTAAGGGTGTGGCCATCAACTTTGTAAAGTCTGATGACATCAGGATTCTGAGAGACATTGAACAGTACTACTCTACTCAGATAGATGAAATGCCCATGAATGTGGCCGATTTAATATAATTCACTGATTGAAACAATTTTGCAATATTTGATTCCGAGCACACCCATTTGGTAGCACTTCGGTGAAAGGAGAACATCTATTGACTTGTTTTGTAAACTTAGCATATAAGCAACTGCAGTGTTGCATTCTGTGTACTAGATGTAACTTGATTATATTGTATTAATATAAATTTACGTGTACTGGTGGTTTTAATTATGCAATTAAAGCTTTTTCTAGGAAAGATTGAAAATATAAAGATTCTCTGTAAATTTATTGTGAGGGCTTTTAACTTATACCTAACTCATGCAAGTAATATTAATAGAGGAATAAAATAATAGGTAAATAATTTACAAATTTAATTATAGTCAAACGGAATTGCAACACAGTTTTAAAAGCAACACTTTAAATTTTACAAGATAGGTATCTACAATAGCTTATCTTACCAACTAATGAATTTTATTTTTTATATTAAAACACTTTAAATACTTATGTTATCTAATGAAATAGCTTAGTTAAATACCAAAGAAGTTTTATACCCATATGTATATCAAAAAGTGCATTTTCTAATAAAATCAGTACACAGACTAATTTTAGGTTATTTTACATATAGATTTATATTACAAAATAGCTTAACTGGAATGTGAATGTTAGTATACAGGGTGGAGGGTCTCAAAAATGTTTAGACCATCTACCTTCTTGCTATTAACTCTGACATTAATTTGTTAAGTCCTTCAAAAATGATTTTGTTTAATAATCACAGACTTTTCTTTGGTGAAAAAAAGATAATTTTTCTCTATATATAGTAACAATACTGTTATTCTAAACAAAACACCAATAAATTTTGATAACAATAATGTTTGAGATGATATTTCAAAAACATTATTACACCTGATTATTCTAAATTGGACCAACATCAGTAGTATGACCATAGTGTCCAGTTACTCAACTATTATATAAAAGCCAAAAACCAGCAGAAATTTCTAAAATTTTTCTAATTTATCACCAGGTATACACTACAAACAGCAAACATAAAATTATTTTGCCAATCTCAATAGAAAACTCAACAAACGACAGGTGTGACTGTTGACCTAATTATAATAATCCACTTTCAGTCACCAGGGCTCAGATTCAATCACACACGCAACAAAAGTTCTCATCAATAATAAGGGCTTCCTCCTTTTGTACATGATAAAGAAAAACTGAACTGATGTTATCCTCCTGAACATAACAGATAATTGTCTTCAGCAGGCCTGGTAACTTCAATTCCAATCTAAATATGACACTTATTACTTAATCCCAGCATTACCTACAATATTTTATATGAAACATTCATAAAGTACATTTAATTCTTTTCACCACCCTGTATAGACAAAAAGATAATTTTGAGTTAACAATAAATTCTATATTACATACATACAACGATTAATAAATAAAGTTATTCACAAGTTACATGAATCACATTTTAAATATTATACCTACCTATTGAGTAGAGATGAAAATTTCCTAAAGATTTAATCTTAAAGGATTTTGTCGATTGAGTAAATGCCTTACAAAAATTTCCCTTTAAGGCACAATTTATGACAACTGATAAATGGGCATGGACATTATTGTTAGAGCTGAATAATAATTATTTTACTATGTTTAAAATAGCTGGTCTGCTTTTATAGTTAAATAGTTATGATTAATGAAAGAAAATATGAATTAGATATACAAAAATGTTTAAATATTCTTACACAAACAACTATGATTGTTATATACTTTTAATAAATTGTATATCTCAACTTTAGGTAATACCAACACTTTTATTGTATTCTTAGGCCCTAATTGTAATTGCCTCAAAGAGTAAATTTAAAATTCTGTTGTTTCTGATGCTGCATAATGTGCATGCCAGCGCCTGTATATGAATATGCCTACAGCTCCCACCAGTAGAGCAAGCAGCACTTCTGTCAGCTGGTCCAAGAAACTGTGGCTGTTCACCAAGGTATCCATTATATCAGGGTGAGGCTGAGGCTGAGGTTCTAGAACTGGTGCAGGCTCTTCAGGAGGCTTTGGAGTCTGCTCTTCTTCTCCTTTAAATGCTATCTGTTCCAATACTGATAATTCTTCATCTGTTATGGGCTTCGCAGCAGTGGATGATAATAACACTGAGGTATCTCCACATTGAGGGCAGGCCCAAGTTTGAGACTTCTTAGCCAACTTCTTTCGCTCGGCCGGCGAATAATCTAATGATCCAATAGTGCCTTCTGCTGGGGTGGGCATAAATGCTATCAAAGCCAATAAAGCAGTTCTTATGGACCAAGATGGCTGCCAAGTTTCTGGATGATGTCCAGAAATTGACAAACATATCTTTTTATTGACTTCAAATCTGCCATTTGGAGTAAGTAGTATAATGTGAGGTGGATGCATGGGATATTCTTTAGGTAGCAATATTCTACCATGGTAGATGCCACCTTCAAAATCTGTACCTTTAGGTCCTTGCACTGTAAAATGCCACTCGAATAGATTGTCCTTCGAGAGGCCGCGCACAATATTCTTCAGTTGCCTCCGCCAACTCCATGGCCTCTCTCATGAGTCGCTTCACACCAGGGCATTTTGTGTTGTACTTTTCACTCATATCGGCCATTTTCTAGAAGGTCTAGAAAACGTAGATAAATATTTTCGTTCACAGTAGTCGAACTAACAAACAATGTATGAGGAACACGTAAGATTTGATGAAATCACCGTAAAATTTGATAACAAATCCCACTTTGACAAATTCTCTAATGGTAGCCCCACTTGTCAAAATGTCAAGTTTTAGATTTGTTGAACGCATCTGAATGTTTCCAAATATTTGCCCATTGCTGTTGTTTTTTTCTATATTTTAATACAAAACTGCAATAAAATAAAGGTTTAAATGGTAAGTATATTTTTTTTCTACTAGAAACCTTTATAATTAAGAAATACTTATTGTGATTGTAAATGAACGCGTCCATTAAAATTATTGATCAAAACCATAGACAACTTTTTGTTTCTTTTTATAGCCATCCGTCACTCACTTTTGAGTTCTGTCAGTCAATGTCAAAAAAAATAACCTAAAAGCGTTTGCTTTGGTTTTACCTGCTTCGTATTGTGTTGTTAATTTTTTTAAGTAATAGGTCATAGATGTGCGTGTAGGGTATTTATCCACATAGATTTATCACAAACTTTAAAGTTATACAATGGACGTTCCTCCAGGAACGGGTCCCCCTAATAATGGATCAATGGGACCGCCGGGTATGCCAAGCTTCCCTCCTATGCCACCTCCTCCAGGTGCTATGGGGCCAGGTAATATGCCGCCTCCGCCTATGGGGCCTCCGGGGACGATGCCGTCCGTATCTTCAACAGGTGGACCGCCCAACTTGCCGCCTCCCGGCATGGGACCTCCGCCCGGTATGATGGGAATGGGCCCGCCTGGAATGGGCCCACCTCCGCCTGGAATGGGCCCGCCTCCGCCTGGAATGGGCCCACCACCGCCCGGTATGGGTCCCCCGGGTATGAATATGGGACCACCGATGGGCCCTCCCGGTATGGGGCCTCCGCGCATGCCCCCAAACATGATGAGAGGTGGTCCAAATATGAAGGGCAACTTTAACAATCCGCCTATGGATATGGGTCCTCCAGGGATGGGGCCCCCGCCGAATATGCCTATGCCGCCTTGGGAAGGTCAAGGACCTCCTGGATGGGGTAGACCTGGGAGAGATGGGCCTCCAGGCTGGGATGAGCATCCTGATGAAGGTGAGGAAGATGAGCCTCGAGAGGAAGAACAAGCCCCACCTGCTGGCCCGCCGACTCTTCCCTCATTGTTGACAATGAAGATTGATACACCTGAAGAATTCAGGAATAAGCCAACACCGGTTGGGGGCGTGGTGTTACCTAAGGCTTTGGAAGAAGCCTTGGCCTATAAAGACCAAAGACAGGCTGCTCTTGGCGGGGAGCCTGAACCCCAGGATAAAGGTAAGTGATTTTCAATATCTAATTCAATCCAGTGCTTTTTATAATTAGATTGTTAATTCTGAATATTATCTTTTAAAAATGCTTTAATCACGTTTTTTATATAAAATGAGGGAAATAATTGTCAGGAAACCTGTTTCCGTAACTGCACCATATTTTTTGGATAGCCTGTTTAGAATAAATAAATAGTTATGAACTTTACAAAGGAAGCATCATTATATTTGAGGCAGTAAAATGAAGTTGTTAACTCAGTTTGCCCCAAAATGTAGCTTAAACAACTTTTCCTTTCAAGCATTATTATAATAAATAGTCAAATTTATTTATATGATATCAGTGTTCATTGATATTTATCAGGATTTTTAATAAATGTTAGAAACAGATAATCCACCTGAAGCGCCACCTGCACCAGTAATCAGCACAGAGTATGATGCAGAGGAAGATGAAGGGGATTCGGAGGATGAAAACATTCCTGATGCACCACAGCCACCTGTCATTTCTAAACAAGAGGTACATTTTCTTGTATTTTGTGATAACATTCTTTTTGTATTTAAGTTGTGTAATTTTGAAGGAGGCCTTCTAGGTATCTTGCAAAAGAAGAATACTTTAGAAAACCTTATACATATCTGCTAATATAGTATTTTAATATAATACTCAAATTAAAATGTAAAAGATTATAAACTGTATTCTTGGTAAATATAGCATAGCAAGAAGAAATAATATAATTTATTAATAATTATATTATTTCTTCTTGATATAGTATGGTATGATTTTGTGTAATACTTCAATAGGTTTTATAACATCCAGAGATTCAACAAACTCAAGTGTTCATCACAAAAATGTTTGTCTGGAGAAATGATGTGCATAAAAATATATAATAAAATACCAGATCATATAAAATTACTTCCTCAACACAAATTCAAAAACGGTCTCCTTTTACTCAGTCAAAGAATTCTTAAACCTCAAATAAGATTGATAACAATAAAAATTCATAACGTAAATATGACATATCATTAATATCAATAAAAAATCTAGTAGTCATTAATTTTAATATATTATTGTAATAAAATATAACAAAGTTTAATAATAATTCATTTTTAGTTTGTAAAGTTTTATTATGCTTGATGGTCATATTTTCTCTTTTATTTGAAAATGATTATTGTAATAATATGTTGTTATAGTATTATTAGATACTTAGTTATAGGTAAAACCACATTCCTAAGAACATTCGCATATTATTTTATTTTATATAGTTAAGAACTTTTATCCATGTATTGATACCTTCAACTTATGTAACCCTATTTAAAAGCGAATAAATGATTTTGTTTTTGTATAAATGTTTGTCCAGGGTAGTGATTTAACCCACAACTTTTGACACCATTGGATCATTTATTGTGAATATTATTGTGCAGAGCCATGTTAGTAAAGCAAACAAGAACAAGCGCAAAAAGAAGAAGAAGAAAGCAGCCAAACAGAAGCGCAAGGAGGAAGCCATGACCAAGAAGAAAGAAGTGGTCAAAGATGACAGCAAGAAGTCCAGTGATAAGGAAAATGAGAAAGAGGCAGAAATAGAGTAAGTGTTTACTAATTTAGAAATTTTGGCTCTAATGATATAATATTAGTATTATTAGTATAACACCATTTAATTTAATACTAAGCAGATGGTCCACAACTTGAGTCAATGGAATATTGGAATTATGAATGAATCTTTTTCCACATCCCTTTCACACACGCTGTGTTTGTCTTTTCTTTGTATGCAACAGGTATATTCTCTTTCACAATGGAATTGGGACGGTTACGTTGTAGGCCCTCTCGTCCCTCATTGCATGTCAAAATACACTAACTTATGCTGAACTAGATTTTTTTTGTTGACATAGATACTAGGTTATAGGTTATTCCTGCTTTAAACATTTTGACTGTCTTTCTTGATATTAGTGTTTATCAAGGTAATTTATAACAGTTTATTTTTTGTGAATACCTAGTCATCTGCATCACATTCATTCATTCATCTCTTCTAGGTATGTACAGGAGAGCATACAATTCCACGAGTTAGAGCCCATGTACCGGCAGTTCCATCGCGTTCTGGAAGCCTTCAAGATCACTGAGAAAAAGGAAGAAGCAGCAACAGACGTTGAGAAGGATTTGCCGAAACCGTCCAAACCCCAGGAGAAGGTGCAGGACCAGTTTGCTGCAGATGAAGAAGCTGCTGAGGTAAATGTCCATTTTCTATGTGATAGGTGACAGGGGAGTAGACAGGTCACCTGTTGGTAACCTTTGCAGCCGCCCATGGACTGTCGATTGGGCGACATTGGAGTCACCAGTGCGCTATCAACCTTTTACTCCTTACCTTCCGATTGGGCTCCCGGTACTCTCACTTATTCGGCGACATAGCGCATGCGCTTCTTCACGCCGATTTTCTGTGAGGCCGTGGTGTTACTCCGGTAGAGTCGGCCTATTCCGTGCCGTATCGTGGCTCACAAAAGGTCTAGACTATTTCTAAGATTCTGTCTCCCCCAAAATATCCCCAGAATCTCCTACTATTATCAGCGCAAAATGTTGAGAGCATTTATATGATTGTTGTCCGGTATACGCTGTTCATTGCGTTGTCCGTTTACCTATAAACAGGCCAATAAAATTTGACCAAAGAAAACGACCTTAAATCCTAATTTAGGGTCGTTTTTTTTGGTCAAATTTTATTGGTCTGGTTCCCCTGTCAAAAGGGTTGCGAAGGTCAGACGGCAGCTGCTTCATTGTAATTACCAGATTCCCCAAGTCCTGAAGCATTGTCCAAGCGTACCTCGGGCTCCAACGCGACCGGGCATAACACGCTAAGATTAGGAACATATCATAACAGCACAAAGGCTACAATTCATAAATAAAGATAACTTATTTTTTAATTAGAAAAACGCCGCCGACGAGAAGGAGCGGCTCTCGAAGCGCAAGCTGAAGAAGCTGTCGCGGCTGTCGGTGGCGGAGCTGAAGCAGCTGGTGGCGCGGCCCGACGTGGTGGAGATGTACGACGTGACCGCGCGCGACCCGCGCCTGCTGGTGCAGCTCAAGGCGCACCGGAACACCGTGCAGGTGCCGCGCCACTGGTGCTACAAGCGGAAGGTAAATAACGTAGAACAAAAAAAAACTACTTTTGTCACAAACTTTTAGATGCTTATGACCAGACCTTAAAGACTCTTTAACTACTCCTAAAGCACGTTAAGACGTTGGTTGGCCTAATCCCTCTTCGGTCGTGTCACACTGGTGGCCCATCGAAATATGAGGGCAAGGGAATAGAGAGTGCGCTTGTGTTAGCGCACACACTTGAGCACTATAATATATCCTGCGTACGAGGCTGATTGAGATTGGCCGCCGTGGCCGAAATCGGTCGGAGGATATTATTATTATTGCTCCTATAAAGTTCCTAGCTTTGTATCCTTTTTTCCGATTTCTTGTCTAGTGATGTAGGTACATTAAGTTGAATTTGTTAGCACTTTTTTTTTTATTTTTGGTTCTTTCTTTTTTTCTTTTTTTCTTTCTTCTTCTCTTTTATTCTTTCTTCTTCTTTCTTTCTAACATTGACTGCCTCGGTGGCGCAGTGCGTCACACTTTAAAGTTTTCGGTAAGAATTTCTTAGTGGCAACCCGGAGTCTGGCGGTCTTGAGCCCCGTGCCTCGGAAAGCACGTTAAGCTGTTGGTCCTGAGCTCGATCCCTCTAGGGTCGTGTCACAGTAGTGTCCCATAGAAATATGAGGGTAAGGGAATAGAGAGTGCACTTGTGTTTTCGTACACACTTGAGCACTATAATATACCCTGCGTACGCGCGTTGCGATTGCCCGCCGCAGCCGTAATCGGTTGGAGGATATTATTATTATTAATTGTGAAATCTCATTCCCATGTTTCCCACAGTACTTGCAAGGCAAACGAGGCATAGAGAAGCCGCCGTTCGACCTGCCCGACTTCATCAAGAAGACCGGCATCATGGAGATGCGCGCGTCGCTGCAGGACAAGGAGGAGACCAAGACGCTCAAGGCCAAGATGCGCGAGCGCACGCGCCCCAAGCTCGGCAAGATTGACATCGATTATCAGAAGCTGCACGATGCTTTCTTCAAGTAAGTGACATGATATCCGTAACACGGGTGCTTCAGCTACCTATATCGGAATCAGATCAATGTATGTGATGTTTTTATTTAATTATGGTGACCCGCCCACACTTCGTTTCAGGACATTAGTTCCACTTTAAACCAATAGATGTCGCTAGGTGTAGATTACATCGCTCAAAGGTTTCGTGTTTTCGAATTACCTATAAGCGTTGCCGCTGTCTGTGGGATTTACTATTTTATTAATAGTATAGATAGATGATGATGAGTTTAAACGTAAGTGGGTGGAGGAACAGAGGACGGCCGAAATAGAGATGGATGGATTGTGTGAAGAATGACATGATGGAAAAAGAGGTGGATGATTCGATGACGAATGACAGGGACGTATGGAAAAGGAAAACATACTGCGCGCGCCCCCAGATAACCTGGGAAAGGGCAGGAGGATGATGAGATAGATGATGATGATGACTTTTGGGTGCGACGGTAGCTCACTGGATAAGTAACCACGTAAACGTTTTTACTGATGGAGAACCACGCTTCGGCTTGAATGTGCCGGCTCAATCGGAGTCCACCACGGCATCGCAGAAAACCGATGTGAAGCCACGCCTACACTGTGCTTCGCCGGGTGAGTAAGGGTACCGGAGGCCCAATCTGGGGGAAAGGGAAGTTAAAAGTTGGCAGCGCTTTTGTGCCTCCGCAGGTGTTACGGGTATCCACGGCGCCAATTGCTTACCCTAAGATCGGTCTGCTCGTCTTACAGCATAAAAAAACGAGAATTTCCATGTGCCCACTTGGAGCCCCTAACTCGGTGGTGAAGGAGAACATTGTGATGAAACCTGAACAATATTTAGATTTTTTTTTTGTGATAGGTGGCAGACGAGCAGACGGATCGCCTGATGGTTAGCGATTGCCGCCGCCCATAGACAACCGCGACACCAGTGAAGTCATAAGTGCGTTACCAACCTTTAAATCCCCTTTCCCCCGTATTGGGCCTCCGGTACCCTCTCTCACGCAGCAAAACACTGCTGCTTCACGCCGGTTTACTGTGAGGCCGAATTGTTTCTATTTGTGGTACTTAGGAATAAAATAATTTATAATTATTTATATCATATCAATCAATTTAGCTTTACTAAACCAATCTGTATTTTTTTTTTCATTTATTATACCTACCTCATTTCAGTCATTTCGAGAATGAGAATACTAACAAATGTTCATTAATATTGTTGGTCAAATACAAGGAATGATTAGAAAGACGAGCTTTGACTCGCCTGTTTCAATCATACTTGAGCCAGTGTGAAAACTGGAATTTTTATTTTCCCATATTATAGATAGAAATCAGTTGATGCTCATATGAGTTGAATGAATGGATTTAACATTGAAGCGAGGTAAGCATTTTTGGTTATTCTCTTTGAATAAGGGTTTTCGCAAATAAAAATCCATTAGATGGCGGTATATAGGCATGAGTTCCAATGTCAATCGATCAAACATCAATTATTTTAAAAACGGAACCTTCATATTTTGTTTGCCTTCGGTCTGTGTCTCAAGCAAGACACTTTGTTTCGGATTTCTGATCCAATTCTTTATCCGCACAGGTTGTACTTAATTTTAAGGCTCTAATTTTTGTCGATTATCATTTATCTTTCTGACCGTGGGATAGCCACGCTTCGGCATGAAAGGGCCGGCTCGACCGGAATAATACCACGGCCTCACAGAAAACCGGCGTGAAGCAGCTCTGTGCTGTGTTTCGCTATGTGAGTGAGGATACCGGAGGCCCAATTCGGGGGAAAGGGGGGTTTAAAGGTTGGCAACGCACTTGTGACTCCACTGGTGGTTGCGGGTGTCTACGGGGGGCTGCAATCGCTTACCATCAGCTGATCCGTCTGCTCGTCTGCCACCTATTACATAAAAAAACTCAGTCTGTATTTGTGTCTCCTAGTATAATAGATATCGGATACGCATAGCCGTGTGGTCCCGGCAGAGTAGAATAGGCCACCCTCACTCTTACCGAGGTGTCGTAAAAGGCGACTAAGGTAAAGCTGCTGGCATGATAATCAGCACCCAGAGAAGGAAAACTCTGCATTTATATCAAAACCCTCGCCAACCCGTCTGCCAAGCGTGGTGAGTATGATAATTACCCCTCATGGGATTGAGGGAGGCCCGACCCCAGCAGTGGGGACTTAAATGGGCTGATGATGATGATGATGATGATGATGGATACGCATAGAATAAGACGTTAGCTATAACCCCATATAAATGACACAAATTGGTCTACAGATGGCAGACTAAGCCTCGAATGACGATCCATGGGGACCTGTACTACGAAGGCAAGGAGTTCGAGACGCGCCTGCGCGAGAAGAAGCCCGGCGACCTCTCCGAGGAGCTGCGGACCGCGCTCGGCATGCCCGTCGGCCCGGGCTCGCATAAGGTAACATTCTGTACTAATACGCTATTTTGACTGCGTGAAAATTAATGTCCAACCTAGGGATGTTCGATCCGGGCACTTTGTATCGATATGGATCGCTATGGATCGTAACACACTGTATCGATACGAATATCGATCCAATAGAATTGATACGATTTTTTGGATCGATCCTGTATCGTATTAAGTATTTTTTTAAATTAAACAATTTGTATTTACAATCATTTAGGTTTATTTAAGAACAAAAAAAAAACAAAATTGTTTACATGGGCCAATTTTTATAAGGAAGTCTAAGTAAAATATTAATTTGATAGCCTCTCTGGATCAGTACGATTGCGGATCTCTTTCAAATTTCAAAGTATGGTTGTCCAGTGAGAATATTCAGGCAAAGACGTTCCTGCAACGGACAAGTAACGTAATGCTGTATCGCTAAGTGTTCTCCAAACGTAATACAGAATGAGTGATCTATAAACACAATTTTGGCAATTGTGTTTCTTGTCAATTGTCTCTTGCCGAAATTGAAGGTGTATTGAAATAAAAGGTTTAACAAAACCTAACGCAAGATAAATATTAACATTAGTGTAATATGAATCAGTTCGAATTTAGACTATACTTATTTTGTAGAACAGGAACGCGGTCAGTATTCACGTTACAAATAAATATTTATTATGGTTTAATTTTGTTTATTTTGCGATCGATCCGATCCTCACCTTAGTTGTATCGATCCACTAACGAATCGAAAGCCGTTGTATCGATACAAAAATCGAGTGGATCGTATTGCTTTGTATCGATCCACACAAGGATCGGATCGGATCGAACATCCCTAGTCCAACCACATATATGAGATCCACAAGTGATTCACAATTTTAACAAAAAAAATGTGGAGACATGAAATAAACGTTCCGCATTAGTTTATGATAAAGTGACAACACAAGCCAGTATACCTGTAAAAAACTACTTGTCGCTCATACTAATCTTATGCTACTTGATGTTACGTCATAGCTTTGTAAACGCCATATTGCAGTGAGAGCGTTGCGCCACGTGCTATTTAAACAGATTTTTTTTTCCTATAAAAGAAAATACGTAAAAAAATGTTATAGATGACAAAAGCGCAGACGTATCACCTGGTTGGAAGCGAAGACCCATTCTGCAACACCAGTGGAGTCACAAATGTGATACCAATCTTTAAGCCCCTTTTTCCTAAATACGGTACTCTAACCCACTCGGCGATTTACAGCGCAAGCATTGTTTCACACTGGTTTTCTGTAAGGCCATGGTGTCAGTCGACTCGAGCCGGCCTATTCGTGCGAAATTATCTTACCTTCCTGCAATGTTTCCTCCTCTTCACTCTCCTACAGATCAACGACAATAATAGGCAAGTTGCCTCATGTCACCATTTATAAAAATAACTTCAAATATTATTCCGTTCAAGGGTCGGAAATATATAAACTTCAATAAATATAAATAAGGGATAGCTGTAAAAGTTAAACTTAAACCCGTTATATTTTTACTTTTTTTCTCATGATTGAAAACACCGTCCGCCAAGGTTCTACGTCACCATTGTTGTAAACAACAAAACGTCAAACCCCAGTTTCAGGTTAATCGTGTTCTTCCGATAAAAAGGTTATGTATGACAGTCATGACAGTCACGCTTATTGCTTACAAAACAGTGACGTCACGGCACTGATAATTAATAGACCATCATAGCGAACGGCTTTTATGGCTGTATAGCGAAAACATAATTTAAAATATATTAGGAGAGGTGCTTCAAAAAATTTCATTTTTTTATGGCGTAATATAATCGTAATGGACCGTTCTATCAAATAATAAAAATAGTGGCAAGTAGCCTATTAAATGATCCACTTGCAGGTGCCTCCCCCATGGCTGATCGCGCAGCAGCGCTACGGGCCGCCGCCGTCGTACCCCAACCTGAAGATCCCGGGGCTGAACGCGCCCATCCCCGAGGGCTGCGCGTTCGGCTACCACGCCGGCGGCTGGGGCAAGCCGCCCGTCGACGAGACCGGCAAGCCGCTCTACGGCGATGTCTTCGGGCACCAGAGCAGTGGCCAGGATGTGAGTTTACTAATAAGGAATATTATATACTTTTTAGATTTAAAATCAGTTAACTCAGATTTATAGTGTCACTTACAGATTTACCGCTACAAACGCCCAATCGATAAAGTTTATTTTCTCTTTGGGCCAATCTGCGGGGTGGGCCAATCTGCGGGGGCGGAATGAATATTTTGCTGATCATACATATATAGGTTTCTCCAAATGACTTAATTCAAATTAAAGTTTATTATCAAAGCGCTTCCTCTTTCCTAAACCTAATTTTGCGTGTCTGACAGGGCCCATAACATTGTTCCATTACTATTGTAACATCTTATTGTACATTATGGTTTTGCAATAAATGATTGAGTATACTCAAGTAAACGGAATGTTCTATTTTCTGAAAAAATGTCATAGTATGAAAAAGATCTAACCGGCCCTGACGCAGATTCTATACAGGTGCGGTAGAGAAAGAACGTCGCCCTGCACGTCACCTCAGTAACGCGGCTTCGTGCAGTTTCTTAGGTATGGCTTTCTATGAAAAGGCACAGTCTGTTTAGGGTGTTTGTCTATGGCTTGAACATTCGAATAAGTTCTCTTTGAAGCTCGCGTAGTCGCGCGATTCTAGCTTTCGATTGGTCAAGCAAACTCCACTCTACCGCTGATTGGCCCAAAGAGAAAATAACTTTCTCGATTGGTCAAGCGCACTCTGCATCCGCATCCCGCGGATCATGGGACGAATTTTTAGCGGTCATGATTTTATTAATAATTTGTATTTTATAGGATGCTGAAGATCAAGACATTGACAGAACAATGTGGGGTGAACTGGAATCGGAATCTGAGGAAGAATCTGAAGAAGGTAATAAGTAATTACGTATTTCTTTGTAATTTTTCTTAAGTGAATATTTTAGCTCAATGTCAATTTGAAAACATTTCAAATATAAACTTAAAAAAAAATAAAATTTATTGGCTGAATGTGCGTTTTTAAACGAAAAATTGGCCGAAATGTGATGAGAAAGATGTATGGCAACCTCGAGTTACCGTTTACAAATCGATCTTTTCACTCGAGTGGCGCTAGTTGAAACGTTTTTTATGTGGTTATATGTATTGTAATAATGTCCTCCAAACCGATATTTCGGTCATGGCGGCCAATCTCTGCGACCAGCCATCGACGCAGGACATATTCTCGTGCTCCAGTATTTGCGCAGGCACAAGTGCACTCTCTATTCCCGTAACCTCATATTTCGATGGGACATCAGTGTGACACGACCGAAGAGGGATTAGGTGCAGGACCAAGGTTTTAACGTGCTTTCCGAGGCATGGGTGTACAAGGCCGCTAACTATCAGACTCCGGGCTGACATTGAGAATTTCTTAAAAACTCAGCCGTCGCTTTAGAGTGCGACCCACCAACCACTGCGCCACCGAGGCAGTCAGTATACTATGTAAATAAATAACTCCACAAATGGCTTGTTTATAATGATTGTAATGATTTGTCTCGCAGAGGAGTCTGAGGAGGAGGGCGCAGGCCCAGCGGGCGCGGAGGCGGCGGGGGTCGCCACCCCGGGCGAGGGGCTGGTGACCCCGCTCGGCATCAGCTCCGTGCCGCCCGGCATGGAGACGCCCGACACCATCGAGCTCAGGAAGAAGAAGCTCGACTCCGACATCGAGGGGTGAGTCCCGACTGATCGTCGCTAGTGTCGCCACCCCGGGCGAGGAGTGAGAGTGATCTGTATGAGGCTATAAACAATTTTTAAAGGAATTTGTTGTAATGGTGCGACGTCACAAGGTCAAGTGGCTGTTGTGACTGCTTACCGCATGAGGGTCGAAACTCTTTCAATTACATTAACATTTAATTTGTTACAGGGGAGACACGCCAGCACTGTATCAAGTGCTGCCGGAGAGGCGCGTGGGGCTCACGGCGGGCATGATGGCCTCCACGCACGTATACGATATCAATGCTGCGAACCCAGGTAAACATGAAAATAATTTCTCCATTCAACGTATTAAAGATTTTGTGATGGTTTTAGTTTGACATACATTATGCCAATACACATATTTCAATGAATAAGTTTATAAATAGATATCGTAATCCAATTCCAAATTATTATCATCAGCGATGAAAGAAAACATCGTGAGGAAACCTGCACGTCTGGAATAGTTTCCTACAATATTAAAAATAATATACTACTAATTATATACTACTAATAAAAAAATATTTATTGCAAATTCTGCACTAAGCAAAACTGCTTGTGTCGCAGAAATCCGGTGACAATTACCTTGTTGCACTTTCTATTAGGTCAGACCTATGAAAAACATATTACTACATTAACTTATGAAGAAAAGCACATATTAATAATTAGTGAAATAAATGTAACAAAATGATTCGTGAAAATTAAGAAATAAGTATTATAATATCTGTGGAAATAATATTCACTTTTAATTGAGGGCAAAAATTAAATTAAATAACAAATAATCCTGGAAACTTGAGATAGTGATTTTAAATATTGAACCGTGATCCAATAGGTCTGTCCCTTTTCTAAGGATTGCAAAGGTCAGACGGCAGTCGCTTCACTGTAATTACCAGACTTCCCGAATCCTGGGTCATGGTCCAAGCTTAACCCGGGCTCCAAAGCGACAGTTTTTGATGCAACTGCGAAAAAAAATGCCAACAACGCATTATTTAATTTCACAATGAGGGGTGTTCCAATGACATTAGTCCGTCGGTTTCTCTAAAGTGATAACAGATGGCGCTACCCGTATCTGTATAAAAAATACAGCGATTGGTCGCATTCAAAGTGTTGCCATATTTCATTTTCATTTATCCATGAAAAAATGAAAGAATCAAAAATATTTTTTATTTTGAATAATCAACAACAACAATGAACTCCATGTCTGGTTAAAAACATTTAATTTATCATAAGAATTAGAAATTCACTTACTGAGAAAACATTTTACAAATAATAATACATATCAACATTAGGACGAGCGTACATCAAACATTATATTTAAAATACTTTTGCCATTGATATTGCCTATTTGGAAGGTATATGAAAAAAATGTTTCTAAAGCCGAGCGGCCGATGAGCAACAAGATGGAATCAACAGTATTTTTTACAGAGTCCGAACAGATACATCGATGTAAGCATGCGCGTGACTGGATGCGGCATTAATGAGCGTAGTTGGAGCAGATTAGTACGGTTGAATTCATTTAAAAATTATAATTCGATAGAAATATTTAATGACAAACTACCCAGTTTCAAACGGGTAGCAATCTAAAATACGCCATGGCAGATATTTTTTCACAATTATATATATATATATATATATATATATATATATATATATATATATATATTATATGATATTTTTTGACTGACCGGATGGCGCAATTGGTAGTGACCCTGCCTCTTACGCCAAAGGTCGTGGGTTCGATCCCCACCCTGGACAAACATTCGTGCGATGAACACTTGTGTTTGTTCAGTGTCTGGGTGTAATATATGTATTTAAGTATATATTTGTGTTCCTCTGTTGTCTGATATCTGTAACACAAGTGCTTAAGCTACTTAGTACAGAATCAGGTCAACCTATGAGATGTTGTGAGAATTATTATTATTATTATTATTTATTTTAGGTCCAACTGACGTTGGTATTAAGTGTTATTTTCCATGTAACCAACCACATGGTTACTTTGAAATATTAGATAAACGAAAAAAAACCTGCAACCTGAAAAAAAAGCACTGGAAATTTGGGAGCACATGATATATCATCCAACATATGACGTATAGGTATTGAGACCATGTAGTGAGTAACTTCAAAGGTAATAAATACGTACTGTAAAACTGCTCATTACTTGTGTGCAATAGTTTCAGTTTCAGTTTATTCAGTAAATAAGGTCACATTACAATACATTAAAACTTAATAAATTACAATACCAGGGTTATTCATTGCCTAAACTAGGTTAAAACCTGTGCTTCAGGCTATACACTTATACACCTTATACAATAGGAAAACGGTCTGGCGCGGCGACGGGCGGCGCCACAAGCGAGGCGGGCGCGGGCGCGGGCGCGGGAGCGGGCGCGGGCGCGGGTGGTGTGGAGGTGGCGCTGGACCCGTCCGAGCTCGAGCTCGAGCCCGAGGCCGTGGCCGCGCGCTACGAGCGCCACCTGCGCGAGCACCGCCCCAAGGCGCGCGAGGACCTCTCCGACATGCTGGCGGACCACGTCGCCAGGCAGAAGGTGCGTATGCAATATGTCAATAAAATTGTGAAAATAAATGAAGGTCCCAATGCCACTTACGTTAAATAATATACTATCCTCCAATCGAATACGGCTACAGCGGCCAATCTCAACGATTAGCCACGTACGCAGGATATATTTTAGCGATCAAGTGTGTGCGCACATACTAGTGCACTCTCTATTCCCCTATGTTCCGATGGGACACCAGGGTGACACGACCGGAGAGGGATTGGGCGCAGGACCAACGGCTTAACGTGCTTTCCGAGGCACGGGGGTACAAGACCGCCCACATTAGACTCCGGGCTGACACTAAGAATTTCTTACCGAAAACTTAGGTACAAATTTTCGGCCTGACCCTTAGGTTATAGAGTATGATACCTCCATTGGTTATAAAACATGAAAACTCCACTAGTTCCTAAAAAATCCACTGTCACGACTTTCTTGACGCACTACACTAGAGTCCGCGAAAGAAGTCCCTTGAAAAGTGCGCTTGAGTCGCCATGAACATTCATTTTGAACTTTGATACAAGGAATCTATAAATTTTAGTTCCACTTTTTTGCACGGGACTGAACACCAAAGAGGTGGCGTGGACTCTATAGGCAATGGCAAGGACGTTAATAGTGTTACCAGTCTATTACTTAAACGTTCTACCAAAGGTCCACTTGATCAGGTACCATCGTAAACTTGGACTTCAAGCAGCCAAAGGAAACCGCTTCTAAAACTACTCCAAGCTACCGACCGAACTCGTCGGCTGTCTCTTTGAAACCCTTTCGATAGGGAACTCGTGGATCTTGGAAATCTTTCCCAGCTATACATCATACATGCACGGCCCCAATAATAGCTATGCAGATTAACTAAGCGCGTTGAACTATTAATTTTTTTCTAAATAATTTACACAATTTATTTTGTTCCAGAACAAGCGGAAGAGACAGCAGAATACAGATTCGAAACAAGCCAAGAAATACAAAGAATTCAAGTTTTAAGAGTGACAATGATGACTATTATAATTATATTAAATTAAGTTTAATAAAACTAGTGTTTAAGTCAACTTTGTGTTTATTGCTTAACTGCTACCCTCCCCTATGGTCATTGTAGATATAGTTAATAAAAAGCGTCATGAAATAAAATGTCAGGACTATTTAAAGCTTACTGTCTACCCGAAATGTATGGAAAGTTATAGTTAGTACTTCATAGAATCTATTGCTTCTCATTTAAAATAAAATAAATGGAATAAATTTCAGTTATACATATTTCTATGTAGATTCCTTAAAAAAGTGGTTTTCCTTAAAATCAATGACGGTTTTCCTTTGTTGATGGTATGGTATGTTTGTACTTCGATAAAGATATAAATATTCGGTTTCGTACTTTCTAGTACAAATAGCCACACATCAGGTTACTACAATCTATCAAAATTCTTGAGGTGAGAATCGACTGAAGAAATTTGAGTTTTGCTACGTACCTACGTCGTAAGTTAAAGTTTTATGTGATTGGTGGCAGTCGAGCAGGCAGACCTGATGTGTGACAACAGAACTATAAAATTCTCCGATAGAATATATTTCTATCTAGGTTTTAGCACACCGTTATTCTCAAAAACCTGAAGGGTATCCTCTTTTTAGGTCCAGGTGCCGGCCAGACAAAAAAAAACTGTATTCTGTAGGACTGGTGCACCTGAGTATTTATTACAATGGCACCAAAACTATAGGTTACTATCCTTGGTTTTATTTGAGGTCAGCAAGCAACATCTTCAAACTTTTTTATTAATACCAAATCTCGTCGTTAGAACATTAGGTGGACAGGTCCTAACGAAATACAGCAAAATAGTTTTTGCCCCGCACTTTCATATTTGGAACAAATATGTATGACAGTGCGAGGATTTCCTTCATATCTTTTTTTTTTGTCGTGAGTGTTACGATTAAGAATCGTATCTTTAACATTTCATAAATTTCTACAAAAACAGTATTATTCATATTACTTTGGCAACATTACTAATTTTTTTGTGTTGCCAAGCTAAATTATTTCCTTTTAAACTGGGAAAGTTGATCCCTGTCTATTTTCAATAACCTTTTTTTATATTAAAAATACCTAAATAGAATGAGTGAAAAATAAAAGTTTTTATAAACAAATATTTTTAAATAGGTGCCATTATCTTTGTTTGACATTCAAGTTTAGGGGAACTTGAAATTTTATTCTGGCAGTTTTCTTTTTTTTTTAATTTTGGGTGGACTTCGTACTTGCTGAAATTTGTTTTTATTAATATTTTACAAAATATTTAAGGATCTAATTTAGTTTTAAGTGTAATAAATTAAATTAAATCAAAATGTCTCGAGTACTGGTTGGTGTCAAGAGAGTGATCGACTATGCCGTCAAAGTAAGTACCAGACTGTGCAAAGGTTACTTTTCACTTGTTATTTACGAACTTTTTCAAGTTCATGGCGTTATCTGAGTACATTATCCCACTTTTCTAATGATGCCACAGTGACAATATGCTTCTAAAAAAGATAATATCGTATAACTTTGTTTTGTAAAGTTACTGTATTAAGTATTATGTTGGCTGGTCTCCACTCTTGACTGCCAAGTTGTAAGCTTGTTTAGGTTAAATGTTAAGCAAAGACAATAAATACTGTGATATCTATAGCATTGAGTTGCCTATTTCCAATCATATCTACCAATACACCCACTGGAAATGCTAAACTATGTCAATAGTTAACATGATCTTGTAATCTAGGTCCGTGTCAAGCCAGACAAGTCTGGAGTCGTGACTGAGGGCGTGAAGCACTCCATGAACCCGTTCGATGAGATCGCCGTCGAAGAAGCTGTCCGCATGAAGGAGAAGAAGCTGGCCAGTGAGGTTGTGGCAGTCTCCTGCGGCCCAGCACAAGCACAAGTTAGTGTGGATATGATTAAAATTAAAGTGCTGTTACAGTTTAATAACCTAAAAATAGACATTAAGATCAATATATTACTAAACAGATCAATTTGTAAGGTTTGGTTATATTTTTCTGGACAAACATATATGTGTGATGAACACTTGTGTTTGTTCAGTGTCTGGCTGTAATATATATATATCTAAGTAATCTATTATTTGTAATTCCTCTTGTTTGATATCTATAACAAAAGTGTATTAATTCATTTAGTGGATATGAAATTGGATTAATGTATTTGATGTTGTATGAATTTATTTATTTATTACTGACAAGCCAACCCATTTACCACAGTGGTTTGAGCACCAGTTGAGACAATCAGCACAATTTTATGTAATGTGGTTGTAGAAACTGTTTCTCAACTGTTTGATAATATTAATATAAAATGGATTGAAACAATTATTCTTCTAGGAAACCCTAAGAACAGCATTAGCTATGGGTGCTGACAGAGCAATCCATGTTGAAGTGGCTGGAGCAGAGTACGAGACCCTGCAGCCTCTCCATGTGGCCAAGATCCTGGCTAAACTGTCCAAAGATGAGAAGGCTGACATTGTCATTGTTGGAAAACAGGTTAGTCAATTTCAAATACTTTATTATCCATGTGATGTTGTTTAACATAGTCTGTTTCTAACACTAATAGGGAAGTCCATGTGGATGCCAGGAATTTAAATTAATTCCATCTGCTCAAAGAAGGATAACATTGACCTTAAAGTGTTCTGGTACCCTTTTGATATCATAGGTATTTTTGATTAATTTATGTTGTTTTTTTTTTTGGTTTTCAGGCCATAGATGATGACTCCAACCAGACCGCACAAATGATTGCAGCTCTCCTAGATTGGCCACAAGGCACATTCGCTTCAAAGGTATCTACTCCACTTCTGTTAATTTTTATTATGTAGAGCTCAATTATTGATAACCTTTTGTGGCTCACCAAATTATCTTATCATGAAAAGATAAACAGTTCTTAATTTAAGTGTAGTAACAGTAACTTGTATGGTAGATAATTTATCTTATCTAAACAGGCACAAATAATGTTGACTAAATCAAGATGTGATAGTTCCATTAATAAATCATAGTAAATAACAACACAGTGGGAATTTCCTTCTTATTTGAGCTGAAACTTACACATAACGGAGTATGTACTCTGCATTCTTAAAATGAAAGTAAAGAAATTAAACACAATGACCTATCGATGGAATGCGCGCCAGACTGTGGGGGATTTTGCGACGAAGCACTTTTGTATGGCCATTAACGCAGTTTCCGTCCTTATGCTTGTACAATCAAAGATGAGTATTGTTTTATTTTCTGTGGAAGGTGAAGATGAGGTATTCAGTAACAATAAGTTGAGTGGAGTATTTTTATTACAATCGATTTAGATGTTCCTAATTAGTTGGTTGTCGTCAGGTGGAGAAGTCCGACGCGGGGTTGACGGTGACGCGCGAAATCGACGGCGGCTTGGAGGTGATCAAGACCAAAGTCCCTGCCGTTATCAGCGCCGACCTGCGTCTCAACGAGCCCAGATATGCCACATTACCTAACATTATGGTGAGTAGATTTGATGATTTCACGTACTTCTTAGAGGTAATATTCCCAAAACTGTTTTATTTAAAAATCGAGTTGCTGGATCATATACTGGAAATGATTTGCAACTTTTGGTTATAGAGATTATTCTTGGTCTTGGGCTTAAGAGTCCTGCGGAGGTCAGTTCAAATTCAATTTCGTCGTTTCTCGGACATCTCGCTACCGCGATCCTTCCGTACGAATAGAAGCAAGCCATCTTGCTTCTATTCGTACGGAAGGATCGCGGTAGCGATCTTATTATTCTTATTACTATTTGAAATTAGTAAGAAAATTGTGTGCATTTGCGAATACCTAAAACGATGAATGAAGCTTGATTATATTTTGATTTTCTTTAAAACATTCTGTAACTAGACAATACAAGCTATAGTTAATAATTGCGTTTTTAATATAAAACAAATAGGCAGAAAATAGGTCGTTAACATCGAAAAATTTATGAAATGTAATCGCATAATTTTTTACTGGGTAAATATTTCTAAAAAAATGTTTTAAATTGATATGCTCAAATTCCAAATTATTTTGGTATTACATTTGTATGGGAAATACGTTGTTCGCCGGCCCCTTTACCTATATCAGAAACAAATTACTGTCAAAGTCAACTTATTTAATTTATCGACTTTGAAAGTAATTAGTTTCTAATATTAGGTATTTTTTTCCCAATTTCTTAGCGTCCTATACTCTGCTAGACAAAATACTTCAAAATGTTGATTTCGAAGTAAAAAGCAACGAAAATTTTTATTTTGACAAAATACACCCGCTTTCTCCCCAAAAAAATTAATTAAAATTACAACTTTTTATTTACCCGCGAAAACGCTGTGCGACATTACGTGACGTCATCATGGCACAAACAAAATCTGACAGGTGGAAATGCTCGCGCGTCTAACACGATCTGCTTTAACAAAACCGGTTTCCATTATGCAATCTGCTTTTGTATTATTATCTAACATAAAATACGCGAAAAATAAAATATACTGGAAGATAAAGTATTATAGTTGCAGTCCATAACCTATAAACCCTCTTGACAGGCAGATGACAGATAGCGACGAGAGCTTCAGTGCCATTATGACGTCACACCACGGCGTCTCGTGTTTTAAGTCACGTGGTACACAGATTAAAAATACGAGTTTTTAAATTAAGTTTATTAAAACAATCATGAAAAAATATAGGTTGAAATGTACATATTTGTGTTTATTATTAAATATATTTTAATTTTATATGAATGACATATTTTTCTGTTCACCACCGAAAGTACCCTATTCTCGATGCAGCATTGATATAGTCGCAAATGGCATCCAGCAGTTACTAAATACTAAAACTATAATAGCAATACGGCAGAACAGTCAAAATGCGACAATGTAAATGTTCCTTAAAATATTATCTCATTTTCTGGATGGCCAGATGTAATAGGTCTATCTTATTTTCTTTTTCAATTGTATCATTGTTTATTTTTTTTTACAGAAAGCCAAAAAGAAGCCCCTAAAGAAAGTGAGCGCCAAAGACTTGGGTGTGGACCTAGCGCCCAGGATCAAGGTGGTGTCGGTGGAGGACCCGCCCGTGCGCCAGGCCGGCTCCGTCGTGCCCGACGTGGACACGCTGGTCGCCAAGCTCAAGGAGGGCGGCCATGTCTGAGCAACAGCCGCACAATGAGAAACTACAAGTGTATAGAATCATGTTTATATGGAGTGAGTTTGTGAATAATGTAGCTAAATTTGTTAAATATATATACATATTTTCAAGTTCACTATGGTGTTTATTTTTAACTATATTCCCACTAGCGGGCGGCCGTGGCTTCGCTCGCGTGGAATTCGGTTTGCCACAAAGTAGCCTATGTCACTCTCCAAATATCCCGTTGCTCAGTTTTGCCGCGAAAGACGGACATACAGATCACAGACACACAAACTTCCACATTTACCGACGACCCGATTGGAACAGTGGTAGTGAACGCTGCCTCTGATACAAGGGTTGCGGGTTCGATCCCCGCACAGTACAAACATTTGTGTGCATGAACATGTTTGTATTGGTCTGGGTGTCTGCTATGTATTATAAGTATGTATTTACAAAAGAAAAGTATTATATGTATATATTTGTAATCCCACTGTTGATTCTGATATCCGTAACACAGGTGCTTGAGCTACCTATCTCGGAGTCAGATCAATGTATGTGATGTTGTGAAATATTTATTATTATTATTTAAAGTATTATTATAGACGGAAGCCATTTTTGAGGTCATCGGTCCAATATAACTCAAAAACTAGACGTGATAATAGGTCTTTACATATGAAATTGCCGTTTTTTTTACTTCTCAGAATTGATGTTATTAGCTCAAATAAAAGCTTTTTAATTTTTTTTTCCCTGAAAATTTATTCTACATGTTCCTAAACGTTGTCCATTAAAGCACAGTTGAGGTGACGTGTAGGGCACGTTAGCGACGCCAATCGCTTATAACAACACAATTAAAACACTTATACTATTAATTAAATAACCATGCACAAATGATGGGTCTATTTTTGTACGCGAAAGATTGCTCCACGCTAAAAGTGGCCGCTTTTGGCGGTAATCAATTTTTCGCGTTCGCGTTGGACCCAACATTTATGCATGGTTGTTTAATAAATAGTATAAGTGTTTGCCGACAGGTAACCCCGAAATTGTTTAAAATATATCCGGTTTATTACCTAAAAATTTAAATTGATTGTCGTCCTACCCTACCCTTAATATGGCATTTGACAATTTTTAATTATTTTTGTAATCAAATGACCTCTCAATTAAAGAAACATCGTTAAGAATTACTTGATTCTCATTTAAACCACCTGAGATATCACATTTTGGGCAAACCCAAACCGCTACATTCAAATGGCGATTGGCATGTGACGTCACACGCATGTATTTCTTTTGAATTCTGTTTGGTAGCTATAAGCTTAGACAATTTATCACGGGACGTGGTAAAGCGCAGATTTAGTTTTAAAAAATTCTGCTAAAATCCGCGGGAGGGAAGGGATGTTTAGTGATGGTCTAGATATGAATAAGTAATGAATTGAAATGATGATGTTTGTTTACGAACATTGATGAATCACTTGCTCACTGAAGCGAAAATGCAGATAGATACTAGAAAAGTTATAATTGAATACCGCGGTAGCCTAGTGGTCTGGGCGGTCACCATGATGGTGAAAGGGCTGGATTGTTGAAACAGTCATACAGCCATTAAAGTTTCTGTGATGCCTATTTTTTGCTATAAAATACCTACAACCTGTGCGGATAAAGAATGGGACACTATTTGTGTCTATACTCGCACTCGTGGGTGTGCGAGCGAGAAGTTAATAGATGCGCCGCCATTTCTACGTCCCGTGTTAAATTGTCTAAGGCTATAAGTATTAAATGTTTCGTTTATGTCAAGGGTTCTATTATAATATAATTTTTAATAGTTGATATTTTTTATAGCAATCTTTTGCAATTTATTCTTAATAACACACTTAAATTTCATCTCAACATCATCGTTTCATACTTTTAAAATGGACTTGCCCGTCAATCTTTGAATGACCATAAAACCGGCTAGACGTTATATTTTTAATTGATTTTTTTTTGCTTTTGGTAGATATTTACTTATATTTTGTAAAATCTCGAGCTTAGTCAAATACCCTATTATGGAGTAGTAGCATTAATAGTTAGTGCCAAGTATATACATTTATGAATTATGCATATTTGTTAAAACCAATCCAAATTTATTTATAAGAAAAAAGGATGTAATTAAGTTTAATACAAGATTTCCAAATAAGATAAATTTTCCTCCAATCAAGACAACCCTTTACAGTAAAAATACATATTGCATGGCTATAAAAATATTTAATAGGCTAGATGAGGTAATGAAGTCATTTCCATTGAAGGTTTTTAAGAATAAACTTAAATCTTGGTTAATACAAGAATGCTTCTACTCCGTTGGTGAATACTTTCAGCATTTTAATACACAGACATTGTAGTTGTAACCCACGTAATTGTGCTATTGTAATTAATATAGCTCCCTTGTAAACAATTTTTTTTTGCATGCCAGTTGCTGGTGAATTGTGCGGATATTGTATTTTTTTTTTACCACCTTTATGTACCTACCACTTTTCGAGCAAAAATAAATGATTCTTGATTCTTGGTTACTTTACACATTGAAAAAAAGTCAGTCCTTATGGAAAAGACAATTAATAAGAAAATCGCCATACAAAACGGCAGTTTCATAGGTAAAGACCAGAATTCTGATAACAAAATCAAGATCAAATACTGTAATTTAGTAAAAATAGCGACAATGTCTTAAATCGCAATTTTGTGTTAAGGAAATTCCTGGGAAGGAAAAAAGAAAATCCAGACACTGATATTACATTTTATTTTAAGTATCTATCATAGATGTAAGTCTTCTGTTCCTAAGTTTCGGTACCTGGAGACGGAAGTTTTCTACCAGTGCATCTTCAGTGATAGAAGATTTCCGAGTGTTACGTGGATGGTACCGATGAGTATGTCTAGCTGGCAAATGAGCTTGCGGGCGCCGCAAGAGGATCTGTCAGCTAAACACACTCATGAATAAGAACTAATAAAGGGCTTCTCCACTGTAGGGCTCGTACCAGACTATTTTCCCTTCTAAGCAGCCTGTGACCAGCATATGATACCTGCAAGTAAAAAAAAATCTCAATCATCATCTAAGATTGTATTTCCGGTGGCTTCCTCTTTCCGGCGACCAGGTCCTGGTGCACGCCGAGGCTCTGGCCCACGTCGCGCATGGGCTGCGGCGCGCGCAGGCACAGCTCACCTGGGGTTGAACTTGGAGCTGACGACCAGGTCCTGGTGCACGCCGAGGCTCTGGCCCACGTCGCGCATGGGCTGCGGCGCGCGCAGGCACAGCTCACCTGGGGTTGAACTTGGAGCTGACGACCAGGTCCTGGTGCACGCCGAGGCTCTGGCCCACGTCGCGCATGGGCTGCGGCGCGCGCAGGCACAGCTCACCTGGGGTTGAACTTGGAGCTGACGACCAGGTCCTGGTGCACGCCGAGGCTCTGGCCCACGTCGCGCATGGGCTGCGGCGCGCGCAGGCACAGCTCACCTGGGGTTGAACTTGGAGCTGACGACCAGGTCCTGGTGCACGCCGAGGCTCTGGCCCACGTCGCGCATGGGCTGCGGCGCGCGCAGGCACAGCTCACCTGGGGTTGAACTTGGAGCTGACGACCAGGTCCTGGTGCACGCCGAGGCTCTGGCCCACGTCGCGCATGGGCTGCGGCGCGCGCAGGCACAGCTCACCTGGGGTTGAACTTGGAGCTGACGACCAGGTCCTGGTGCACGCCGAGGCTCTGGCCCACGTCGCGCATGGGCTGCGGCGCGCGCAGGCACAGCTCACCTGGGGTTGAACTTGGAGCTGACGACCAGGTCCTGGTGCACGCCGAGGCTCTGGCCCACGTCGCGCATGGGCTGCGGCGCGCGCAGGCACAGCTCACCTGGGGTTGAACTTGGAGCTGACGACCAGGTCCTGGTGCACGCCGAGGCTCTGGCCCACGTCGCGCATGGGCTGCGGCGCGCGCAGGCACAGCTCACCTGGGGTTGAACTTGGAGCTGACGACCAGGTCCTGGTGCACGCCGAGGCTCTGGCCCACGTCGCGCATGGGCTGCGGCGCGCGCAGGCACAGCTCACCTGGGGTTGAACTTGGAGCTGACGACCAGGTCCTGGTGCACGCCGAGGCTCTGGCCCACGTCGCGCATGGGCTGCGGCGCGCGCAGGCACAGCTCACCTGGGGTTTGAACTTGGAGCTGACGACCAGGTCCTGGTGCACGCCGAGGCTCTGGCCCACGTCGCGCATGGGCTGCGGCGCGCGCAGGCACAGCTCACCTGGGGTTGAACTTGGAGCTGACGACCAGGTCCTGGTGCACGCCGAGGCTCTGGCCCACGTCGCGCATGGGCTGCGGCGCGCGCAGGCACAGCTCACCTGGGGTTGAACTTGGAGCTGACGACCAGGTCCTGGTGCACGCCGAGGCTCTGGCCCACGTCGCGCATGGGCTGCGGCGCGCGCAGGCACAGCTCACCTGGGGTTGAACTTGGAGCTGACGACCAGGTCCTGGTGCACGCCGAGGCTCTGGCCCACGTCGCGCATGGGCTGCGGCGCGCGCAGGCACAGCTCACCTGGGGTTGAACTTGGAGCTGACGACCAGGTCCTGGTGCACGCCGAGGCTCTGGCCCACGTCGCGCATGGGCTGCGGCGCGCGCAGGCACAGCTCACCTGGGGTTGAACTTGGAGCTGACGACCAGGTCCTGGTGCACGCCGAGGCTCTGGCCCACGTCGCGCATGGGCTGCGGCGCGCGCAGGCACAGCTCACCTGGGGTTGAACTTGGAGCTGACGACCAGGTCCTGGTGCACGCCGAGGCTCTGGCCCACGTCGCGCATGGGCTGCGGCGCGCGCAGGCACAGCTCACCTGGGGTTGAACTTGGAGCTGACGACCAGGTCCTGGTGCACGCCGAGGCTCTGGCCCACGTCGCGCATGGGCTGCGGCGCGCGCAGGCACAGCTCACCTGGGGTTGAACTTGGAGCTGACGACCAGGTCCTGGTGCACGCCGAGGCTCTGGCCCACGTCGCGCATGGGCTGCGGCGCGCGCAGGCACAGCTCACCTGGGGTTGAACTTGGAGCTGACGACCAGGTCCTGGTGCACGCCGAGGCTCTGGCCCACGTCGCGCATGGGCTGCGGCGCGCGCAGGCACAGCTCACCTGGGGTTGAACTTGGAGCTGACGACCAGGTCCTGGTGCACGCCGAGGCTCTGGCCCACGTCGCGCATGGGCTGCGGCGCGCGCAGGCACAGCTCACCTGGGGTTGAACTTGGAGCTGACGACCAGGTCCTGGTGCACGCCGAGGCTCTGGCCCACGTCGCGCATGGGCTGCGGCGCGCGCAGGCACAGCTCACCTGGGGTTGAACTTGGAGCTGACGACCAGGTCCTGGTGCACGCCGAGGCTCTGGCCCACGTCGCGCATGGGCTGCGGCGCGCGCAGGCACAGCTCACCTGGGGTTGAACTTGGAGCTGACGACCAGGTCCTGGTGCACGCCGAGGCTCTGGCCCACGTCGCGCATGGGCTGCGGCGCGCGCAGGCACAGCTCACCTGGGGTTGAACTTGGAGCTGACGACCAGGTCCTGGTGCACGCCGAGGCTCTGGCCCACGTCGCGCATGGGCTGCGGCGCGCGCAGGCACAGCTCACCTGGGGTTGAACTTGGAGCTGACGACCAGGTCCTGGTGCACGCCGAGGCTCTGGCCCACGTCGCGCATGGGCTGCGGCGCGCGCAGGCACAGCTCACCTGGGGTTGAACTTGGAGCTGACGACCAGGTCCTGGTGCACGCCGAGGCTCTGGCCCACGTCGCGCATGGGCTGCGGCGCGCGCAGGCACAGCTCACCTGGGGTTGAACTTGGAGCTGACGACCAGGTCCTGGTGCACGCCGAGGCTCTGGCCCACGTCGCGCATGGGCTGCGGCGCGCGCAGGCACAGCTCACCTGGGGTTGAACTTGGAGCTGACGACCAGGTCCTGGTGCACGCCGAGGCTCTGGCCCACGTCGCGCATGGGCTGCGGCGCGCGCAGGCACAGCTCACCTGGGGTTGAACTTGGAGCTGACGACCAGGTCCTGGTGCACGCCGAGGCTCTGGCCCACGTCGCGCATGGGCTGCGGCGCGCGCAGGCACAGCTCACCTGGGGTTTGAACTTGGAGCTGACGACCAGGTCCTGGTGCACGCCGAGGCTCTGGCCCACGTCGCGCATGGGCTGCGGCGCGCGCAGGCACAGCTCACCTGGGGTTGAACTTGGAGCTGACGACCAGGTCCTGGTGCACGCCGAGGCTCTGGCCCACGTCGCGCATGGGCTGCGGCGCGCGCAGGCCGCGCACGGCGTGCGACAGCTCGCTGCAGCGCGCGTCCAGCGCCAGCAGCCGCATGCCGCGCCCGAACGGGGAGCACACCAGCCGCCCGTCCGCCGAGTAGCACAGCTCCTGCACCACCGCAACGTCCATTTACGGACGATTAGTTTACTCCAAAGTGACTATAGAACTCGACCCTCCCATGTTTCACGGGACGCTGGGTGCGAAGCGCGCACGGCCAAAAGAAAAAGTGATGGGAAACTCGCCCTATTAAAATTTGTCCCAGAATTTTCTTCTGGCCACTGTTCTAACCTAACCTAACCAACCAATATTTTTGGTTTTGTAGAATTACGTACTGAACTCTACATACACAAAAATATTGGTTGGGTTAGGTTAGGTCTGGCCAGCGCATGGACGGCCTCTCTCCAGGTGGAGAGGTACGGCCGTCCCACGCTGGCGGCGCTCGCCCCGGTCTTGGACCGGTGGCTCGAACGCCCCCACGGGTTTTTGTCCTTCCGGACGGTGCAGGCACTTACCGGGCATGGTTGCTTCGGTAACTACCTGCACCGCATTCAACGGGAGGACACTCCTTCGTGCCACCAGTGCGGCGCTGCGGAGGACTCGGCGCACCACACGTTGGTGGTGTGCCCGTCCTTCGACCAACAGCGGTCCGCGCTGGTCGCGGAGATCGGACATGACCTCTCGTCGTCCAGGATAGTTGTAGCTATGCTGGATAGTGAGAGGGCCTGGTCGGCCTTCGCCCACTTCTGCGAGGAAGTGGTGGCGCAGAAGGTGGCGGCGGAGCGGGAGCGCGAGTCTAACCCCCTCGCAGGCCTGCTTCGAGCAAGAAGAGGACGAGTTCGGCGGAGAACTCCTCATCCTCTCCGTGGAGGTGGCCAGCCGGCCACAGGAACGGGGGTCCCTGTGCCGGCACTGCCATTGGCACCTCCACCGCTCGTTGGGGATAGCTCAGCTCATCCGGCTGTCCCCAACCCCCCTCCTCCTAGCCTGAGGAGGGGCGTGGCCGCACACCCCGTGTAGGGGCCTGTGGGGGAGTGGGGTTGCGGGGAATAGCCTCGTGCAGTTCCCGTGACCCCATTCTATACCCACGGGTGGTTGAGCTCCGGGAGTTTTAGTGGGTATGCCCTCAGGTCGCTTCTTGTTAGAAAAAGCGGCCCGGAGGGTGAGTCCCACAGTACCAAGGTCTAATAGGGCGAGTTTCCCTCTACCCGGAAGGAAGAAGGAAGTATATATTCTGTTTGGTCCAATCAATCAGTCGGATGTAGACTAAAGCAATACTTTTTCGATTGATCAAGCACTCTCCGTCTCCCGCTGATTGAGTTGGCTTGATCGAAAATTGTCGACCTAAAAGGCCAATCGACTGTTAAGGATATTGTATGTGATTTATATCTTTTTTACTAAGGGGAAGGTGGGGAGACTAGAAGTTGATTATTTATAGGTGACAAAAAGAAGAATGTATAACAATTTTCACTCACTTTTATGAACCCTTTGCCTTCGTTCGTTTCTTCAATGTAGTAAAGAAGTCTATCCCTGTTTTGTCTTATGTAATGTCGGGTATCTCTCTCCTCGTCACACGTGCTCTCTCGCTCTCTGCTCGGCGTGTGTCCCGATGTGGACGGAGATGTACTATAAAGAGATAATACAAAGTAAAGGATAATATACGATTAAGATTATTAACAAATACTAAAGAAGATTTAGAAGATCAATCAAAGGCGTGTCAGACTTTTATAATTGAATATAATTAGTGGAAAATAAGTATAAGTGGTCTTACTTCGAATCATCGAATTTATAATATTTGAAAAGTATATTTAAAAATACATTATGTTGAATTTCGTCCATCATCAAAAAATATATAAAAAAATTCAACATAATATGTATTTTTAACAATACCTACTAATAATAAAATCGATAAGTCTTCCCTTATTATTATTATTATTATTAACAATATTTCTTTCGCCTTATTAACGATATTTCTTTCCTCTACCCAAAGGTTGTCTGGAAGAAATCGCTACAAGCGATAAGACCGCCTTATTGTACTGTCTGTTGCTGTTGTTGTAACATGCTTGTATTTTATTTTTGTTCAATAAGGAATATCTATCTATCTAAGTAAGACCACTTATGCTTATTTTCCACTGGTGGTGCGAAATTAAGCCAACCTGTCCCGCTCTAACCTACTTTGAGAATAATACTATGCGGTGTAAGCGTAGACTCCTAATGGACAACATTTCATATTTTTAACATGTCCATATTGTTTTTTTATATGAAAGTAGACATAAAATGAACAGACCCATATTTTTTATTTTTTCATAATTTGTCCATTTTCATGCATAAAATAATTATTGAAATTCTTTTTATTCTAAATAGACGTAAGCGCCAAATGACGTCATCGGACGGCTGAATATAGCGATATTCCTTTGCTTATCATTGTTTTAATAAAAAAAAGGTACTACTGTCAAAGGTAAATAATACTAGTGTATACATTCAACGTTGACAAGTTGTCTTTTTTTTTACAGTTACATGTCATGGGTTTGGCATTACGTAAATTTAAAACTATAATGTGCTAAGCAAAGAAATATTTTACATTCTGCCGTCCGATGACGTCATCTTACGTTTTTTAGTTTTTAATTTTTTTCTCAGTAAATAAGCAATATAAAAAATAAATAAATATATATTCGAGCAGCGGAAAAGTAAACAAAGAATTGGTATTTTTTGTTTCAGAGCTTAGCAATTTTGAAATGTTGTCCATTTACCTGTCGCCTTGCCTCTGTACGCTGATGCCGTCGTCGTCGCGGTCGCGCGTCGGGTGCGTGGGGTGGGGCGGGTGGGGCAGCAGCGGCAGGCGCTCGGGCGCGCGCTGCGAGCGGCGCAGCACGCCGGGCGGCGCAATGCCCGTGTTGATGCCCATGATGCGCTGCATGTTGAAGTTGCGACCCACCTGCCCTCTGCGGACGAGTAGTCTTTGTAGCGAGTCAAGCGTTATTGCGTGTGCATACACTCCGCGCGCATCTCCCCAGATTCGGCCAGCACAACTTTTGTGTTGGTATGGCCGAGGAGGTGTTGAGTTACCCTCTGCGCTGCGCTCTGACGCTCAGTGTGAGTGAGCACCACTTTTTCAATGTTCAGGTGAAATCCACACGACTCGTTACGCTCTGGCGTGTCAATTTTTTTTCCCGGCCACGGCAAAGTTGTATTATCCATATAACATAAGAATTATTATTTTAACTGTACTGAAATGACAGGTTCTCATACATTTTGCATCTGTCAAATGGAGCAAAAAATGTATTTAAATGACATGAGTCAGTTTAGTCAGCATAGTAAAAAATCTGAGATAAGCTGTTAGAAGTTACTATAAATCAGTCAGAAAAAAGAAATTTGCTGAAAAAATCTCTCTTTATTTAAACATAATATAACAGAATAATTTAAATTTCATTAAATGTATGTAATTAAAACTTTCTTTCTGCTTTACCCAAAGATTAACTGGTAAAATAAAGAATGCATATTGGCATTACTGATACATTTGAAATAAACAACAAAATAAAAAGCCTTTCTACTAACGAGTCGCGTGAAACCGCTCTTTCAGTACTCAAACTCTGTTTATCCAATGCATAGACATTTCAACCCTTTTTCTGCATGTCATTAACTATTATAAAAATGTTATTAACTAATATCACAGTCATAATAATGAAAAATAATATATCCTTTCAACAACAAATGGAAGCATTTTCAATAAGGGATTTCGCAAATTAAAAATCCATTAAGTATATTAGGCATCAGGAAGTGGGTTGGTTCTATTTTGACGTTTGACACATCAGGTTACGACAATCTATCAAAATTCCTCAATTGATAATGATCCGAACGTGTTTGACATTAAGGTGAAAATGGACTGATGAAATTTGACAGTTTTGCATACATTGATGTGCGGCTGTACAAAACCACCAATGACAAAGTTGGACCTCACGCATTAACGCCACATAACGATTAATCATATTCCAAAACCCTAATTCATTTCACAGGCAACGAAAGTAATACACAACATTCAGATGCAGTAAACATTGGCCTAGTGTACACAATGTCTAAACCAGACTCATCCCTTACCTGCTGTACATTTCTTGCAACGTCCTATGCTGTTTGATCGTAATCGAGGCCTCCCACACGTCGTTCTGAATACTGGACAGTCCTTGCTAGAAAAGAAAACGCTCGGGACATTAGGTCGTCAGGGGTGGAGAACTGTATGTACCTAGTGGATAGTTTTCTTACTCCTGCCAGCCGCGCGGCGCCGGCGCCCTCCTCTTCGTTCCGCGCGGCGCTGGGCCCGGGCTCCGGCTCCGATTCTTCTCTGTCATCTTCCCTTTCAGTTCTTTCTTCTCGTTGATTTTCGGAAGCTGGTCTGTGGAGGAATTTATAGTTACTATACGGTTTGAATGAAAAAAACTGATGAAATGAGAGTCGAAAATAGCCACGAAGGGTTCGGTATTATCCATACAACATAAGACACTCATCCATCACCCTTGCATGTCTTTCCCAGTTGCTGTAAAAACTGCCGCTCCAGGGCCTGGAGTATGCTTGGACCATGATCCAGAATGATTAAAATGGTAAAACAACATTTAGACACAAAATTCAGAAGTAATCTAAATAGGTTGCTGTTCTCTTTTAGGCAGGGAATTCAAAAAAATCACGCTTGGTTTTCTTGTACGCTGATAACGTGTGTCAAGTCGGCGGAAGGACCGTGAGGTCTGCGGATGTAGCGATCAGTATGGCCGGTGACATGAGATATTTTAAACTTTTATCGCTAGTCACCGGGCACAGCTATATGAATCCACCATGCACAGTACAGGAATGTTTCTTAATAGGAAACGTGCAGATCGACGGTGCTGCCAACTAGTGCCATAAATTGAAATTTAGTTTCACCCTATTGGTCAATATAAGTGCTGCCATCTATAAACTCTGATTTATTTATGAGATGTAGGTCATTTCCATACATTTTTAATCCATCTGAAGATTCAAAATGTCGTAATCATAAGTACGAGTATATGACAACTTGAAAGGAGATCCTCACACTTTCATACGTTTTTGGTCAAATATCGGCCAAAAAAAAGTTTTGCTGTATTCTGTTAGGATTTGTCCCCCTAATGTTCAAATGTCAAGATTTAACATTACAAGGAAAAATGTTTTTGTTAGCTATTTCACTGAAAATGTATGAAGATGTTGATTTATGACTTCAAATAAAATCAAGTATAATGAAATGACCCTAGAGCTTTAGTGCCATAATAATAAATACTTAGGGAGACAAGTCCTTACAGAATACAGCAAAAATATTTCTGGCTGGCACTTGGACCAAAAAAATTCGGAGTTTTTCGAAAAAATATACGCGAGGCTTAATTACTTTATACTCCGTTTTCTGCGCAGTCGTATAAAAATCAGGGTACAGTCAGCTTTAAAAATGTCATACCGTTCAAACCTATCAAAAATATCTGATCATTTGACAAGTCACTTTTAGCACAATACCTTAAGGTGTACCTTCATTTGTTGTCATTTGTTCTCGAACTATAAATGAAAATGCACCTTGGCGTATAGCTATCTATACGCCAAGGTCCATTTTCATTTAGAGTTCGAGAGAGTAGATACTCTTTATTGCACAACATACAAAACTTAAGGTGGTCCGTTTCCTATACAAACTTGTCTTACAGGAATACTTACAGGCAGAAGCTTGAATATGGTTAAAATGTCTTTTAAAAAATTATATATGTGTGTCTATTTACGCGAATGGTGTAATCTTTCATGTTTAAAACATAAACAAAGTATAATTACGATTTTAAAAAACGTAGCAATTTGCGAAATCGCTTGAATGTGTGTGTGCTTGGAACGAATGCAATCTCTCGTAAAAACGGCGACATCTATACGAATCTAGATAAATTTCCAAGATGGTAAGCTATGTTTGCTTAGCTAAACGAACTGGCTATCGAACAGATGGCGCTGAACTGCAATAAAAATATGCATGATATTTTAGCGATTTGTTAATTTATATTCATAGTATATTAAAAATTGTATCATTTTATTGCTATAATAAAACACAAAATGCAAAAAAGGTCACACACTTTGACTTTACATTGATAAGAAATAATAGTAGCTTTTAAGTGCGACCGTCTGTCTACCCGCTGGGCCATCGAGGCATGTAATTATGTGTTAGCGACGTTGCCGCTTTTACGCGTCGTTGCCATATTTCTATAGCACCAATTTCTTCAACTTGAAATTATTTCGGGATTTTAGATTGCTCCTTTACTGGGTTGCCAGAAGGTACTTTTCCTGAAATTCTTGGTAAAATTTAGTCTTTCATTTTTTTAATTTCCTTTTTTTTTCATTGGTTCCATAGGAGAAATATTGTGAAGTGAGTGTACATGAAACGAACATGCAATTTATATACGCATCCAGGAACGAAATACAATTGATCTGTCAAAAAGAGCAAAAATTTACTGGGATTAACACATTGCCATCTCTGTCAGTTTTAGTCTGCATAGTAAAAAAACAGAGTTTAGCTTGGTATTGGCTGTCTAAAATCGCCGTGAGACTGGGGCCAGAAAACTAGTCTGTATATTTATGGACAGGAATTTGGGGACAAATACAAAATCGTACCTGGCAACTATGACTCAATCTAGCATCGCGGCATCGTCCGAAGTGTGATCCTGTTTACGCTTTACAAAATGTACCTACCGCTAATTTCCAAAACTTTTCAACTAAAAAATTCAACTGTAAAGTAATAAAATTTTAAGAAATACCTACTTTATTGTTACAAATGATTGGTCAATAATAGTGCATACATAATTATTTCCAATAACTTAATTATAATATATTTCTAAGGAATGATAAACCATTTGCTGTAACGGAACGTAATCTATTTTTTTGTGATAACTAGTGTTGTGTATGCATCAATCCATTCAACGCTAAAATAAATAAATATCGATGATATTCATAGCCTTGGTTTGGTAGGTGCATTGTTGAAGAAATTGAAATACAAACATCTGCAGTTCGCGCGAAACGTAACAGCCACGCGCTATCCGTACTTATCTGATAATATATAATATGTAGTACAACGGGTAGGCCAATACAACAGAATTGGATGGAACTCTGCATCAGCTACTCTCGGCTCCGTTCGGGTTCCGAGACAAAAGTATACGTACAAGTACAACCAATTATTTTTTTAGTTTTAGTGAAATTACTGTATTTAGAGTCGAATGTTGCTACGAATTTTCTATGAGCGAACGGTTTTTTTGAGTGATATTGAATCAAGTTCGTCAGGGTACAAAGTTAGGAACTCATCTGTGCAATTTGTTGTTTACGTCGCGTAGTGTTGTGTATGTTAAGTGCGTAGTGTAATCAAGCGGCAGTGTTTTAAATATTCGAATGTTAAGTGATGAGTTTAGAGGATAAAGTCCAATGTGGATTGATAAATAGTGATTCCATTGTTAATGTATTGGCCTTAAAGTTATGGGAACTCGTGATAAACACTTGGAATTATGAGTCAAATGTAACTCTTGTGGTCATTAATTGAATTAAGTATAAAAAGTTAAGCTTGGTAAGTACATACCTACCAATTGAACTTACTTTTCGTGCTACTTTTAACTTCTACTACCTATGATAATATTATTTTTAAAAAGTGATAGTCTGTATTTTAAAATTTAATAGTATTTTTCCAATAAAATGTATGCTATGCTATGATGATAAATTTTCATTTGAATAATGCTTTTATCGATAAATTGCCAGCTTCTCTGATAGCAAAATAAACAACTCTACTCGTACTTTTTCAAACAACTTTTTTTTTTCATTCTGTCTGAATTTCTGACTGACTTGTTCTGATCGTTGTTTAGGTATTGTATGCAATTTGATTGACTTTCCTATATTTTGCTGATTTTTTTGATAGTTTTGTTTGAGATGAAGTGAGGAGCTGGGTGTTCACAATGGACTTAGGAAGGACAAACAAATCGAGCTTTTTAATGTGTTACTCTCTTACTATGTACAGAACAATAAACTTTGCTTTTCAATTACAGAAAGACCTATTCTCTAACCAAACCTCAAATTGAACTGAATGATGAAACAAAAAATGGATTACACAGTGTTTACTCTTTTGAATGTGTGGAATGCTCTGGAAGCGAGCTAGTGAAAAGGATGGTCACATAAATAAAGCCCTAGTTTGGGGTGCTGTGACAAGTGGCAGCTACTATGCACAAGTAGACCAGATGACTGCGCTTATGGATATACCAACTTTATCACCGAAAAAGTTTCACTCAATTGAAAAAGAATTGGGATCTGTGTGGCAACAACACTTGACAGAGGAGATAATAAAAGCTGGAGCCGAAGAAAGAGCCATCGCCATTGAAAAGGGACACATGTCCCCTGATGGGGTGCTATATATCACTGTCTAAAAAGATCATATGGGCATAACTTTAACTCATCTTCTGGGATGGTAAGTTTAACTTTATAATAATCACTTGTTTGTTATACATTTTTCATTGTTATTTAATTTTTGCAAGTAAAACTTTAATCCCACTGAAAATGTATCTCAGACATAAGGACGGTACAAAGTCCAATAAGGGTAACTCCGTGTGTACCCATATTATTACTAAAATTTTCTTACCAATTCCGGAGTTCAAAGTAATAATAGAATGTGTTATAAAACACACACCCCTTTATTACAAAACGTGGTCTAAAGTTAGGCTTGGTTTAAAACGGATGCCGTCACTTTCATTTGAAAGTTATATAAAAGTGACAGCGTCATTTTTAAACCTTGTAGACCATTTTTGTAATAAAGGGGACAGATGTTTGGTAACAATATTTAATAACAAATTGAAATAATATAAATTTATTGTTACAAACATTCTTACATTATTTATTTCTTTTTACAGATACTTCAGTCCACTTGGGATAGAATGCATAGCATTCAAGCATGGTGATTTTCAAGAAACACTCAAAGTTACTTTAGAAGCATTTTATTGTATATAAATTGATGTAAATATTTTTTATTAATTATTGAAAATTGACTTGATACTACCTCCTACCTACCTACACCAACTAATTTGTACACCTCGTCATACAGTTAACTAGTTTTGGAATATTTACTTTTGTTTGTAACATATGAGGGGAACTTCACTAATGATCATGCTCCCCAAATGTCCCTGAGGTTGTGGCGCTATGTGGCTGGTCATAACATTCACTATGGTTGAGTGAAGTGATGGCTGAAACATATGTCATACTTGAACAGGTGCCACCTTTGGGGACTGGTCTGCTTTGGTTTAAATCATATTTAGCTTATTATTTTGTGTTGCATTATTAGCTGTATGACTTGCTATAAGGTATACTTTGTATAATGTGTAATAAAACATTGTATAAAAATATGGCGTTTAAAGAGTAACTGGTGAGTTTCTTGTCGAAAGAATCGCATTTTGTGTATTTATATTTTAATATATTTTATGTATCGGCATATTTATGTAATCACATGTAAATTATACATACTAATGAAATTATTTTAAAGGATTCAAATATAGATTTTATTATATTTATTGTTTTTTAATTATCATTCCTAAGGATTTATACCACTCCACTTCTGCACGAACCTACCTACATGAAGTTATTAGAAGTCGCCCACCTACGCACACCCAGCCTTCTCTATTAGGTCTACAGACGCTATGTGGCAAAAAATCGTCCCGAAACGAAGTGAGGGCGGACCGCTAGTTGCATAATAAACCGCACTTCAATTTCGAAAAGTCCAGTGTGTGTTAAGTTATCTACTAGATTACCATCGCTACCTATCCGTAGTCCATTCGATAGATCCGAAGAAGAAATCATATATTCCGTAATTCCTACCCACATATTTTTAGTATTAAGCGCGCCATCTATTGCCAGCGAGGAATAACAGCTATCCGATAAAAAACATGCTTCAGCTTTGTATGTGTGTGTGGGGACGATACGTACGTACACAAGTTGATATTAATTTAGCAACGATGCAGGAATATAACGATTCTGGTTTAGTTGTTAATTGTTGAAATACATCTAAAAATCGCAGTTATTACGTAGATGTCGCGAATCACTCTACACTTAAAATTACTGTCCTGTAGAAGTCGTAATTATTTATTTTCTCGATTCACTGACAACAGAGCCATCTCTTAGCAATCGTTTAGCAGGATTGCGTGAGCTTCCACCTTAAAAGCTAGGTATACAGAGGTACAATTTAGGCGTATATTAACATACAGTGGTATTTTGTCAAATGCTCAGATATTTTTGGTAGGTTTGGTTTATTGTAGACGCTGTGTGAGTGTGGCGTGTGGCAGGTACTCACATGGGCCTGTGCGAGGGCTGCGAGGGCTGCGCGGGCGTGACGGCGGCCTGCGGGCGCGGCGGGCGGTGCGCGCGCGGGCGCAGGCGGCGCACCAGGCGGCGCGCGGGCACGCGGCGCGGCGACGCGCGCGCTTCCCACGTGTCGTGCGTGCTCTTGTCGCTCCTCTCCGGGTACGGCTGGATGTCGTGGACGCACGACCACTGTGCAAATGGACAACATTTCATATTTTTAACATGTCCATATTGTTTTTTTATATGAAAATAGACATAAAATGAACAGACCCATATTTTTTCTTTTTTCAAAATTTGGCCATTTTCATACATAAAATAATGATTGAAATTCTTTATATTCTAAATAGACGTAAGCGCCAAATGACGTCATCGGACGGCTGAATACAGCGATATTCCTTTGATTATCATTGTTTTAATAAAAAAATGTACTATGTACTGTCAAAGGTAAATAATACTAGTGTTAACATTGTCAACGTCACTCATTCATTCATCAACGTTGACAAGTTGTTTTTTCTTTTGACAGTTGCATGTCATAAGTTTGGCATTTCGTAAATTTAAAACTAAAATGTACTAAGCAAAGAAATATTTTACATTTTGCCGTCCGATGACGTCATCTAACGTTTTTTAGTTTGTAATTTTTTTCTCAGAAAATAAGCAATGTAAAAAATAAATAAATATATATTCGAGCAGCGGAAAAGTAAATAGAGAATTGGTATTTTTTGTTTTATAGCTTAGCAATTTTGAAATGTTGTCCATTGACAAATATTTCACAACATCTGACTCCATTGATGGACGACCCGTTTGGAACAGTGGTAGTGAACGCTGCCTCTGGTGCAAGGGTTACGGGTTCGATCCCCGCACAGTACAAACATTTGTGCGCATGAACATATCTATTTGTATTGGTCTGGGTGTCATCTATGTATTATAAGTATGTATTTACAAAAGAAAAGTATTATATGTAAAATATATACGTATAAAAAAATAATATATCTTTGTAATCCCACAGTTTTGATATCCGTAACACAGGTGCTTGAGCTACCTATCTCGGAGACTGATCAATGTATGTGATGTTGTGAAATATTTATTCATTTATTACTCCGAGATAGGTAGCTCAAACATCTATGTTACGGATATCAGAATCAACATTTGGGATTACAAATATATATATTTTTTATTAGTATAGTCTAGACATTTGGCCACAATCTCACCTAATGGTAAATGATGGCATGGCCGAGGATGGATTATGTCTGTCTAGTAACAGCCTATTCAATTATTTCTAGAATATACATATAATACTTGTTTTTTGTAAATACATACTTATAATACACCCAGACTAATACAAACAGACATGTTCATGCACACAAATGTTTGTATTGTGCGGGGATCGAACGAAATATGTCCTAGAAAGAAGTCTCGCGGAAAAACACGGAACTAAAATTTGTGATTCCTTGTGTCTATGAGCATAAAGCTCAAATTTGAATGTTGAATGCTACTCAAGCGCGCTTTTCACGGGACTCCGTTGATGGCGTGGACTCTAAGAACGAACATAATGCAACTCCGTACTTCGCGTCTCCATATACTAATGCAAGCCAGCCCACCACCCGCGGTAAACACTTCTCGCCGGTCAGTTGGCGTGCATATCGATAAAACAGTACGTTATCAGATGCTAAATCTTTAGTTTCTGGGTAAGTTAAATATAATACTTTTAGACTAATCTAATGACTTAAATAAATGTGAATCAATATTGATATTCATGACAATGATGTGTATCAAAATACATATTTTCAAAAACCAATCAATCATCAATCTATACAAAATGAGGTAAAAAAATCTCCCATATGCCTAGTCTTTAGTTTCGTAACTAAATCTGACTACCGAAACAAACACATAATTCTCAAATGAAACGATATAAACGATAAGATGTTAGTAAAATGCTTTAATCTTACCTCTGATCTATCATCATGACTGATATTTCTACTCAAGGCACTCCATCCTTGTGGGTGTATCTGTGAAAAAAGTATATTATTATAATAACTACCAAAAAGTTGTAGCTAAAGAGTGTAAACCATCTAAACAAACCTATTAATTTGTACGATATTTGTGTTATTGTGACACAACATTTACACTTGAGAGCAAAATATCTGTATGACCTAATATTCATACAACCATCGTCAGTTTAGACACGTTCAAATATAGGTAATACCGGTCCTTGAGTAGTTAATTTTAATGTAATAGATGTTCGATTTTTTATTGACCGTTTTAGTAACTACAGACACAAGCCAACTGAAAGTATAGTCCATTCAGTATCTGAAGGTGAATAGGACAGTTCAAACGTTTCGTATCATGCATCCAACTTTCTTCAAATAAAAATATTAATTGATTAAAATCATTAACTTTATTGTGTTCTTATTCTTCTAAAATAACAAGTATTAATATTTCTCAGTTAATCTGAACAAGAACTTAAAATAATTATTACCAATAAAAATTTTAAAAATATCTTATGTATTGCATAATGCGCTAATCGGAACTTTTGCTCATAGGGATTGACACAAACAATCGCAATGAATCAGTAATCGGTATGGCGACCATCTTACCATCGAATCACGATTATTGTCTCGTGCAAAATATGTCCGCATAGATTTAATTAGGGACCAAGAAATATTAATTTCTTTTGGCGACGAAGGTGGTTTCGACACGTCAAGCGAGTGTTGTTATTTTCTAGATGAATAAAATGCATATTATTTCATTATTTATGATTTATTGGCGTGTATACCACTAAGAATATTTAGGTACATATTGTATTCCATATCTACATAGTTCAAATTCGTAGATAAAAATCAAACAAATACAACGTCGATTAGATCAAGAAAATATCTCGATATAGAAAATATCGGTCCTATTCACCTTCAGATACTGAATGGACTATAGTAAGCGAATACCAAAATATCCAGAGTGGGCATAGAACTAACGATCCTTGGACATGATGCAGGGTCAACAAGTCCAGTTTGTCCAGCAAGAGCATGCTTAGCTCGCATGTTGGAATGTATTCAAAGTACACTGACCTGTAGCGAGCTGACGACCTTAGCGTCATTGCCGTCTGGGAAGTCGGAGACGAACTCGATGCGGTTCTCCTTGCGCTCGGAGTCGAACAGGTGATCGTACATCGCCGCTATGGGGATCAGCTGCTGGCTCATCTGCATCAGCCGGTACAGGTTCGGCTGCCGGAGTGATAAGTAAATACATATGCCTGTTTTCCATGTTTTGTCGTCCTATTTTATTTATTGTTAATGTCCTACCGAAAAATAAAACACTAAAAAGCATGAAAAAAAAATTTCTTCCAAAAAATCCGCCTTCGAAAACCACGAACTAAAAAGTGTTAGTCGGCGGCTAATCCCTGTTGAATAGTTGAATGAAGTATTAGAAGATAGTTTTGGGCGCCGACCTCGGTAACACCTTTTCTCGAGTGTACTGTTATAAAATGTTATTTGAAGTGTATGGAGTGTAAAGAATATTATTTTACACTTTTTGGTTCGTGGTTTTTAAAGGCGGTTTTTTTAGACTCATAGGGTTTCCCCCTTTAACAAAATAACATCTGGAAACCCACAAGACAATACCACACACATACCAACCTGACCTCTAAGTAAGTAGTTTAAGCACCTGCTATAAATAAGAGTTCATTGCAGCAATGTTTATTCAGAGTCGGAATCGAACCCACGAACGACCTTTGGCGTACGAAGCAGGGTCACTATCAAATGTGCCAAGAGTCACTCGGCCTTGCGAATGAGAGATGGATCGCCTAAATTGTGACATGGACAAGAATTCATGTAAGTATTTAAAACAAACACAATAAACAACTATTTACTTTAACTTGACTGAGTTTAGGTGGGTGGACCTTGCACAAGTGATTCAAAGTATCAGCGATCAGGAATAGATGGCGGCGCGGTCATCTTGAGGGGACACCACGACCATGCCATCAGCCACATTAACCCACATCATACCTTGAACCCATGCAAATGCTGGGCTAGCGTAGATAAGTTCAGGTCATGAATGATGACCAGGAGGCCGCCGGTCGTGCACATGACCATCTGCCGTGCGTCCGGTGACAAGCGGCAGCGCATCAGCCCCGATGCGTGGAAGACTCTTTGATATACCAAATTGAATTCTGTAAACAAATAAAATCATAAAAAAATATATAATTTCACACTCACGCATGGCCCATCTTATCCCTACTTATCAAGGATATTTAAGTAATGACTTTTTGTTTTTAGTCATAGTCATATATTTTATTGCAACATGTTGGTACATAGTAAGGATATGTGTATATGATTCCTGATATCATATTAGGAAATGTATTAAATGGGAGGATTAGTCATTGATTCTTTGTTTTTCGGCCCATGTCAAGTTTGGCCGGATCCTTTTTCATGTAGGCACTGGTCACAGAAGAATCACTTCCGACACTGCCGCAATAAAGTATATATCTTCGCTGCCCGGCAATAGGGTTTAAAAACAGCATGTTCCTGCGCCCTTGCCTATCGCGATCGCGAGGTTTCTATTGTAAAATCGACCTTTTCGCTAAAGAGTCACGGTCTAATGTGGTTTTACTGCGCGCGCCTTTACTGTGCCTTAACGCCGTTTTGGTTCGGATAAACGGTTGATTGTTGCTTATAGGCACAAAATAAATATTCATAGGGCTAGCTGTGTTTTTATATGCAATAATTAATCAATTAATTAGTGCCAGAGGTACCGATTTTTAATAAATTCGCGTGGGTCAGACCCAGTTCTAATTTTCAAAAATTAGAAGCGGTGACCCTTTTTCATTTTTTTTGTTGTGTCCTGCTTATGATTTACTTATTTATTTAAATGATTAACAAAAGCTTATTGCCCCGATTGTTTTGAAATTCTCCAAAAATGTCTGAAATCCCAGGCTTAAGCATAATAAAAGTAAAATAATTATTCAGTTTGAACAAAAACACTAACCTGTGTAAGAATTAATATCCCATGTGTAAATACTGCCATCTAATCCTGAAGTCACTAAAAGTTTATCCTTAAATGAGAACTCTATATTTTTGACCCAGTTTGAGTGTCCGAATAGAGACCGAATCTTCTTTTTCAAATTTCTGACGTCCCATAGAGCTATTGTAGTATCATCTGAGCAGGTTGCAAACATCCTTCCATCTAAAAACCTGGAATAACACGCCTTTTTGAACAAGTTCGACCTGGTGACCTTCAAGAAAAGGGTGTACTTCTTTCTTAAGAGCCGGCAACGCTATGTGATACCTCAGGTGTTGCAGATGTCCATGGGCGGCGGTGATCACTTTCCATCAGGTGTGCCGTCTGCTCGTTTGTCCGCTATAATGTAAAAAAAAAACTTACTAAAAGAAAATGTTTCTTGATCATAAATTTATAAAATATGTGGAAAGGCAAAGCATACCTTCGAAGATTTTCATTTCTCTTATTGAAACCAATATAACATCATCATCATCATCATCAGCAACCCACACTCGTCCACTGCTGGACATAGGTCTCCCCTAATGCACGCCACTTCTCCCGATTTTCCGCCACTCTCATCCAGCCCACACCAGCCAGCCTTCGAATGTCATCATCCCATCTTGTCGCAGGGCGTCCTACACTACGCTTACCGAGTCGCGGTCTCCACTCAAGGACTTTACGGCCCCAACGGCTGTCAGTTCTGCGGCTAATATGACCAGCCCACTGCCACTTCAGTTTGCTAATTCGGTGGGCTATGTCGGTGACTCTGGTTCTCTGTCGGATTACATCATTTCTGATGCGGTCCTTCAGAGATACTCCGAGCATAGCCCTTTCCATAGCTCTTTGAGCGACTTTGAACCGGTGGACTAGTCCAACCGTGAGTGTCCACGTCTCGGCACCGTAAGTCATGACCGGAAGGACGCACTGGTCGAAGACTTTCGACTTAAGACTTTGAGGGATGGGTGACGAGAAGACTTGACGAAGTTTACCAAATGCTGCCCAGCCTAGCTGAATTCTTCTATTGGCTTCTCTCTCGAAGTTGTTTCTGCCTAATTGGAGCGCTTGTCCTAGATAGACATATTCCTGAACAACTTCGAGAGGTACTCCATTAACAGCGACCGGTCCCGGATCAACGAGCTCGTTGAACATGACCTTGGTTTTATCCAAGTTCATCCGAAGACCGATGTGTTTGGAAGATTCAGCCAGGCTGCTCACCATCTCCTGTAGGTCTTGTAGGGTTTCCGCCAAGATGACGATGTCGTCTGCGAATCGTAGGTGTGACATGTACTCGCCATTAATATTGATTCCGCGCTCCTTCCAGTTTAGTGTTCCAAACATGTCCTGCAGCGCAGCGGAGAAAAGTTTCGGAGATATAACATCTCCTTGTCTCACACCACGTCGCAGCAGGACAGGCTCAGTTTGGCCATTTTGGATTACTACGGACATATTAGCAGCGTCATACAGACACCTCAACACCTCGATATATCGCCAATCGACTTGGCACCTTTGCAAGGCCTCTAGAACAGCCCAGGTCTCGACGGAGTCAAAAGCTTTTTCATAGTCCACAAACGCCATGCACAGGGGCTGGTTATACTCTTTGGTCTTCTGTATAACCTGCCTCACTGTGTGAATATGGTCTATGGTGATATAACTCCGTCGGAATCCGGCCTGCTCTGCAGGTTGAGCTTCGTCAAGTCTTCGTGTAAGGCGATTCGAAATGACTCTTGAGAACAGCTTATAGACGTGACTCAGGAGAGAAATTGGTCGATAGTTCTTCAGTAAAGTTTTGTCGCCTTTCTTGAAGAACAATACGACCAAGCTCCGCTGCCACGCCCTAGGAGTTCTCCCGGAGAAAAGAACTGAGTTAAATATACGCCGAAGTTCCTTCAGCACCGGCTTGCCGGCTGCTTTCAGAAGCTCGGTTGTAACTCCGTCTTCTCCCGGGGCTTTTCCATTTTTAAGTTGCCCAAGAGCTGCTTCGATCTCCTCCAGGCTGATGTCGGGAAGATCCTCCGTCGCATGGCGGGTTAATGTGGCTCTTAAATCCTTCTCATCCGGCGTAGGGTGAGGTGAGTGCGACGCGTATAACTGGCTGTAGAAGGTGTAAACTTCCGAAAGAATCTCAGGCTTTGAAGTGACGACTTCTCCGTTTGTTTTGGTCACCTTCGACAGGTGGCTCCTTCCAAGCTGTTGTACGAAGACTTTGGACCCCCGGTTCTGCTCAATTGCTCTCTGTATTGAGAGTGTATTGGAACTTCGGAGGTCACGTCTTATCAGCTTGGAGATGGACTTATTCAGAGCCCGTTGTTCTGCCGAAGTGACTGATGGATCGTTCCGCCTCTTGTCCATTAGGTCCAGAGTCTCTTTCGAAAGTTTAGACCGCTTGCCCATACGTCGCAACTCACAAAATTTTGCACCCTCGTCCCGAAGGATTTCCACCACTTGGTCGAGTTCTTCGTCGATATCCACGTCAATTGTGGTTTCCAAAGCAGCGAACCGATTTTCCAATTTTAGTTGGAAGGCGTCGGCACCAGCGAGCGATTGGAGCAGATTTGGCCGGAGCGTGGACTTCATCAACCGAGAACGTTCAAGCTTAAAATCGATATTCAGAGTGCCTCTGAGAAGTCGGTGATCACTTCCGGTTTTAAACCTATTGATCACTGAGACATCTCTGAATATTCGCTTTTTGTCCGATATGATGAAGTCGATCTCATTTTTAGTCATAGTATCGGGGCTCTGCCACGTCCATTTCCTCTGGGGCTGTTTCTTAAAGAACGAGTTCATTAAGAAAAGCCCCTCGCGCTCTAAGAAATTGACGAGCATTTGCCCCCTATGATTTCTACTCCCAAAGCCGCATGATCCCAACATCGATTCGCTGCAAGTCTGTACACCCACTTTAGCGTTGAAGTCCCCCATGACAACGTTATAGTGAGCCTTGGTGGTGGTGTGTAAGGCTCGAGAGATGTCCTCATACATCTCTTCCACGACATCGTCCGGGTATGTCGACGTTGGAGCGTACACTTGAATAACCTTTAGGCTATACCTGTTGGTTAATTTAATTACGAGGTACGCAACCCTCGCCGACACACTGGAGATTTCAATAACGTTGTCAGTGAGGACTTTGTTGACTAGGAACCCGACGCCACCCTGTGACGGATTATCTCCTTCCCCGAAGTACATAAGATGGCCAGACTCTAGGGTCAGCGTGTCCTCGCCCTCTCTACGGACTTCGCACAGCCCGAGAACATGCCATCTTATGTGCTTCAGCTCCTCCTCGAGTTGGGCCAAATGTGAGTCGAGTCGTAGAGTGCGTCCGTTAAACGTCGCCAAGGTCAGTGTGGTATGGCGGCCTTCCGTATACCGGAGATTCTTAGCACCCCCTGCCCTGCCGTTACCGAGACCGCTGCCTTGGCCCGGAATAGCAGGGCTGCCGGGAACTGGGGGCCGGGGCAATACAGTGTCTTTCATTAGGGGGAATGGACCATAACCCACCACGCTGGTCCAGTGCGGGTTGGTGGGTGGTTCGCCAGGGCCTCTTTTGTTGGTTAGCAGGACGCGCCACGGGCAGGAGAGGTTGACTTGGAACCCGAAAGATGTTGTGTGGGCCACCTTACGCCCCTCAATATAACATGTGACTACACTTTAGGAATAGGAAAACCTTATCAGGTAATGCTTTCATGGTAAAAGAAAAACAATTACATCTTTCAGTCTGAACATAAAGAGGGTTTTTTTAATAGGGTAATATAAAAGCTAGAATGCTGTCAGCAAGCTATGGAGAGATGCTTAATGTCAATGTCGATAAAGATTCAGGACAGAGTGAGACATAGTCATTGTGAGCCCATTTAAGTCCCCACTGCAGGGGCACGGGCCTCCCTCTATCACATGAGGGGTAATTGCCATATTCACCATGCTTGGCAGACGGGTTGGCGAGGGTTTTGATATAAATGCAGAGACCCCCAAGAGAAATGGTGCAAAATTGTCAACAATTGTTACCCCAGAGTTGGAAAACGAAGTAGAGGACGTCAAAGAACTAGATGGGAAGATGACCTCAAACTAACTGCTGGACACAACTGGAGAAGGGTGGCCAGTGCCTAAAGTAGTAATAAGTTCTGAATAAAAAGGCTTGTTATTTTATTTAATTATATTAATATAATAATTTGATAATTTTTGTCTCATATTTGACCATTTTGTCCAATATTAAGTACATGATTCATTTTGTCCTAAGCCCTACTATACAAGAACACTTGGTTAGAGATAAGATTTTACTTACTTGACACAATTGACACAGTCCGAATGAGCTCCATGGACAGAGTGGATTCTTTGATGTGTGAGAGGGTCAAAAATTTGAATACATTTCTTTTCACATGCAGCCACCAATAGTGATCTGAAATTCAATGCATCATTATCAGCTTTATTCACTTCCGAGTGACCAGATCTCTTTCTTATGTTTCGAGAAAGGAAATAAACAGAAAATGTATTAATTTGCTGTATGAAAAAGTTAGTCTCCTTGATATAGTGACTTCCTATGTAGTCCAGTTTGGCTACAGAACCTGGCTATTTTAAGCACTTTTCATCTTAACTCCTGGACACATAATCACTATAAAATTTCTGATAGCTCCTGAACTTTGTTAGACTTGTGGCTTTAAAACCACATTCCTTCGTTATATCTGTTAGTACTTAATACATATTTTAATTGCCTTAAAGTATGTACTACTCGGTCATTAATTTACAACATTTGTATTAATGTCTCTTAAAAGAAAACGTGAAGTAATTAATGTCATAAAAACTATTTTAGAAAACCAGTACATTGAAAAAAGGTATGCAACTATTTTTATCAAGCTACTTAGTATGTATTTATAATGAGAATATCATGTGACCTAACAATGGTTCTCCAATTAAGAATAATTTGAATATTAAATGACTACGACAAAGGGAAAAGATAAGGCCTTGAGTCAAGGCGAAATACAGCCAGCAATAGTTACCCTTCCGGAGAAAACTCAAGGTTGTAAACGCCTCCGGTAGGAAGAGAGTGAGTTGCCTGCTCGCTGTCCCAGGATGCTATAGGCTTCATCCCGCAGTACAGGCTCCGTGACAAAGCATCTCCCGCGCCTATAGGAGTGGGAAAACCTAATTCCTTATTCAGAAGCCGATAGGGGTTGAACGCAGAGTTCCTAGCCATGAAAACCGAACTGTCTATGTTGGCCATTGTGAATACACCTTAATCTATATGAAAAATATAAAACACCAAAACTTGTGATTAAGTACACAACATAGCAGTGTTAATAAATGCAAAAATACAGGTGATAATTTAGAACTACATGTTTTTACGATAAAAATCGATTTCTAAAATTGCTCAAATCGCTCAATCAATTTGCTCCACGGACATTTCGTTCGTCTAATTTGACAGCAGCTGTCAATGCTGTCATAATAAATACCATAGATTATCATTCATCTTCCATAAACTAATATAATTTTTTATATGTTATAGGTGGCAGACGAGTATCTTAGACGGATCATCCGGATATGATATGATTCCACAATATGATCCGATTAAACATTTTTTTTCATACGACATATATCACTAAAACATAGTTTTTTTGTATGGTTTTCGGGTGATATTATCAAAATATATTATAATTACATAAACCTTTTTACTTAATTCAACAGTTCATAAAATATCACAAGCACGAGAATTGGGCTCCGGACCCCAATGGACAACATTTCATATTTTTAACATGTCCATATTGTTTTTTTATATGAAAATAGACATAAAATGAACAGACCCATATTTTTTCTTTTTTCAAAATTTGTCCATTTTCATGCATAAAATAATTATTGGAATTCTTTATATTCTAAATAGATGTAAGCGCCAAATGACGTCATCGGACGGCTGAATACAGCGATATTCCTTTGCTTATCATTGTTTTAATAAAAAAAAGGTACTACTGTCAAAGGTAAATAATACTAGTGTCAACATTGTCAACGTCATTCATTCATTCAACGTTGACAAGTTGTCTTTTTTTGACAGTTGCATGTCATGGGTTTGGCATTTCGTAAATTTAAAACTATAATGTGCTAAGCAAAGAAATATTTTACATTCTGCCTTCCGATGACGTCATCTTACGTTTTTAAGTTTTTAATTTTTTTCTCAGTAAATAAGCAATATAAAAAAATAATAAATATATATTCGAGCAGCGGAAAAGTAAATAAAGAATTGGTATTTTTTGTTTCAGAGCTTAGCAATTTTGAAATGTTGTCCATTTTCGTGCTCGTGACATTTATTTTCATACGACATATATCACTAAAACATAGTTTTTTTGTATGGAGCCCAATGGACAACATTTCAAATTTTTAACATGTCCATATTGTTTTTTTATATGAAAGTAGACATAAAATGAACAGACCCATATTTTTTCTTTTTTCAAAATTTGTCCATTTTCATGCATAAAATAATTATTAAAATTCTTTTTATTCTAAATAGACGTAAGCGCCAAATGACGTCATCGGACGGCTGAATACAGCGATATTCCTTTGCTTATCATTGTTTTAATAAAAAAAAGGTACTACTGTCAAAGGTAAGTAATACAAGTGTCAACATTGTCAATGTCATTCATACATTCAACGTTGACAAGTTGTCTTTTTTTTTGACAGTTACATGTCATGAGTTTGGCATTACGTAAATTTAAAACTATAATGTGCTAAGCAAAGAAATATTTTACATTCTGCCGTCCGATGACGTCATCTTACGTTTTTTAGTTTTTAATTTTTTTCTCAGTAAATAAGCAATATAAAAAATAAATAAATATATATTCGAGCAGCGGAAAAGTAAACAAAGAATTGGTATTTTTTGTTTCAGAGCTTAGCAATTTTGAAATGTTGTCCATTCTCGTGCTTGTGATATTTTGAGAACATGGCGGATATCACCCGATAACCTTACAAAAAAACTATGTTTCAGTGATATATGTTGTATGAAAATAAATGTCACGAGCCCGAGAATTGGGCTCATGGTTTTCAGGTGATATTCGCCATGTTTTCAAAATATCACGTGCTCGTGATATTTTAAAAACATGGCGGATATCACCTAAAAACCATACAAAAAAACCGGCCAAGTGCGAGTCGGGCTCGCGCACAAAGGGTTCCGTAGCAGCAAATATACATTATAAAGATTTTATATCATCGCGGATTTTTAAAGGTGTACAATACTGTAGTATATTTTTTGATCTATCTTATAAGGTTCAGCCATCGTTTTCAGTGTAAGCACAATAACTTAACCAAAATTACAGTTAAATCAACCTATCTCAAAAACTATAAGAGATACTTTGATCAAACCAAAAATCGTTGAAAGAGTTAATTAGCATGCATCACCTCTATTTTTTTTTAGAATTTTATACCCCGTAGTTATAAAAATAGAGGGGGGGGGACATACTTTTTACGACTTTGAGAGCTGATATCTCAAAAACCGTTCACTTTAAGAAAAATGTTTTTTAGAAAACTTTATATCATTTTAAAAGACCTTTCCATTGATACCCCACACGGGTATGTACATCGAAAAAAAAAATTTCATCCCTCAGTTACATGTATGGGGGGCCCCACCCCCAATTCTTTTTTTTACTATTTAGTGTCATATTTTTGTAGCGGTTCATACAACACATATTCCCATCAAATTTCATCACTGTAGTACTTATAGTTTCCGAGTAAATCGGCTGTGACAGACGGACAGACGGACAGACGGACAGACGGACATGACGAAACTATAAGGGTTCCGTTTTTGCCATTTTGGCTACGGAACCCTAAAAAACTGTTTTAGTGATATATGTTGTATGAAAATAAATGTCACGAGCACGAGAATTGGGCTCCAGTATTGTCTTCGCCAATGTACGCCCGCAATAAAATCAGTGGAGAGTGAGAGTCACAAGTTTATTGTGTGTGACCCATTCTTTATTGCACAAAAACAAAATACAAGTATGATACTTAAACAACAGACAGTACAATGAGGCGGTCTTATCGCTTGTACCGATTTCTTCCAGACAACCTTTATATAACCATAGAGTAAGGTAATTCGTTCGTAGAGGTAAGGTTCGTGAGAACACGAAGCTATAGTTAAATCTTCGTGTGTTCGTCCCCAGGACTGTTTGTCTACCTGTGGCTTACAGTAGGTTATATGTATAAATAGAATTTGAGATTTTCTATAATACTTATAGAAAATTACTCCCGTTCCACTTTAAATATTGTATTTTTTTATGATTTATACATACAGGCAATACAGGCATACAAAGTAAACAAAAGATTCATAGAAACAAAATCACTTTTATTTAATACTTAATTCGTTAAAAATGTCGATTTATCTTACACATTTAGAAATTACATATTTCATCTAATATATCTTATACATTTACAATTCTATGAGTATCTCATGATGAGTCAATCACCAAGTGTTTGGTGGTAGCAATCCACTTGGTGCAGGTATTTGTCCTGTTTTCAGAACATTCTGTAGAAAAACTTCCAATCTGGTTTTTGGACCTCCTTCATCTATGTTTTGTAATATTGCAAGATATTCAGTAGAGATCAATTTTACAACTTTTGTGAATTGTCTGCCATAGTGCTTGAAAAATTCAGAACCGCACACAGTAAAGAAATCAGTCAGTAATGTAGCACAAATGTCTGGTTCAGGTTTCAAGTTAATGAATGATGCTAGCCATTTCCAGGCATTATTAAGGCTATGAGGATTAGACCCATTTAAGAATCGGGGCATTTTAGCAATCCAGATAGCACAATAGAGCCGGAATATTCCAGACATCCTTTTTAGGAATTTGTCTTGTTTCTCTACAACACCCTCATCATTGTATGTGTATCCTCTAGATAAATAGAACTCTTTATCAGTTTGTCCTTCTTTCTGGGGCAAAAACATGGGCACAATATATGGACACTGCCTGTGAAAATTTGCTTCTAAAAGTTTCCCAAACACTGGGAATTGTGACCACAGAGCGACAGTCACAGCTGCTAGGGGAAAGGCAGCCTCAGGGTTACTGGAAACAAGGAGGTCACCTTGCCTTACTATCTTTTTAGCCAGCAGTGCGGTGCAGTAAAATAGGCCTTGGGGATGTTTAGTAGCACACACATAGGTATCTAACACCTGGACATTTTCACCTTTTAGTAACTTGGCTAGTTTGTCAAATTTGTCCCTGATGTGGGATCCACTAACAGAAGATAGTGCATTTACTGGTGTGTTTACAGCTTTCTGACAGTCAAATCTGAATTTTTTCATGTTTGGGTTTTCCATCAAGTCTTTATATTGGCTTTCATAAGTTTCTAGAAAAACTCTGAGCTCCTCATAATAATTGTAGTTTTTAGCAGAGTAAAACATGGGTCTAACTGACTTAGTCGCTTCTGCTGCTTGTTTTTGAGCCTCTGCTAATTCAGCTGCTTTTAATTCCTGAGCTTTTTTTTCTTCCAATTCCTTTTCTAACTTCTTTTTTGCTTCTAATATTTCGTTTTGTTTATTGATTTCTTGTTGTTTCATTTCATTAATGTCATTAATGACTTTTTTTCGGATATTTTCAACATTAGAAGCCAGCACCTCAGCTTGGACCACATCTTTATCAGTGATAGTGCCATTCTTGCATGTATCCATTATAACATTGATGCTGCTGATTACTCCATTCAAAGATATTATATATTTATCAAATACTGTTTTTGCATGAGGTTCAGTTTGTAACACATTATTTAATTCATTATAACAAATACAAATTTTAGTATGACTATTTGTGATTGCAGCAAAGCGAGCTGTTGCTTTATCTTGCTCCTCTAAAATCCTGTTCATATTCTCCATTGTTTGTCTCTTTATGATTAGGCTCTGTTGTTCCTCTAGCTTAGCATTCTCAAGTAAAGATAAATTGTCATTTTCTTGAAGGCTTTTCAAGAGCTCAATTTTCCGTATTCTGCTCTCCAATGCTTTGCGTTTACATTCCTCACCCTGTTTGTTGCAGAATTTTGTCATAGCTTCGGCCCGGTTTGTGAGCATTCGTTCAATCAAGTCCTTGAAAAGTTCCTCCGCGTTTTCTTGTAATCTGGTATCATATTTTCTCATAAGTAATGTAAATCGAAGGTCGTCTTTAAGTTTGTCTTCAGTCTTATTTTCATTTATATCTTCATGATTATTATTTTCAGGGCTGTCTACAGGTGTTTCTTGTTTTTTAACTGGACTGTTAGGACCTATAGTTGCTTCTTTTACTAACGGACTTAATTCTGCGGCTTTTGTAAGTGCTGAAATACGGAGCCGACCAAAATCTGCTAAAGCATCGCTGATAGAGATATCTCCTTTCTTGGTGTAGCTTATATCTTCTAGTGAGTCGTAGGTTTCGTTCATTTTTATCAGACAACGCACTTCTAATTGTTAAAATAAGTATTCAAATCAGTAAGTAAAAATTAATTTCCGCAACATTTACAAAAATAACCTGCTCAACTGTTCATTTAACTGACATTTGTTTTTTTTTGTTAAGCGACAGACTTTTGTAGCATTGGAATTATTTTTTATTTATGTTTATAGCGACATTTTTGTGGCGTAATGGGGGTAGTGTAGTATATAATACTACTCTTTGTTTTGTAGTCTTCTCATCAGAACCTGGCACTCATGCCTGGCAGAAAAGATGAACACATTCACCTAACATGAATACTGTGCAACAAACTATGTGCTTGTGGCGTACGCGTAGACACTGTCTACGGTTTGTATACCTAGCTTTTTCTGGGAGTAGAGAAAAACAACAATAAATAAATAAATATTTCACAACATCACATACACTGATCTGACTCCGAGATAGGTAGCTCAAGCACCTGTGTTACGGATATCAGAATCAACAGTGGGATTACAAATATATACGTATAATACTTTTCTTTTGTAAATACATACTTAAAATACATAGGGAACACCCAGACCAATACAAATAGACATGTTCATGCACACAAATGTTTGTACTGTGCGGGAATCGAACCCGCAACCTATGGACCAAAGGCAGCGTTCACTACCACTATTCCAAACGGGTCACAATTTAGTCTATGCTGTATTGGCGCGAAAATATGACAGTTTTAATGACAGCTGATTCAAGTTTATTTTTTGGTTATGTGTGAAAAATATTTGCTTTAATTAGTTTTTATGATGGTTCTTCAAAATACAGGAAAATATAGAGCTGATAGAGAAGAATCCAGTAAAAAAGATGCAGGCACATCATCAGGAGCAAGGTTTGTATTATGAGTTGACAACACAAGCACTTCTAATTGAATATTTGCTAGGAGACTCAAAACTATTTACTCTTATAATTTTCTTCCTCTCAACAGGGAAGAATCATCAGAGACCCGTATCAGGGTGGCCTTGGAGAATGATCGAATTGATTCGAAGTACGGATTTGATCGCGTACGCGATGCGAAGGAGAGGACAGGTTACCTGATAAATATGCATACTGTAAGCATAATATTATTATTTTATTTAAAATTGCCTATGCAGTATGTTGACAATAAATTCCGGATACTTTTCACCTTGCTATTCAAGGTTATTTTCTCATTCTCCAAAATATTTCAAACAAATTAATTTTTGATCTTTTTTTTAGGGCAATCTTTTGCAATTTATTATTATGTAAATAACACACTTCAAAATTTCATCGCGGGTTCAGGCGGGTTCGCCAATCCAGGTGGCTTGTCTCCTGAAGACGAGATGAAATTTTTAAGTGTCTTATTTACTTAACCAATTAATTTTATTTAGTTTTAAAAAGTAAATAATCTAAAATATTTACAAGTGCCATGTTACAAGTGAATCAATATTTTAAATGCTTGTATCCATTAATTTTGTTATACCTAGTTGGTTAAGTTCATTGTCTGAAACCCCTGTGTAATCTCCAATAAAATCTAATAATGTTTCTTTGTGTTTTTAATTTTATGTAGAGTTTCAATTGCATAATTACCAGACCAGGGCTTAAAGATATCTGTTATTTATTATATATCATATTAGAAAATGAATAATTTAGCTGTAGAATTCTTTAAAAATTAAGGTTTTTTTCCTTTAAATATCTGTAAGTATGTTTTTTCAGGCTGAAATCTTGGATGAAGATAAAAGACTGGTGGCTGCTATGGACTACTACTTCATAGAGATGGATGGCACCAGGTTTAAGATCTCGCTGATGTTCCAGCCATACTTCCTGATCATGGCGCGCAAGGAGTGTGAGCAGGAAGTCATACAGTACTTGACCAAAAAATTTGCTGGCACAATACACAAAATTGAAGTAATTGAAAAAGAAGATTTAGATTTGGTATGTACATCCTTCTTATTGATAAAAAAAATCAATGACTGGTATAATCTATAAAAAATAAATATCTGTTGTTATAGCAAATAGTGCTATATTCAATACCTGCATTTTGTGAATATTATGAAGGATTTGTTTTCAAACAGTACTGTTGTACTTATAACAAATTAAAAACATTTCAGCTTAATCATCTATCAGGCTTAAAACAAAGTTACATAAAGCTTTCCTTCATGTCTCAAAATGAAATGATGAAAGTGAGAAGAGAAATACTCACAGCGGTGAATAAGAACAAAGAGAGGGAGAAGAAGGATGCAATTTACGCGGAGATGCTGACGAACGCGCTGACTAGCGCCGCGGCGCTCGAGCACGCCAAGAAGACCACGGACCACATGGAGAATATATTGGATATCAGGTACCTACCTGTTTCAGATTTTACCTATAACTGACCTACTACTTTTTTAAGTGATATGTGGCAGACGAGCAGACGGATCACCTGATGGTGATTGCCACTTCCCCCAAGACGGTACCTTCACTGACTCGCCGAAACACAAACATAGTGCAGGTGCTGCTTTACATCGGGCTTCTGTAATCACTCTGTTCGAGCTGGCTCATTTAACAAGGAATTTTTCATCTGTTGTTATCATCATCGTCAGCTATTTCGTTAGTTATATCATCACTGTTGGGCATAGGCTTCTCCAAAGCTTGCCACTCTAATCTTTTTGTCCCTCCTGCCAGACATTTTGCGCAAATCATCACTCCATCTGTCTTGAGGCGTCCTACGCTACGTTTACTGAAACGCGGTTTCCACTCCTAAACTTTTTTATTTAAAAGTTGTGCTGTTACACCTAACAGTAACACTGTGCACCCACAATGCCATGTCTTTTGTTATAATGCTTGGAACCACTCAAGAATATATTTCTTTTTCCAGAGAACATGACGTGCCATACCATGTGCGCGTTTCAATAGACATGGAGATTTTCTGCGGCACCTGGTACACCGTCAAGAGCAGGGGAACAGAAACGCCAATATTCACGAAGCGTGACGACATCCTTGAACGCCCAGACCCCATTGTCTTAGCCTTCGACATAGAGACGACCAAACTGCCACTGAAGTTCCCGGACTCACAGACCGACCAGATTATGATGATCTCATACATGATTGATGGGCAGGGGTATTTGATCACTAATAGGGAAATTATTTCAGTTGATGTTGAGGATTTTGAATACACACCGAAACCAGAGTTTGAGGGGTGAGTAATTATGGAAATCAATACACATTACACACATCATCATCATCATCATCAACCCATTTAAGTCCCCACTGCTGGGCCACGGGCCTCCTTCAATCACATGAGGGGTAATTGCCATACTCACCACGCTTGGCAGACGGGTTGGCAAGGGTTTTGATATAAATGCAGAGTTTTCCTTCTCTGGGTGCTGATGATCATGCCTGCAGCTTTACCTTAGTCGCCTTTTACGACACCTCGGTAAGAGTGAGGGTGGCCTATTCTACTCTGCTGGGGACCACACAGCTCACATTACACACAATTGTCTACATCGTGATAGATGGCAGCCGCGCAGGCGGATCACCTGATGGCAAGATTGCCATCTACGTGATTTTTGCCGCCTGTGGATACCCGTAACACCAGTGGAGTCCAAAGTGCAAGGTTGCAAACCTTGTAACTCACCTTAAACTCGGATTGGGCGTCCAGTCACTGCCACAGCGAAATACAGCACAAGCTTCACGCCAGTTTTCTGTGAGGCTCTGGTCGACACGGCACTTTCATGCTGAAGCGTGGCTCTTGCACAGTGAATTTTATTTTCCGAATCCCACCTTAATGTAAAGCACATTTGGTTCAATATCAATGGTGGAATTATGATAGATAGTATAATAACCCAATGTGTTATCTGTACTTGCAGAAAAAATACTGTTACGTAGAATGTAGCTTTATTGTATTTTTCAGACAGTTTATAATCTTCAATGAGGAGAATGAGTTGGCGTTGATACAAAAATTCTTTGATCACATCATGGATGTTAAACCACACATTTTCGTCACCTATAACGGTTAGTAACAAATTCTTTATTCTTGCCACTTTTATGTAACTTTTCAACAAAGATTATTTAATGTAGGTAACATATTAGATACCTTGGCAATTGCCTTCCATTTTTTCGACAGGTTTTGACACATTATTATGGAGGTAAATGATATGAAAATAAATTTTCGCATTCGTTGAATTGAGTAATGGGGTATTTTACGCATCGTAAACACAGGTCTTAGGGTCTAGAAGCACTATGCGTTGTTCAGTGGGAAAATGGTCTCCTCTTGGCGTGACGCGACGAATGTGCTCGATGACAGCAATTTGTGTGCAATAATATTAGGTTGGGGAAAAAGTTTTTTCGCATTTTTTAAGAAAATTCAAAACATTTTTTAATATATTTATTAGGTCTGCCAACATTGTTACATTACAGCATGTGTGTTGCAAAATTAATTAATATCTAAAGATTAGAATGTAACAACAATTACAGGCAAACACAGCATCAGTACGTAAATGACAATTAATTCCGGACCCGACCATTCATGTACAATCAACAGCACATCTGGGCAACATTAACAATCCAATTTCTAATTTGATATTGATTCATAGTGTTCTTATTTAACAGCAGGTCTGAATAACCTACCGTTGCATTTAAGCACATTACTTACTTTTTATTAACAATCTTGACACTTAATCTAGCATAATTTAATATCTAAATTATTAATTATTAGTATCAGCCTATAAATTGTCCCACTGCAGGGCAAAGGCCTCCATCATAGAAATCAAGTTATCGCTACTATTATGGGGTTAGGCTTAATCACCACGCTTGCCAATTGCGGATTGGTGATCACAAACCCGAGTTATGTTCGAAAAATTCGATACATACTTTCCCCTAGACCCGGGAATTGAACCCAGGACCCCGAGATCACGGCCCGGTACTTAACCCACTAGACCATCCGGGCGTTGTCTATCGTTCGTTGACGTATCGGGCGTTGTATAATATCTAAGTACTTATTGTATATATAGTTTATTTACATTTAACTAAAGTATGTATGTACCATTTTGTTCGATAACCTTTGGCCATTTTGTAGGTAGGGACATGATCATATTGCTATAAAAATTTTGGGACTTTTCATCAAACTACCGCGACAAGTGGATTTGGCAGTCCTCTCGTGATGTTAACCTAACACTGCCTAAAGAATTCTGAAGAGATCGAAACAGGTGAAAATCTGAAGGTGCAAGGTCAGGGCTATACGGCGGATGCATTAACACCTCCCAGCCAAACTCTCTTAATTTTTGCTGGGTGTTTATAGATGTGTAAGGTCTAGCGTTGTCATGATAAAACACCACACCCCTTCTGTTGATCAATTCCGGCCGTTTTCTCTCAACTTCTTGGTTTAATCTTATAAGTTGTTCGCAGCAGAGTTCAGAATCGATAGTCCTGCCTGGTGGTAACAGCTCATAATTAATAATGCCCCTCCAATCCCACCACACAGTCTGTGAAGCCTGACCGGCCTTTGACCACGACCTTTTTCGTACGTTCTTGTCGTACGTGATCCACTTTTCATCACTAGTTATCAGCTTCTTAAAAAATGATTCGGTTTCGTTACGTCGTAACAAAGAAGCACAAATGAGTACACGGTTCATTAGGTTTCTTATAGTGAGCTCGTGAGGTACTCATATATCGAGCTTTTTTGTGTACCCAGCTTTTTTCAAATGCGCCAAAACTGTTTTGTGGTCAATTCCCAGTTCTTCAGCTACGTCGTAATTACTGATATGTCGATCTTGCTCCACTTTTACAAAAATGGCATCCATTTTATCCATAATAGGGCGACCAGAGCGAGGTGCATCTTTGACATTAAAATTTCCGGATTGAAAACGCTTAAACTAAATTTGTGCTACTCTCACAGACACTGCACTAGGTCCATAAACATCGCAAATTTTTCGCGGCCTGCGTTGCATTTTTACCTTTTTTGTAGTAAAATTTTAAAATGTCTCGATTTTTTTCATTAGATCTCGACAGTTCGAAAAACAAATGAAAATCACAGATTTTCCTAATTTGAATTTGGAATTATGTTCTTTGAAATTTTAACTTTCAATGATACCAAAACCAGCCAGATACATATACTATAGCCAAAGAGATTTTATTACAAGTTCATACATACTATTATGTGAAAAGACTTTTTCCCCAACCGATATGCCGCGTCTCTTTTCTCCATAAACTGGTGTCACTCCAGCTCTTCAGTCTTCGAAGGATAGGATTATAGGATTAGTGTCGAAAAAATAATTATTTTGATCAGTTGTATGCCTTAGGTTGAAATCCTGACCCTCTTTGGCCACGCGTAGTATCTTGGAATAGGCAAATGCGTCAAAGTTATGTCGTATGGTTGCAGGCGACTTCTTCGACTGGCCGTTCGTGGAAGCGCGCGCCGCGTCGCTGGGGCTGGACATGAAGCAGGAGATCGGCTTCAGCAAGCTCACGGCGCGCGACGCCTGCTACGCCTGCCGCCCCGCCATGCACATGGACTGCTTGTGGTAAATACTTACCTGGAAGGAGACTTTACCATAAATAAATAAATAAATATAAATATTTCACAACATCACATACATTGATCTGACTCCAAGATAGGTAGCTCAAGCACCTGTGTTACCGATATCAGAATCAACAGTGGGATTACAAATATATACATATAATACTTTTCTTTTGTAAATACATACTTATAATACATAGCAAACACCCAGACCAATACAAACAAACATGTTCATGCACACAAATGTTTGTACTGTGCGGGGATCGAACCCGCAACCCTTGTATCAGAGGCAGCGTTCACTACCACTGTTCCAATCGGGTCGTCAAAAAATCATACATAAATCACTACATAGATCTTTATAACTACGCAACGGATTTTGATGCTGTTTTTTTTAATAGATTAGTTAATTCAAAATTAATGAATGAATGCTGCATTTATTTCGACACATATATAAAACAGGAGAGAAACATACGATTTATACACACAATTTGACGTTACAATACATCAAAACAATATATATATATATACATGTCGAATTGAGAACCTACTCCTTTTTTTTTAAATCGGTTAAAAACAGTAACAATAAGTACATGCATGAAAATGCGTGTGCCGAAATAGGCGCCCGCTCAGCATAATGTCACGACGCTGGTTTTCAGCGGGTTACCCGTGTGTCGTGTATTTTTTAATAGGGTAGATAGGCAGAAATAAAATAATAATAACATAAAATTAGCACACATCACTAGGGGCAGCTAAAACTTATTAATACTAGGACAATAATAGGAAGACTAGATGGTAAGACAAAGTAGAAAGAGAGAAAAAATACATATAAAGGTAAGGTTTATTTATAATATACATGCACTAGTGGCCCGCCCTCACTTCGTTTCGGGACATTAGTTCCATTTTATACCATTAGATGGCGCTAGGGGTCGATTACATCGTGTAAGCGTTTCGTGTTTTCGGATTATCTATAAGCGTTGTTGACACTGTAAAATTTACCTCCTTATAATAGATAATATAGATAGATAAAATTCCACCCGTGCGAAGCCGGGGTAGGTCGCTAGTACTGTAATAAAAGTTCGTATTTGTAGAAACCAGTGGCGTAGCATGCCTCAACCTAGTAATGGAATAATTAGCAATAGCAAATAGCAATGCTATTTCATAAATAGCAATAGTTAAATTTTTTGATGTTGCTGATTTTCGTAATTTCAAAATTCATCTATAGCCCGAAGCCGTTTGAAATCCCGATAGCGCACAAAATCATGATAGCACATCAATAATATTAGCACGATCATTTATATTAGCATAAATATCATATTAGCATAGCTATAGCACGTAGCATGCTATTCTTGAAAAATAGTATGATATGATGATGGAAAAATAGCAATAATTGCCAACATTACCTCAGACAGGCCCTGTATCAAAATTTGCTGGCGGGCCCAAACGCAGGGGGAATCCAAGAATGTCTAAGGTTGGAAAGGTTAGATATGAAATATACTAAGAGATCAGTCATATAAATCTTTCAGATTTACCTTCTCATCATCTGAGTGAGTATTATGGAAATATGTTCTTGTGTGATGAGTGGCAGACGAGTAGACGGCAAGCGATTGCCGTTGCCCATGGAACTCAACACAAGTGCTCAATTTTTAGATAAATAATTAAAAGTCGACCGCTTATTCTCCGTTCAACGTTTGCTTGCAGTTGGGTGAAAAGAGACTCTTATCTGCCAGTGGGGTCGCAGGGGCTGAAAGCCGTGGCTAAAGCCAAGCTGCGGTACGACCCCGTGGAGCTCGACCCGGAGGACATGTGCCGCATGGCGGCGGAGCAGCCTCAGGTAAGCTCAAAATATATAGATCGTAATAGGCTAAAAGAACCATTTGATAAAAGTTCACAAGTAATAAAAAAAACTAAGAGAGAAGCCAATAGAAGAATTCAGCTAGGCATTTGGTAAACTTCGTCAAGTCTTCTTGTCACCCATCCCTCAAAGTCTTAAGTCGAAAGACTTCGACCAGTGCGTCCTTCTTACGGTGCCGAGACGTGGACACTCACGGCTGGACTAGTCCACCAGTTCAAAGTCGCTCAAAGAGTTATGGAAAGGGCTATGCTCGGAGTATCTCTGAAGGACCGCATCAGAAATGATGTAATCCGACAGAGAACCAGAGTCACCGACATAGCCCACCGAATTAGCAAACTGAAGTGGCAGTGGGCTGGTCATATTAGCCGCAGAACTGACAGCCGTTGGAGCCGTAAAGTCCTTGAGTGGAGACCGCGACTCGGTAAGCGTAGTGTAGGACGCCCTGCGACAAGATGGGATGATGACATTCAAAGGCTGGCTGGTGTGGGCTGGATGAGAGTGGCCGAAAATCGGGAGCAGTGGCGTGCATTTAGGGAGACCTATGTCCACAGTGGACGAGTGTGGGTTGCTGATGATGATGATGAAAAAAAAAACTTAGTTTTCAAATTCTGTTCAAAATAAAATAAATGTTATTAAAATCAATACACTTTAAAGAGGGCAGCTGTACTGATAACGTACTTTTCGCCTTATAGCTATACCGCTACAAAGTCGACTATGCTATGGTTCGCGGGACGCGGGAACGCGGAATGCGCTCGATCAATGTAAAAAGTTTATATTCTGTTTGGGACAATCAATCAGTCGGTTGACAACCGACTTGTCAACTGCTCAAGCCTCAATGATTTTTTTTTCGATTGGTCAAGTCCACTCCGCCCCACCGCCCTCCCCCACTTCCCGCGTACCATGGGAACGTCGACTTTGTGTTCGCAAAGCTATTTGATTTACGGTAAGCCGATTGGCGCGCACGCCGTTGTTTTTACACATCACATACATTGAACCGACTTCGAGATATACTGCGTCAAGAAAGTCGTGACAGCGGAAATTTTGAGGAACTAACGTAGTTTCCTTGTTTTAAAACCAAAGGGGCTACCATACCTTATGATGTAAGCGGCAGTTGTGTCATCAACTATTTTCACGACATATCCCTTTAACCACGTGTTTTACCAACCATTCTGAACATTTGTTTTACGTCTTTTCGTAATTAGTCGAAAATGTTTTCGACTCCCCATACAAAATGACCAAGTCACGTGACCGACTTTGTATGAGAAGTTGAAATTTTTTTATGCGAATTTCCTAAAGTCATAGAACAAATGTTGTTCAGAACGTATTCTATACACGATGTAAATGTTCACAGATACACCCTGTAGCTCAAGCACCTGTGTTATGTTATTGTTACTGTCACTTATTATGTGATTCTTCTAGGAATCTTAACATACTCAATACTCAATTCTTTATTGCTTCCATAGTGTACATAACAGATGGTGAAGTATAACAAAGCGACCACTATAGACCCAGTTAGGGCACTGCAATATGAGAGGGAACAGCATTTTATCTAAAATTATTATGATATAACCCGGCTAGTATGTTATTGTGATATTTAATTAAAATTGTATGTAAGTAAGTTTTTAAATATAAGCATGTATGAATTTTATTGTTATTCCCATATAATAATAATAATAATATATATATTGAGGTGAGAAAATATGTATTTAAAGTATAATGGTGTATATTGCAATAAGAGGATGGAACAAAGTTAGCAGGTATATTATAAGTATACCTATTATATTTTGTCAGTTAAATATTCCTTTACAACCTGTGCGGATAAAGAATGGGATCAGAAATGGCGGCGCATGTATTCACTTCTCGCTCGCACACCCACGAGTGCGTGTATAGACGCAAATAGTGTGCGAGCGAGAAGTGAAAAGATGCGCCGCCATTTGTGATCCCATTCATTATCCGCACAGGTTGTACAGTGTAATAGCATTTTTTGTTAACAATTTTGTTTAATAAATTTTTTATCACTTTCATCTTCCTTAATTTTTTCTGGTAGCTTATTGAATATTTTTATGGACCGTCGCCATGAAATATCGCCTTATAAAAGCATGTTTATAAAGAAATTTAAAATTATTTTTAGGTGTTATCGAATTATTCGGTGTCTGACGCGGTGGCTACGTATTACCTGTACATGAAATACGTTCATCCCTTCATATTTGCACTCTGCACTATCATTCCACTGGAGCCGGATGAGGTAAGTTTTTTTATTGACTATTTACCTTCAAGTACCCAGAGAACAGTTTACTCCTTTCTAAAAGGTCGGCAACGCATGAGCTACCTCTTACTTACCATCAGGTGAACCGATTGCTCGTTAGTCACCTTTGAAAATAATAATAAGAAATCTAGTTATGAAGATATTTGGTATAGGGGTCAGTCTAAGTCTAGCAGCGATAAGACCGCCGAGATTGTATTTACCAGTGAGTTCTTTAAAATTTTGTGCAATGATAAGTATCTACCTTTTTTTATTTGATAGGGGGCAGACGAGCAGACGGATCGCCTGATGGTAAGCAATTGCCGCCGCCCATAGACTCCCGCGACACCAGTGGAGTCACAAGTGCGCTGCCAACCTTTAAACCCCCTTTCCACTGGATTGGGCCTCCGGTACCCTCACTCATGCAGCGAAACAGCACAGTGCTGCTTCACGCCGGGTTTCTGTGAAGCCGTGGTATCACTCCGGTCGAGCCGGCACATTCATGCCGAATTTATGATCTAAACTACCTGCATCTTCTGGTCTATGAAACCTAGTCTGCTTTCAGCGTTCAAATGATCCCTTTAAGTCTTGACACTATTATTTCGCAGAACGCCCTAGTTTGAAACCAGACGATTAATGCGCATGTTGTTAAAATACATTGGAAGTTTCTACCAGCTCTGGGAAGACTCTATGCACTTGTATCAGTCGTTAGTGATGATATCACTACGCACGGGGACCACAGCGCGGGCGCGCGGGACGAAGACGAAGGATATGTATATCCTTCGTCTTCTTACAACCCAGCATTAAAACTAAGCAAAACCATTTATATTGTAATCATTTTTCATTAATTAAATATCTGCTTAATCAATATATAATCCTGAAACTACTCATAGTGACCATGAATATTTAAATCATATTTTTCATACCGGTACACTTTCTGTGAAAATCGCCCATACACGCGCGCGCGCACCCGCCTCCCGGGACAGACCTCACCGATCACGGAACCGCACGCACGTCTTACTGGTTGCTTATAAGCTCACTATTTTTGGTCTTAATATACCTAGTTTTACAGTCCGCGTCTTTTACTTCATCACCTCAAGAAAACGTAGGCTCCGAAGCACACTGCAGAGGACTACGCCAACAGTCGTTGAACAGAGTTATTTTTGTAATTCCTTTAGGTGCTTCGGAAAGGCTCAGGCACGCTCTGCGAGTCGCTGCTTATGGTGCAAGCGTTTCACGCCAACATCGTCTTTCCCAATAAGCAAGTGGAAGAGCTGAACAAACTGACCAACGATGGTCACGTGCTGGAGACGGAGACCTACGTCGGCGGTCACGTTGAGGCTCTGGAATCTGGTAAGTATTTTTTTTTATATGAGAGGTTGCAGACGAGCAGACGCAGACGAGCAGAGGCGGAATTGCTTACCATCAGGATCACCTGATGGTAAAAAAATCCAAAAAAGCAATTCCGCCGCCCATTGACACCCACCCGCAACACCAGTGGAGTCACAAGTGGAGTCACACTGCCAACCTTTTCCCTTTCCCCCCATTGGGCCTCCGGTAACCTCACTCACATGGCGAAACACAGCGCAGGCGCTGCTTCACGCCGGTCTTCTGTGAGGCAGTTGTATCACTCCGGTCGAGCCGGCCCATTCATGCCTAAGCGTGGCTCTCCCACATTGAAAAGTAGCTGATGACATCCTTATCTGTGTCCCTAAACCCCTGTGGTTAATCAATGCTTTATTGCTTTGATAGCCTTGGGAGTGGAGAAATGCAGGAATTGTACAAGTATTAGGCCAGAATTAAAGGGGACATTCGTTTTCTGGACTAGTCAATACTTAAAATATGTCCTACATCAGTCTAGAGGTCAGTTTTGCAATGCATCTGTGGTGCGTTGTAAGACACTATCCCTCCTCTTTATCTTGTTTGCATGTGGATTTTAGTTTTAAGTTAATTTTAGTTTAATTTTAAATTTTAATTTTATTGTAACTGTTAGCTTTCGATTGATTTTCTGTCTGTGTATACATGTTTTTGTATTGCGATCGGGCACTTGTCGAATGTATTGTATAAATTATTCTTATTAGATTGTAATATGTTTTGTATACCAAATAAAATAAATAAGTAGCTAGGTACACTAAAGTAATCTATTTTTTTTTCTTTTTTTTATTAGAATAGCCGGATATTTGGCCACAATCTCACCTGATGGTAAGTGATGATGTAGCCGAGGATGGATCATGCCTGTCTAGTAACAGCCTATTCACTCTTTTCTTGAATACGTTCAGATCATAGCGTTCAGGGAACACATCTTCCGGCAGAGAGTTCCGTTCCTTAGCCGTACACAACATGAATGTACATTTGAACCGTTTGGTACGTGTTGCCGGTATTTCTACCACATAAGGGTGGTAACACCTTCTCCGATCTTACTTGAATTCCTTTGATTGCATCCTTGACAAATGGTCTTTCTCTTTAGAAATGTTTACCAAAAAATTAAAACCAATAATTGGTATTCACTATGGTACGATTGCCCATCTGATGTGGGCCTCAGGAATATGTCGTGATTTGTTTATTTATTAAAGAACACAGACAGTTTACAATCATTACAGATAATAACTTAACATATTAAATTAACTGCAGTCTAGATCGTAATCCAATAAAAGTGTTCCTAGCGTGTTTAAAATTAGTCTTTTTTTATCAAATTTAAAACAGTTGGTGCATCACTAAACAAAAATAATACATAAAAAAAAGGTGCACATTGAAAATACATTGTGCATTACATTAAATTCAAAATAATAATAATAAAAAAAAATAAGACTACATATTATTATAATTATAAAATTAACAGTACTAAGTATTAAAGAGGGTTTTGAGACTCCTCCTGAAAACATTTGGATTGGCAGCAAAGATATCGATACCATGTTTCAGATCGTTATATTCGCGACACATGCGGACTATGGGGTTGAAGAAAGAAGTATTGTTTTTTATAAACTCTTACAGAAAATAGTTTAGGGTTACCATCTGATGTGGGCCTCCGGAAATATGCGTGTTTTGTTGTTTCTTCATTCTGACCTGTCTTGTGCAACTTGACGTCATTCTCCTAGGCGGCGATAGCGTGGACGACCAACTGATCGCTCAGCCAGAGTGAGTTAACACTCTTTCATGATTTATTTCAGGAGTTTTCAGAGCTGACATAAAATGCAAGTTCCGGATCGTACCATCAGCCGTGGACAAGCTCATAGACACCATAGAGAAGACCATGAAGCACGCCCTCGAAGTCGAGGAGGGGATCCCCCTGGAGCTGGTCACTAACTTCGACGAGGTGTGCGGGGAGATCAGATCCAAACTGCAGCACATGAAAGACCACCCGAGAAGAGATGAGAACCCACTCATTTACCACTTGGATGTAGGCGCTATGTATCCCAACATTATTTTGACTAATCGGTAAGTGGTCGATATGGAAGGATTAGAGTATTTACACATATCATTATGGTTCTAGAATCAGTATAAACCAAAAATAAAATAATAACATCCCAACCGATTACGGCTACGGCGGCCAATCCAACGGTCAGCCACGTACGAAGAATATATTATAGTGCTCAAGCGTGTGCGCAAACACAAGTGCACTCTCTAATTCCAAAATATAACTGTGTATGAGTATGTATGGTTCGATTTGACGACCCATTTGAAACAGTGGTAGTGAACGCTGCCTGTGATCCAAGGGTTGCGGGTTCGATCCCCGCACAGTACAAACATTTGTGTGCATGAACATGTCCGTTTGTGTTGGTCTGTATATAGTATGTATTTACAAAAGAAAAGTATTATATGTATATATTTGTAATCCCACTGTTGATTCTGATATCTGTAACACAGGTGCTCGAGCTACCTATCTCGGAGTCAAATCAATGTATGTCATGTTGTGAAATATTTATTTATTTATAGAGATCGTTTATCGAGGTTATACCGGGATATCAAATGAGTTATCATAAAGTCTACTTACTGTGTACCTATTTTACTGAATAATTCCATAAAAATGTTGCACAAATGGATAAAGACATACTTATGACGATCTTATCGCTAGTACCCATACCTTAATAAATAGAGATAGGCGCCATCTATTGATGTTTTCCTCAAACAAAGTTTCAATATTGTTCTCAGATTGCAACCTTCAGCGATGGTGAACCCGAGCATATGCGCCGTGTGCGACTATAACAGGCCGGGAGCCACTTGCCAGAGGCATATGGAGTGGATGTGGCGAGGAGAATACTGTGAGTATACAGATAGGTGGAAAAAAAAATTGGGCCCTGGAGGGAAACTACCCTAAATCCTTTAGTTAGGGAAACGTTGGTAAAGAGATAAAACTGTATTCAATTTTTTTTTATTGTGCTTGTTATTGCGCCACAGTTATCTCGGCGTGGTTCGGCATGAAAGAAAGAAACCATTTATTGACCACATCACATTATATATAAAACAAAAAATAAATAAAGACAGTACAGAGCATAAAAGTTGCGTCCAACAAGGCTCAGTCTCATTATATGCTGCAACTGCCGCAAGCAGCAGCTGCAGCGCTGGTTTTCAGGCTGGACCTTCGGTGACTGCCTTTGCGTTAGAAAAAATATATAAATATTGACATTCTATTGGCATTGTATTATTGGCATGAGACAGACATACTATACGGAACGTGTGCTGTATGATTCGGAGGGTAGGGCTAGAACAAGCCGCATGGGCTGATGCAATTCAAAGGTTTTAAATTAGTGTCTAGTGGTTTTTAGTGTATAAATTTGTGTTTATTTGTGCAGTGAAGTGCCGCAAAGTGATCCTAATAATAAGAATCGTTGGATTGTATCGTTTTTAACTCTGCTATTGTGTGTCGAGTGCGTTGTCTCGTGACAATTTGCTTGGACCTAATGGAGTCTTAAAACCCGCGATTGCTTTTAGAGTGATATCCGCTGAATCCGTAGGTCGATAAAACGTAAAACACCGGCGTTTTATTGAGTGACTGTGACTTTGACTGACTTCGACTGTTGACTACCTACTCATTCTCAATAATTTACTTGACATTGGCGAATAATCTTCGGGTAGAGCCATAATAAAAAAAAATAGACACGGGATAAATGATTATACTTGTCAGCTCTAGCTAGCCAAACTTCTATATCTATTATTTTTTGCTTATACACCGGCGAATACTTCGGTCCTTACGGTTATAATGTTTGTTATTACAGTGCCAGCAACTCGAAGCGAATACCAACGGATCCAACAACAATTGGAAACTGAAAAGTTCCCCCCACTACACCCCGGGGGGCCTACCAGAGCTTTTCACTCTCTACCAAAAGAGGACCAGGTATTTTTGATATTCTATTGAATTGGTTTCTCTATGGTCGCACGGGACACAAATAGTCAGAAATGCTCTTTCATGTTTTGTTTTTAATTACATAGGTGGCAGACGATCAGACGGATCACCTGATGGTAAGCGATTGCCGCCGCCCATGGGTGTCCATGCAACACCAGTGGAGTCACAAGTGTGCTACCAACCTCTGAACTCCCCTTTCCCCCTCGGATTGGGTCTCCGGTACCCTCACTCACGCACCGAAACACGGCACAGTGCTGCTTCACGCCGGTTTTCTGGTAATTGAATATTGTTTAATTTGTTTGTTTTTATTTTTTCAACCATAATGGCGCTGTGACTTATAGGTATGGTGGCTACCATACCTACGCTTGGGTAAGCGTGAAAGGTTCCGGGTTCGATTCTCGGTTAGGTCAACATAGAAAACAAACTTTTCTAAATTTTAAATCTTCTAGGCATACGCGTATTTTTCTAGAGCTCATCAACGCATTTCATCACGTGAGATAGTGGTAATGCGTTAGCCTAATAATTAGTTAAAAAATTGTCTTGGGTCTGGATGTCTTGAGATACCCATGGCTTCGAAATTTAGTACTCACAAGGAATGCTCTAATTCAAGTAGTCTCATCTTTGTTTAATATTTTCGTAAAATATACATATATCGATTATTTGTTTATAGGCAGCATATGAAAAGAAAAGATTGGCTGATTACTGCAAGGTGGCATATAAAAAAACGAAAGTCACAAGAACTGAAGTCCGGACCACGACAATATGTCAGAAGGAGAACTCTTTCTATGTGGACACGGTGCGAGCATTCAGGTTGGTACCACTACTTTACCATTAATACCATTTAATTAAAAATATGATTTAGGTGGCAGATGAGCCGTCGGATCACCTGATGGTAAGCGATTACATGCATGCATCACCAGTGGTGTCACAAGTGCGCTGCTTACCTTTCAACCCCCTTTCCCCTGGATTGTTCCTCCGGTACCCTCACTCACGCATCGAAACACAGCGCATGCACTTATTCACGCCGGTTTTCTGTGAGGATGTGGTATTAGTCCGGAAGAGCCGGCCCATTCATGCCGAAGCGTGGCCCTCCCACTGTTACATCTCCCACTTGTTTGATTGACGACCCCTTTGGTGTAGTCGTTTTATAGTTAGTTACAGAAAGTTTATTACTGTCCATGACCAATCCAAATAGTTATCTTTGGAGCTCGCGCTGTCGCACGGTTATAGCTTTCGATTAGTCAAGCACACAAACCCCTCCACTGGTTGGTCCAAAGAGAAAATATATTTTTTCGTTTGGTCAAGCGTCTCGCGAAACATGGGAAGGTCGACATTATAGCGGTAAAGCTAAAGTTTTATGATCTTTATAGATGCTCTTAAGAGCATCGTTTGAGAAGGACAGAAATTAGATAGTTACAGAATGTCACATGTGATGTGTGTGTGTGTCTATTGACCTATTATATAATAGGTATAATATTATATATTAGAAGTGTGAAAATGATGTCTTATTATAATAAATTGTAAACTAATATGATTGACATGCATGTAATAATAATGACATTGAATTGTAATTTATGTATCAAATATTAATATTTATATTCATATACCTTTACGGTGAATCATGGCTGCACCTAACAATATTTTATTTAATATCTTGTAACACTTACCCATATTTATTAATGAATAAATGATTATGACCTTTTTTGGACAGGTTAGTTAGTAGTGTACATTAACGAATTCTGTCTGAGTGTACAACACCCACTTGTGACTCCGCAACGCACGGCAACGCACTTGTGACTCCGCTGGTGTCTATGGGCGGCAGCAATTGCTTACCATTAGGCGATCCGTCTGCTCGTCTGCCACCTATTGCATAAAAAAAACCCTGTCAATGTCTCTTTAAGGCCAAATCAAGGTTGTTGCAGTGTATTTAGTTTCAATTTATAAATAGTCATCATCATCATCATCATCAGCCCATTTAAGTCTCCACTGCTGGGGCACAGGCCCCCCTCAATCACATGAGGGGTAATTGCCATACTCACCACGCTTGGCAGACGGGTTGGCGAGGGTTTTGAACTAAATGCAAAGTTTTCCTTCTCTGGGTGCTGATGATTATGCCAGCAGCTTTACCTTAGTCGCCTTTTGCGACACCTCGGTAAGAGCAGGCCTATTCTACTCTGCCGGGGACCACACGGCCAGTAAATAGTCAGATAGATACTTTATTTATTAAATTAAAATTTTATCTCACCAGAGACCGTCGTTACGAGTACAAAGCCCTCAACAAGCAGGCCAAAGCGAAGGTAGCAGAAGCCGTAGCGAGCGGCGACGCGGCCGAGATCAAGTCCGCCAAGAGCCGCGAGGTGCTCTACGACTCGCTGCAGCTCGCGCACAAGTGTATCCTCAACTCCTTCTACGGATACGTCATGAGGAGAGGGTGAGGGAACAGTTGATACCTATCCTTGACATTGCGTAGTTTGATAGTCAATGGTAAGGTAGATTGATATAGGTTGACTGCCTCGTTGGCGCATTGCGTCGCACTTTAAAGTGACGGCTGCGCTTGGGTTCCCGGGTTTGATCCCCGGGTCGGGCCAAAATGTGTATCTGAGTTTTTCTGTCAAGAAATTCTCAGTGTCAGCCTGGAAGTCTTGAAGTTGACGTAAAGTCCTTGGTCTTGCGCACGATCCCTCTCCGGTCGTGTCACACTGGTGTACCATCGGAATATGAGGGCAAGGGAATAGAGAGTGCACTTGTGTTTGCGCACACACTTGAGCACTATAATATATCCTGCGTAAGTAGCTGATCTTTGGGATTAGCCGCTTTAGTCGAAATCGGTTGAAGGATATTATTTTTATTATTATTAGATAGATATACACAAAAACAAATACCGGTATGGTATGAGGTTAGCGACGCGGCCGAGATCTAGTTCGCCAATTTATCCTGATTGGACGGCGATATATACGAGGCTCATATTTGGTGGAGGTAATAAACCTGGTACAAGGTATCTATTGCATCCTAATCTGCCACGCTGGAGTAATTTCAAAATCCCTTCTTGGGCTCCCCGACTTATAATGTAGCGTATGGCAAGAAAATAAAATTTTAAATCGTAATATACCATCTATAATTTTTCAAATCAAATCTTGATAGTATGATTTGCGAGGGCAGTAATTAGGTACAGTCTTCGCCTGGAGAGGGGTATGATGTAGTGTACTGAAATACTTAGGGTTTTATCATGGTTTTATTCATAAATACCTTTGTTAACTAAAACGGTGTTATAAAGCAATTTTCATTCTGTTTTCGAAAATTTTCTATGATTTATTTATGTTTCAAACGCCAAAATGTTTTTTTTCTTTTTTTTTTTATTAGAATAGCCAGACATTTGGCCACAATCTCACCTGATGGTAAGTGATCACCGCCGCCCATGGATATCAGCCACACCAGAATGAGTGGAGATGTAGTTGCCGGCCTTTTAAGAAGGTGTAGGCTCGTTTCTTGAGGATCGCAATGTCGTACCGGTTCGGAAATACCGCTGCGGGAAGTTGATTCCACAATGAGGCGGTGCGTGGTAGAAAAAAAGTTTAATTGAACGCTTATGAATAAAGCCGTTAATATTTTTTTTTTTAATTCATAATTCTTTATTGCGCTATCACATGTTTCAAAGTTGACAATTTAATATGGTACGTACGATGTGATACCCAGTAAGGGTGCCGACAAAACAGTGGTTCCGGTCCAATATTGAATGTTAAAATTATATTTGAAAAATTATGTACATCAATTCATTATTATCTAAAAATGAAAAAGAATAAAATATTTGGATAAAAATACAATAAAAATAAAAATCAATTAAACTTAACAAATCCAGTAAAAATAAATAATAGCAATCACAATTGAAAAACATACATGCATAAAACACAATTTAAATTTATTTTAACCTAATAAACATTTATTCTATCAATCTATTCAATCAACTAAAATTATTTAGAGCACGCTGGCACAGCATGGAGATGGCGGGCATCGTGTGCTACACGGGCGCCAACATCATCATGCGCGCGCGCGAGATCATCGAGCAGGTCGGCCGCCCGCTCGAGCTGGACACAGACGGTAGCTATCCGATAACCTCGTCGTTCCGACTGTGTCATTGGCAAAGCTGAGGCTTCGGAGCCCGGGGTAAGCTTTGACCATCATTGATGCAGGATTCGAGATGTATGGTAATGAGAATTAAACAACTGTCTATCTGATAACCTGTCTGAGGTAATTGTCATAAAATCTACTGTATGTTGATATACCAACCTCTCTGCGAAAGAGTCAGTGAACGGTGTTCGATTTCGTCTCAGAGATTAAAACCCGCCAAGTGCGAGTTGGACTCGCCCATGAAGGGTTTCGTAGCAGCAAGATATATGGAAGGTAAATTACGGTTTATAACGTTTTAAAAAAAAAACAGTTTTTTGCCATTTGGCTACGGAACTCTAAAATATACGTAGTATAGAAGTGTTTTTTAATCCTCTGATACGAATGATACGTTTTCATTTGTATCTGTACATTTCTTCTCAGATAAAAAATAGACAGATTAAAAACCAACTTTAAGGCGCAGGTGACTGTGCTTCTCGCTTCCGTCCGGTGACACACTTGCCAGGCTCCCGGATCACCTACTGTCCAAAAGCAATCTTGCGGAAGAAAATAAAAAATATATATTTTTACAGGCATTTGGTGTATACTGCCTGCCTCATTCCCAGAAAACGTAACCGTACACACGACTCATAATAAGAAGAAAAAAATTAACGTGTCATATCCAAACGCAGTATTAAACGCTATGGTAAAGGTACGTAGATGTATGCCCTACCCTTATATTGCAATTAACTGCCATACTCGGACTTCATTTAACTTTAATGGTCCATTAGTAAAAACAAATGATACTAAAATCTATAGTAAAAGATAAAGATAAAAAATTCTTTATTCAATTTAGGTCCACACAGAACACTTATGAATGTCAAAATAGGTACATAATATCTACCGCTGGTTCGGAATGTCGATTTCTACTGAGAAGACATCAGCAAGAAACTCAGTAGTTACTCTTTTCAAATATCCATGATGTTACAGAGTTTCCAATTGAAACTCTGTAACTGTAAGAAGAGAAAAAAAATACAATTATGAAAGTTAATAGACTACTATGAATAACAACTCAAAAAGATTAATCAATTATCATGACCAAGAATCCTTATCATTTAAATAGTCTTGTACACTATAGTAACCTTTCTTCATTAGGCAGGTTTTAATACGAGACTTAAACTTATCCAGTGATAGGTTAATGACATTTTGTGGTATCTTATTAAATATCTTAATACTTAAGCCAACATACGAATTACCGATTTAATGTAATGATTTAGTACTGAGATCGATGATTGAATTGAATCAATCAATTAGTGTTAAAGACTACTAATCTTAAATTGTTAGGTGGGGAGATTTATACAGATTTTTAACCTATAGGACTACTTCACAAACGACCAATACTTCGAACTCACCGACCCAGTGGAGAAAAAATATGAACAGCGCGCGGAAAACTCAATATTCTTTGAAGTGGACGGCCCGTACTTGGCCATGGTGTTGCCGGCCTCGAAGGAAGAAGGCAAGAAGTTGAAGAAGCGATACGCCGTGTTCAATTTCGATGGGTCCCTGGCTGAGTTAAAAGGTTAGTAATAAAGTATCGCAGTGTTAAATTAATTTTAAATGGATGGCACCAGTTGGCAGCACCGTCGATGTGCACGTTCCTTACAAACGAGCGGTCGCAGGTTTCTATTCTATATCATCCTAGTGGCTATCTCTACTGTGGTAGTTCATGCTCACCTACCTCTCAATAATAAAACCCACCAAAATGTTCTAAGGATTCGAAGTAAAACGTCGAGGAGAACTGCAGCTGATCAAGATATTCCAATCGTCCGTATTCGAAGCGTTCCTCAAAGGCAACGACCTGAAGTCGTGCTACGGCGCCGTGGCCAAGGTCGCCGACTACTGGCTCGACGTGCTCTACAGCAAGGGCTCCAACATGCCCGACTCTGAGCTGTTCGAGCTCATCTCCGAGAACAGGTAAATAATGAGGGTTTTTGCAAATACAATATCCGCTAGATAGCGTAATATAGGCATTTGGTCTAATTTCAACGACATAAGTTGTTTTGTACGACAATGCTATATAGCATTGTCGTTTTTGCACGTCAAAAAATAACCAATCACCATGTAGAGGCTGCATTACGCTGTCTTAATTTTTTTTTTAATCTTGAAAGTATCCCGTTGAATAACTTGTAAGTGTAAATTAAATATCATGTAGTAGGAGGAATTTTGTTACAGGGAATATATAGTAACTAGGTGGCACCACTTTCTATTGACTATCGTGGCCAATTAACTTTGTATAGTTAGCACCAGATGGCAGCACCGTCAACTATAGGTAGCAGCACTTTGTATTTATTAACAGGGCAAATTAAGTTCAAATGGATAGCACCAGTCGGCTTATGCTATCTATGTACAACTGTGATCGTTTTTACAAAAATATTGTAATCTATTATATTCTAGGTCCATGTCGAAGAAGTTGGAGGACTACGGCGGGCAGAAGTCCACGTCCATATCGACGGCTAAGAGGTTGGCTGAGTTCCTTGGCGATCAGATGGTGAAAGATGCTGGGCTGGCTTGCAGGTTCGTTCCTACTACTAATAGTTTTTCTTACTGCAATTCCTCTTTCCTTCAACTCTCGTTGTGAAACAGTTAGGCATTCGTTAATTTTTGTCGGAAGAGGTAATCTTACAGCAATAGTACGAGACCTGCGACAAGGATTGGAGGAAGGAAGGATTTACATCTCGGCTTTTCTGCATCTATCTTTCTTATCAAGGATAAAGGTGATGCTCGTAACTTAATTCACAACTTGTTAAAAACGCTCAGGAATATGACAAAAGAGAGGAAGTGGCTACCAAAGTTCGCACGGGTTGAGACGGTTGATGAAATGTAACTAAAATTTGGCTCATTCTATTCTCTCAAGGTTTATAATATCGAGGAAGCCCGAAGGCGCTCCGGTGACGGAACGCGCCATCCCGCTCGCCATCTTCCAGTCGCCGGCCGCCGTCAAGCGCCACCACCTGCGCCGCTGGCTCAAGGACAACAGCATCACTGAGGACATCGATATTCGCGACGTGCTGGACTGGGCCTACTACATTGAAAGATTGAGCGGCGCCATACAGAAGATCATCACCATACCGGCTGCCATGCAAGGGGTAACTGCATATTTCTGCTCTCTAGGCTCATGTTATTAAGGATACCTGAAAGACAACAGCATCACTGAGGACATCGATATTCGCAACGTGCTGGACTGGGCCTGCTACATTGAAAGATTGAGCGGCGCCATACAGAAGATCATCACCATACCGGCTGCCATGCAAGGGGTAACTGCATATTTCTGCTCTCTAGGCTCATGTTATTAAGGATACCTGAAAGACAACAGCATCACTGAGGACATCGATATACGCGACGTGCTGGACTGGGGTTAAGCGGTGCAATACAGAAGATCATCACCAAACCGGCTGCCATGCAAGGGGTAACTGCATATTCCTACTCTCTAGGCTCATGTTATTAAGGATACCGGAAAGACAACAGTATCACTACACACACAGTAGGACGAAGCATCACCGAAGGCGTCCATATAGGCGACGTGCAGGACTGGGCCTACTACATCGAGAGACTGAGCGGTGCCATTCAGAAGATCATAACCATACCGGCTGCCATGCAAGGGGTACTTACTTACAAGGCTTACTTTTACTCTGTAGGCTCATGATATCAAAGAATCTTTCACAAAGCAGCACAGAGGATATAAACATCCGTGATGTGCTCGACTAGACCTACTACATCGATAGCTAGATCCTCTTTTTAAAGATTGCGAAGGTCAGACAGCAGTCGTATCAATGTAATTACCAGATTTCCCCGGGCTCCGAAACAACTGCTTTAGACGCAACTGCGAATGACACGCTAATAAAACGATGGAGTGAAAGTCGATTTCGACTATAACTTTAAACTTTCTCTATCAGCTGGACAATCCAGTACCGCGAGTGCAGTACCCCGACTGGCTGCACAAGAAGATGCTGGCCAAGACGGACAAGTTCAAGACCAGGAAGATCACCGACATGTTCTCGGCCAAGCCCAAGGAGATCAGGCAGAATGGAGAGGGAGAGGATGACGAAGAACCGTCTACGAGTAATCATGACGATGCTATGGTAAATATTTGTTAAAAAATAAACTTTTTTTAGGAGCTGACACTTAAAATCGTGAAATGTGACATACTATAAGTAACATACAGAAGTTTAACCATGGACTAATTATATAATAGTCCATGGTTTAACCAAGACAATTCGGCAAGTTTTAGCCTACTCTTGCGTTGGATGACAAAAAATAGGGTTGTCACTTTTGACCGAGTGGGCACATCAGAGTGAATGCCCGCGATCAGGCATGGGTAGATACCACGCGTATCATATTATTGTGTTAATATGTGCGTTTCAACACTGATTAATTAAATCATATGGGCTCGGCTAAAAGTATAATAGAAACATCTCTCTATGTATTTGTAGGAAACAGAAGTAGACATGGAAGACATCGGCAAAGAGAACAAGACCCGCAGTGACGTCATCCGACCCGTAGTGCACACCGTGAAGAGGAAGCGAGAGGAGACGCCGCCCAAAGAGTACGCCACCTGGCGGGAGGCGCTGGGCCCGCCGCCGCCTTTTGGGACTACCAGGGTATGACGTGATCCTTCAGCTGTTATTGTCCTTCGACTTTTCGATTTTAGTGCTTCTGTCCTCACAGCGTAGGTCCTTACTGCCGCACTCAGATACGTCAAATTAACTTTAATGGTTACTTAAGAAAAAATATTGACACTTATTTCAATACGCATAAAGACTTTCCATAATTAAGTTAATGAACATTTAGCTTAATTGACGTCTCTGAGTGCGGCAAAATTAGTAGTAAGGAGGTGTTCACTAAACGGCGTCGTTTTCTGGGGGAACTCATCTTATAGGGACATAATTTTCAGAGCTCAAAAAAAATGTATACGATCGATTTGTGGTTTGAAATCGACAGATAGTTGCCAGCCTTATTTCAAATCCTTAAAATTGCTAACATTTCCTAGTCTGTATATTTATGAGTGTTGTATGTTTGTCAAATCAAACCCTGAGTTATTCAAAATGTCATATAATTCGAACACAAGCCTTCGCCCTCGGAAACCTTATATTCGAACCCAAATAGGAAAAACTGCAATGATGGAAAAGAATGTTTTAGTTATGGGACCACGATTGTTCAACAAATTGCCAACAAATATACAGCAATTAAATAAATGTAAATTTAGAAATGTACTGACAGAGAAGTTTATTGATAAATGCTATTTTATGATTAGTGACTTTTATAATGATACTGACATTTTTGATAATTAATTTAATCTGACATTGTTTTCTATAAATTCCTCTTAATTACTTACTACCTCATACTAATAATAAAAAATGTTTATCTCTGTTTAACGCATGCTATTTTCGTATACCATATCTCGGTGAAACATAGTGGTCTGAAATGTGTGATGTCATCTTTTTTGTTAACCTGTGTTTACGAATAAATATATTTGATTTGATTTGATTTGAATCGTATAGTGTCGCGCAATCTATACTATTTATAATGAGGTAAATCTTACATACAGCGGCAACGCATTTTTTTATTTTAAAGAAATCGGGTGAGCCTTTCGTCTCATAGCCACTGCGACCAGTACTTGATCAATTGTGGCAGAACATATTACAGCACCTCATGTAGCTCCAGCTTCAGGATAAACCCGAGAATGGAGCTGATGGGGACGCATACAGGTAATTCGAAAACACGAAACGCTTGCGCCATGTAATCGATACCTACCGCCATCCACTGGCATAAAGCGGAACCAATATCCCGAAACAAAGTGGGGGCGGGCCACTAGTGATCTATGAATCTATGCTCCGCGGACCGTAGCACAAAAGCAGTTAACAAAACTTGATTTCTATTCGTATATTTTATAGGAAGAGCGTAAGCAATGGATACTGTTCCAAAAAAAGAAATGGATGTGGCAAATGGAACAACGCGGTCTACGGAGCCGAAGTAAGCGAGGTAAGTTTGTTTTATTTTTATTGAAGAAAAAGTATTGCACAAAATATTACAGAATATTTCTTAATGATGTCTATGACCACGGGAGAGTTACGCTTCGGCATGAATGGGCCCGCATGACGGCACTGAAACGGCCACGGCCTCCCAGAAATCCGGCGTGAAGCAGCACTGTGCTGTGTTTTGCTGCGTGAGTGAGAAACCGGAGGCCTAATCCGGGGGAAAGGGAGTTTAAATGTTGGCAGCGCACTTGTGAACGCACTGGTGTCGCGGGTGTCCATGGGCGGCGGCAACTGCTTACTATCAGGTGATCCGTCTGATTCTCTACCACTTATCACATAAAAAAGATTGTAGATGACCATACTATGGTCATCATTGAGATGAACAATCCTCTATTCTTTCATGAGGTAGTTCCCCTTGTAACAGATTTGATGGTAGATTATACGTTGGGCAGGTAAAATCGACGACAGCAGCGCCATGCCACCACCAAAATACTCGGGATCGACCAACACTCTGGGAGGATTTATTAGAAAGGCGCAGAGAACCCTTTTGAACACACCATGGCAGATTATACAAGTAAGTTATAAATTGTGGAACTTATACAATATACTTCTCTCGGAATCTTCCGTTTTGTGTTTCATCATCATCCCATTCTTCTACTCTGCCGGGACCACACGGCTGACACGGCTGTTTTGTGTTTATTCATTGTTATATCTATGTTCGTATGACTGCCTAGTTGTCGCAGTGGGTAGCGCGTCGCAATTTAGACGGCTACGGTTGAGGTCCCGGGCAAAATTTGTACCTGTGTTTTTCTGTTAAGAAATTCTCAGTGTCAGCCCGGAGTCTGGAAGTTGGCAGTCTTGTGTTTGCGCACACACTTGAGCACTATAATGTATCCTGCGTAAGTGGCTGATCGTTGAGATTGACCGCCTTAGCCGAAATCGGTTGAAGGATTATATTTTCGTATGTAAAGTAATGACGATCGATCTAAGGTCATTCTAACCTTTTGGGCTTCATTACGGGCCTTGAGCTGATCTTCATACCCCCGGAATGCAGACAAACTTTCAAAGATACCGATCTTTGAAAACTGTCCTTTGGTTAACTTACAACATCATCATCACGAGCCTGTAAGTTTCCACTGCTGAGTACCAGGTCCTAAGCTTGGACCCATGTAGTCCCTCCGATTTTAGTAATCAACCAATCATGATACTGGACCTCCAGGATTGTCCTCTACAACATACTATGTTTGATACAGGTTGCTGAAACTGCTGAACCCGGCCTTTTCAAGCTTTGGGCTTTAGTCGGCAACGAGTTACACCAGATCAAGCTGACAGTGCCGCGAATATTCTACGTGAACCAGCGCGTAGCTCGCGCCAGTGACAGCGGCCAGTACTGGCGCAAGTGCAGCCGCGTGCTGCCTCGAGCTCATCCTGTACTGCACCTGTACCAGTATTCCGTGCCGCAGCAGCTCTACAACCAGCATCAGGAGTAAGTTATTCACTAGAACCAGCCAACCAGTACTATACACAGAACCTACCTCATATCAGTAGTCTCCAAAGTCTAGCCCTTAAAGCCTTTTTTTTGACGCTGGGAATTCCTCCTTAAGCATACATTTAAATGTGGGAGATCCACGCTTAGGCATGAATGGGCCGGCTCGACCGGAGTGATACCACTGCCTCACAGAAGACCGCAGTGATACCACTGCCTCACAGAAGACCGGCGTGAAGCAGCGCCTGCGCTGTGTTTCGCCGTGTGAGTGAGGTTACCGGAGGCCCAATGGGGGGGAATGGGAAAAGGTTGGGAGCGCACCTGTGACTCTAGTGGTGTTGGTGTGTCCATGGGCGGCGGAATTGCTTACCATCAGGTGATCCGTCTGCTCGTCTGCCGTCTCTCATATAAAAGAAACCCTCCTGGGTTATGTCGGGCTCTCCTCTGGCGGGGGCTTGTCCTAGCGAGAAGCCGGCCAGAGTCATACCGACTAAACCCCAGCGACACTTCGCCAGAGTGGGGAGAGGAGGGGATGAGTACGGGTTGAAGAACCTTACTTTACGTCTCAGCCCTTGAAGTCTGCCCTGCCTATCTATCTCTCTCTATCACCAGCAAAGTTTTAATGTGGTGTTCTAGTTATTACTACAAACAAACTCATGTGTTGTGTGCAAATCTCCATGGGATCTTTATCACTTACCATCAAGCGGAGCCGTCTGCTCGTCGGTCCGCTATAAATAAAAATTCATGGTGAAAATTTAGCAGGTGATAAAAAGTCAACCTCTTATTACTGAACTAACAATGCACACGCGTAACTGGTGAGAAGCAGTCAAAAGGCGCTGTATTTTATATAGCCAAACTAGTGACAGGTTTATTTTTGTAATAAATTCGTCAACAACAAAAAACTATGTGTTAATTCAAAGATAAAACTTATTTTTTGTTTCGCAGAGAACTTATGGGAGAACTATCTACACCAGAAATCGAAGGCATTTACGAAACACAAATGAGTCTTGAGTTCAGAGTTCTCATGCAACTTGGTTGCATATGTGCAGTGGACCAGCAAGAAGCCAAACGGTAAGTTATACCATGCTAACTTTTTTTTATTCCACTCCGTTTTTATCTTGAACAGACACACAATATGCTACATGTTACCTGCAGAATACCAGGGTCGTGACGTGTTAGCAATGACCCTGCACAACTTATGCTGAGCGGGCGCCTATTTGGGACAACACTTATTTGTATTTTTTTACTTATTTGTGTTATTGTTCCCATATTTTCCTTCGTCGTGTGTGATATTTGTTATGCCTTTGTTGTGTCAATGAATGTCTCATTCAGTCATTCATTGTACATTGAATGTCTCATTCATTCATTCATTGTACATAAATACGGCATTTTCTATAGTTTTGAACTTCGTTATTATATAGTTTATATTTTTCAGATTAATACAGTTTGGATCAAACAATATGGACTCGTTTACTTTAAGCCAGTTGCAGTTCAAGAGCGTAGCTCATCAGCCATATTTACAAAAACAGGTAATTACCTAAATTTATTTCTAAAAAATATAGACTGCACAAGTGTTTGCGTATACACTTTAGACACAATTCATTCCTTTTGTGGTGACTCTAACAATATTTATTTTTGAAATCAATGTCAAGGCCTCGCGGAGCGTCAACAGAGTGTTAGTAAATGGAATATTGTTTACTTGATTAAAAATACAATAGTAAGATTCGTTCTGGCAACCCTAGTGGTTGCTCGAGAGTTGAATAGAGTAGTGCCAGCCACCAGATAAGTCCCGTGAAAACCGCGCTAGAGTCACTATCAAGATTTAAATTTGAGTTTTAGGCTCATAGTATAAGGAATATTTATTTATTTATTTATAGGAAGACTACGAGTAATGGCTAAATATTACAATAAGCTTAAGATACATAGCGAGGAGAACAGACGGCCGTTGGGGCGGAAAGGTCCTCGAGTGTAGGCTACGTACAGGTAATCGCAGCCGTGGCAGGCTACCCACAAGGTGGACCGACGATCTGGTAAAGGCCGAGGGAATCCATTGATGCGGGTGGCACAGGACCGAACTGTGTGGAGAACATTGGGGGAGGCCTAAGTCCAGCAGTGGCTGAAATGATGATGATGAAGCTTAAGATACAATAAGAGTAAATTATTGCCAATAACAATCAAAAATTTTAGTTCCGGGTTTTTCCGCGGGACTACTTTGGTGGCGCGTACTCTATACCGATATACGTTCGTACAAGAGTACGAAGATACAATACTGTTAGTTATTGCGGTATGGTCTTCATCTACATTCCCTTCGCACAGGACGGAGTGTCGCCGATGAAGCACATCTACCTGTACCAGCACGCGGCGCCGAGCTCGAGCCGCAGCATGTGGGCGCTGGTGCTGGGCCCGTCCAAGCGCGGCTACATATTCGTGCTGGACTCCGTCAAGACCAATCAGATGCCGAACATGAATACGCTGTATGCGACAGAGAGGACTGCCAAGTGAGTTGATGAATCCTACAAAATATATATTTTTTTGTAGGGTAAGTGTAGATTTCTCGACATACTTACCTAAATGTAGTTTATGATATAGTAGGGGAGCCCGCCGTGCCAAAACGGGATTTACTCGAGCGTCATTGAGACTTATTGAGTGCAAAGCTTAGATGATAAGAAGAAAAAAATGTCATATGATATATACCTTTTCATCGGTGGGGGGAGCAACTATAGATTTTCAAAAATGTAAAAAAAAAACTGTTGCATGGACATACTCGAGCGTGTCAGATATTGATAGAATCTATGTTTAACGTTTTTTCAAACATGTACGTATGTTAATCTGATAGTTTTCATGATGGGGGTGGTCGTACGTAAGGGTTGAAAATTGAAAAAAAATATATTTAATCAAGCGCGTCAGATTTTCGAAGGGAATGTTAAGTGAACTTAAAAAAAACTATTATGTAATAATCTGACGATTCAGATGTGACGCAGGCTCACGGCCATTATTAGAATGTGCAAAAAAAAATCGTCATCTTGAACTACTCAAGCGCGTCAGATTAAGATATATATGGTTCATCTTAATGCCCTGGACGTAATATCTCATAATCTGACGATTACCTGGAGGGATACGCCTAATCTGACAATTAAAAAAATTTTTTTTTCATTTTTCTAAATCATGAAACTTAATTAATTGAAAAGCTCAAGAAATAGCATGCAAATTAAAAAGTGTCAATTTTTTTTAGAAGAATACTTGTATTTACAACAAAATAATTATAAAAAATTAAGTTTTTGTAAGCATTTTTTTTTTAATCGTCATCTTCATCGGTAGAATCATCTTCCTCCTCTGGATCTATTTCATCCTCAGATAGCGTATCTATAACAAGAAATCATAAAAATAATTAACATTATTTTTTGTTATAAATTACGTTGGTAATACGTTGTAAACTACAAGTCGTGAACGCGTCTCTGTGATCAGCTGTCATGGCAACAGAAACCAGAGTGGAGTAGGGACGGAATGAGAGAGCAATAGATAGAGGAAAAGTGAGAGAGGAATAGAAACGCGGAGAGGGGAATACAGGCATCGCGTAGTTGCACGAATAAAACTTTATTAATTAATTTTTATTACTTCGGCTTGTGGAAATCGTCAGATTATATATTGATCTATTCCCTTCAAAATAAAAAAAAATTTAACCACGCTCGAGAATGTCGAGATGACGTTTTTTTTTTTTCAACTTTGTAGCCCTCCCCCTTCTTTACGTCACCGTTAAATTGTCAGATTAGAGGAATATAGATGTTTTAGCATATAACTAACTCCCCCTACCTTAATCTGACGCGCCCGAAAATTTCAAATGAACAATTTTTTTTTACTAATCTGATCCTTTATCCTTTACGGGCGTCCTTATAAATGAGGCTCATATCTGGTGGAAGTAAGTAGCCGGGTACCACGTATCCTACTGTATATTAATCTGCCGCGCTTTAGTAAATCCCGAAATCCCCTCTTGGGCTCCCCTACTAATACTATTTTATATCGCGATCTGAAGTTACTATCGTATTAAAGCTCATGTCATCCTGTCCCAACACGCAATGTTAAAAAGGGCTGGGACGCTTCACGTTTTGGGACTATCTTTAGTCCGTGATTTGTAATAGGGGGGCATATGTTTTGATCTTTCAAGTTTTCAAGTTTGTTCATGGGCATAGTTAGTCCACCCTAGATATTTGTAGGAATAGAGAAATACCCGTCGTGGCAGATGATACCACGAGTAGGGATTGCAATTGCTGGATCCAGCATCTTGCAATCCAGCTGGATCCAGCACGCAGTGCTGGATCCAGCGATGCGGATCCGCAAACGTATCAATTCCAATTATTTGCTTTTGAATTGCCGCCATTTTCAAAACAGCGCGGAGGGCGACGCGACAGAATCAAAGAACGGCGCCTCTCCGAAGTAACTGGTACGTTAGTGTAATTGAAAAATATAAAAAAGTTTGAAGAAGCGGTTATTAAAGCCTGGCTATTATCCTGTACCAAATAAGAATGCGATGCGGCAGGAGATGAAAACTCTGCTACAACGAGTGACTAAACAATAGATTGTAGGGCCGCCGGTGCGAGAAGATATTATGGATTTTATGGAGGAGGGTCTAGATAATGACGCAGAAGTGGCACAACCTTCACCAATGACTTTGGAGCAGGAGCTTGAAATGGAGCTCAAAAAATAGAAAGAAAACTTTAATCAAGCAAAACCTAGTGCACAACTCAGAAACCTTATCTAAAATGTTATATGAGGTTAATATTATATATTAACATATTGAGTTAGTTATTTCATTTTAAGTCGATTCTTTTGATGTAAAATGATTAAAAAAGCAAAGAAAACATTGATAATTATATGATATCACCAAATAAGTGGAATATTTCATAGATTTATCGTAAAAAGTAAAAAATTAATAAAAAAAGGTTCAAAATGGCGTCTTTCTATATTCGTTCCACATTTTGCTGGATCCGCGCTGGATTCAGCTGGATTCAGGTCAATCCAGCAAAAATCCAGCTGGATTGAAAACGCCGCTGGATTGCAATCCCTAACCACGAGTCACTGCTGGACCATTAAGTAGCCACAAAGAGCCACAAGGAGGCCCCCTACATGGCAAATGATGAAATGATCAGTCGCCGATGCTTGCTCTTCGTAGCAAAAATATTCGTCACTTTGATCAATCCTCGATTTACTAGCATCCATCTCCTGCCAGCTATTTTTGTAAATGGTCACTTCACCTGTCAGATTCAACTGTTTTTAGTTCTGGCTGATATGGCCAAAGATTTATTTCTTCAAAAATGATAATTCAGTAATGATGACGAAAAGTCGGTGTTTCGGTCGGGAATTGATTTGCATTTTCTTTGTGTGCCAGAATAAACCTCGGCACAGAAGAGAGCACGCTACCCGGAGCGGAAATAACCTGGGAGGTGGTGCTGGAGACCGAAGCGCGCGCCGTATATCGCGGAATCCAGCGCGCGCTGCAGCGCTACCGCGACGAGCGCGCCGGGCCCGCGCTGCTCGCGCTGCAGACCGCCGCCTCGCCGTCCGCGCTCGCAGCGCTCATGCCGGGTAACTGCCTGTACACACCAGCGCGCGCTGCAGCGCTACCGCGACGAGCGCGCCGGGCCCGCGCTGCTCGCGCTGCAGACCGCCGCCTCGCCGTCCGCGCTCGCAGCGCTCATGCCGGGTAACTGCCTGTACACACCAGCGCGCGCTGCAGCGCTACCGCGACGAGCGCGCCGGGCCCGCGCTGCTCGCGCTGCAGACCGCCGCCTCGCCGTCCGCGCTCGCAGCGCTCATGCCGGGTAACTCGGCCCGCGCTGCTCGCGCTGCAGACCGCCGCCTCGCCGTCCGCGCTCGCAGCGCTCATGCCGGGTAACTGCCTGTACACACCAGCGCGCGCTGCAGCGCTACCGCGACGAGCGCGCCGGGCCCGCGCTGCTCGCGCTGCAGACCGCCGCCTCGCCGTCCGCGCTCGCAGCGCTCATGCCGGGTAACTGCCTGTACACACCAGCGCGCGCTGCAGCGCTACCGCGACGAGCGCGCCGGGCCCGCGCTGCTCGCGCTGCAGACGCTTCGGAACCCAGGATACGCTTTCAACATTACCTAGTATTCGATAAGTTTGGTAATAATAAATGAAGCGAATACCGTCTGACCTTCGCAATCTTTAGACAGGGATACCATAACAACTGGATCACGGATAAAGTTCAGAAGCAGAAGAATTATCCACAGTTAAAGCAACTATCTAAATGTCAACCTTTAGGGCTAAACATGCTAAAATCGACTTTGCGGTAGTCAAATATTATAAATAAAAAAAAGAGTTTATTGGTTTTTAAAATATTAAATCCTTAAATCTTATTCTCATAATCACTCGTTCCCTTTACTGGGAACATCAACTTCAGGGTCCCCCCCGCCCCTCCATCTAAGCGTGTAATTTCCGGTTGCTTTCAAAGCTCACTTGCTCGTTTCTCGCCTCTAGCATAAAAAAAAAGCTGTCGCTCTGTTGCGTGAGGTACGCTAGGTCCATGATTCAGGATTTGGGGAGTCTTGTAACAACTATGAAGCGACTGCCGTCTGACTCTCGCAACCCTTTAACAGACGATCATACCTTTCCTTTCTTCTACACTAATATTATTATAAAGAGGAAATATTTGTATTTTTGTATGTTTGTAATGAATAAACTCAAAAACTACTGGACCGATTGCAATAATTTTTACACCATTAGAAAGCTACATTATTCAGAAGTAACATAGGCTATATTTTATCCCGGTAAGGGAAGTAGTTCCCTCGGGACGCGGGTGAAACCGCGTGAAACCGCGTGAAACAGCTAGTATACTATAAAAAGTTAAAATGTTACATCCACAGGTCTGTCGGAGTTCCCGCTGGTGCCGCTGCACGTGCGCGACGTGGAGTCGCTGTACAGCACGCTGGAGTGGCAGCGCGTGGGCGCGCGCGCCATCGTGCGCCACTACCTCAACCTCGAGGCCGTGCTGCATCTCACGGTGGAGCAGTGCAGGTGCCTTGCATCTTCTTTTTATAGCGACACTGTATATTGACTCGCCTTAACCTTTGTGTGCATGAACATTTTATTTTATTACAAAAACCACAGCTCTTATTGCTATTTACATATTGTATGACCTTAATTAAGTTAAACTTACAGCCAATAATGGTTTTACAACTTGTGTGGACACTATTTGCGTCTATACTCGCACTCGTGGGGTGTGAGTACAGACGCAAATAGTGAGCGAGCGAGAAGTGAATAGATCCGCCGCCATTTCTGATCCCATTCTTTATCCGCATATGTTGTACATTTTATATGTTATGTTTTATTTTTCGGCAATCAAAAGAAAAGAAGTAAAATAAATCTAATAGAGTCTGTTTGTATTGGTGTGAGTTTTTTCTATTTATTATAAGTATTTATATACAAAAAAAAGGGATTATATTTGTAATTCCGCTGTCGGTTCTGATATCCGTAACCCAGGTGCTTGAACTACCTATTTCGGAGTCAAATCAATGTATGTGGTGTGGGGGAATATTTATTTTTATTTTAACCTGATATGGTACGAAAATTTTAGATATTGTAAGGATGGGGGAAACACATACTTCAGCAACGCCATCTTTAGTAATTGTATTTACTTTTTGTCGTGTGTTAGCATTATTATCATTAATAAATACATAATAATTAATATTGCAATTATATAAACATTTTGGCTTGATGGCTACTGTTTCCGGTTTATTGGAATTTATTTTGACTACTAGCGCCAACCTACCGAGCTGTCAGTTAGTCGGGCGGTTTTGGCGCGCTTGCCGGCCATGAGACTAGTTTTCGTTATGAGAGGTTCGGTTGGCGCTAGTCAGTCGTTATGATTACGCTATACTGTTAAGACGTACCAGTGCAATGTCATTGTGCGAATAATATTAATCTACTAGTGCGTAATTTATGTGCCAGTAATACAGTGAAGTTATAAAAGTTACTCGTTCGTATTATTTATAACATTTCTCCACTAGTTTAAAACGTGAAATGTTGAAATGTCTTGCTAGAAACTTATGTGTCAGAAAATATTCTGAACGTGTAACCATGATCCAGTTGGTCTGATTCCCCAATCTAAAGGGTGTGAAAGTGAGACGGCGGTCACTTCATTGTAATTACCAGACTTTCCGAATCCAGGATTATGGTCTAAGCTAAGGGCGTAGTTCCGGTCGTATCAGTTATACGGCTCTAAAGAGGTCAACATGTAGACATTATATTATATACTATAAGCGGTAGTTGTAAGCAACTGTATGTCCGGTTGGGTAGGTATTCCTACTAGTTCCCCAGGGATCACTGCTCGGCCCTCTTCTCTTCACAATCGTTGTCGATGACATTGATCAGTGCTTTACGTCATCTCACCTCCTGAGCTATTCATCATCATCATCAGCCTATCGCAGTCCACTGCTGGACGTAGGCCTTTCCAATTGATCGCCACTGTGATCTATCCATGGCTTCTCGCATCCAGCTCTTGCCAGCCATCCTGCGCAGATCGTCCCCTAGCCAAAGGGCGCCCTACATTACGTTTGCCAAGACGCGGTCTCTACTCTAGAACTCGTTTACCCTATCGGTTGTCGGTTCTGCGGCTAATATGGCCAGCCCACTGCCACTTAAGCTTGCTAATCCGGTAAGCAATGTCGATGACTTTGGTTCTCTGTCGGATCACCTCGTTCTGGATTCGATCTCGGAGAGAGACGCCGAGCATTGCTCGTTCCATAGCCCGCTGAGCGACCTTTAACTTGTGGACCAGTCGTACCGTAAGTGTCCACGTTTCGGCTCCTTATGTCATGACGGGTAGGACGCACTGATTGAAGACTTTCGTCTTTAGGCACTGTGGTATCGACGATACGAAGACACGACGTTGTTTTCCAAATGCTGCCCAACCTAACTGGATTCTCCTATTCACCTCATCCTCGAAGTTGTTTTTACCCAATTGCAAAGTCTGCCCGAGGTATACGTATTTTTGAACAGCTTCGAGGACGGCACCATGAATTGCAATCGGTTCCGGTAGAACATGTTCATTGAACATGACCTTGGTTTTGTCCAAGTTCATCCGTAGGCCGATGCATTTAGAAGAGTCAGCCAGCTATTGAGCCTGAGCTATTGGTCCAAGCATACCCTGGGTTCCGAAGCAACAACTGGGAATGACACACTAGGATAATTATGTTACACTCGTTTCAGGTACTTCCACGTGCCGTTAGGCAACATGCCGGCGGACCCGACGCTGTTCGGCGCGGACCTGTTCTACGCGAGGCACCTCGTCAAGCACAACTTTGTGCTGTGGTGCTCTAACCTGGAGAGGCCGGACCTTGGCGGCAGAGAGACTGATGATAATAGGTATGCATTGTTATTTAAGGATATTTTTTGCCATGTGATAGGTGGCAGACAAGCAGACGGATCACCTGATGGTAAGCGATTACCGCCGCCCATGGACACCCGTGATACCAATGGAGTCACAAGTGCGCTGCCAACCTTAAAACCCCCTTTACCCCCGGATTGGGACTCATTATTTGTTTATATCGTTAGAGGGGCAAAGTAAATTGGCATATTTTTATTTGCATACGATATATTTTGGTAAGCAGACAATTGAATACAGAATAGATTGTCATACAGGATGTCTTCTTAAATCGAGTGTAGACTTTGTCTATGTAAACCAAGAAGGTTTAACACCCCCCCGCAAAGTCAACACCCTGTATAAAAAAAAAAATTGGACAAAAAATATACAGCAAGTACAAAAAACACAACATACCCTATATACACTACACACACACCCTATATATAAACGCACACAAAAAAAACCTATATAAAGACACCTGAACCTACTTTACACACCTATCTATTATCTACACAAAAACATGATTAGAAAAAAATAACACGCGACTTAACCTAAACCTAACCCTACTGTACACTTGTTGTGCTTCAGCTTCGGCAAAGGTTTGGTGAGGATGTCGGCGATCATGTCATGTGTGGATATGTACATGAGATTGATGTTGTGGTGTGAAAGTGATTCGCGAATAAAATGGTGCCTAATGTCGATGTGTTTGGTGCGTGAGTGGAATGTGTGGTTGTGAGCGAGTTTTAATGCACTTTGATTATCAGTGTGGATGACGATGGGTTGTGCGATAGTGAAAATTTCGCTGATGAGTGACTGGAGGTATATAGCCTCCTTGCAAGCCTCAGCTAGAGCCATGTACTCGGCTTCCGTGGTGGAAAGCGCAACAGTACGCTGCTTGCGTGCTTCCCAAGAGATAGGAGAGCCACTCACCAGGAAAACGAACCCTGTGAATGATCTACGGTCCACAAGATTGTTTCCATAGTCCGCATCGACGTACCCCACTGCACGGAACTGGGCTGTCTGATGGTAATGCAGCCGAACTTCTTTGGTGCCTTTCAAATAACGAAGAACTCGCTTAGCGGCCCTAAAGTGTACCCCCCCGTAATGTGCATTGAACTGAGAGAGGTATGAGACCGCATGGGCAATGTCGGGTCTGGTACAAATGGCAATGTACATTAGTGAGCCGATAAGCTCCTGGTACGGTAATGCTGCATTGTCCTCTTCCTTATCAGGAATAGTCAATTTTAGACCGGGTTCAAGAGGGGTGGTGACAGATAGTGCATCTGTCATGCCAAATTTTTTCAAAAGATTTTCTATGTATTTTGTTTGGTCCAGGTAAATGTTCCCAGGACTCTGATTTACTCTCATGCCAAGACAGTCCTTGCATTCTCCAAGGTCTTTGACAGTGAAAGTATTTTTCAGATCATTTTTGAATTGCTTCTTCATTCTGTCATTAGTTGACACGATGAAGAAGTCATCTACAAACACAGCAACAAGGAGAAGGTCGTTACCTTCTAGTCTATAATATAGACAATGTTCCTTTGCCGATTGGTTCAGCAGGAGTTTGCGCATAGCGTCGCAAACCTTAGCGTTCCATTGACGCGGCGCTTGCTTGAGACCATACAGTGCTTTTTTGAGTAAGCACACTTTGTCCTTTGGATTAGTGGAGAAACCTTCGGGTTGCTCCATATAAATTTCCTCTTCTAAATCGCCATTAAGGAAGGCAGTTTCTACGTCGAGGTGGTCAACCGTCAAACCATTGTGAGCAGCGAAAGCAAATAACAATCGAACTGAGGACAGTCTAGCGACTGGTGAAAAAGTTTCACCATAGTCGACTCCCGCTACTTGAGTGAAGCCTTTGGCTACTAGTCTGGCCTTGTACTTCGTGACATTGCCACTAGTGTCCTTTTTTATTTTGTACACCCATTTACATTTGGTAGTTTTTCTACCTGCGGGTCTGTCGACAAGAATCCAAGTTTCATGTTTATTGAGAGAGTCAAATTCAGCCTTCATGGCATCCAACCATTTCTCTTTCTCCGGGTGATCGAGGACTTGCCTGAAGGTCTCTGGTTCCCATTCTGAGGTCAAGTGGAGCTGCTCCTCGTACCGTTGAGGAGGGCGCCTATCCCTGGTTGGGTACCTTCTCAGAGCTTCAGGTGCTGGCTCTTCAGGAGGGTCAGGATCAGTCGAACTCGAAACTTCGGGGATCGCAGGTGCATCTGAGTCTGTTAGGTGATCTAAAGTTGACGGGTCAGCCGTCACAGACGTACCTGGTTGTGGTTGATGTTCAGGCTGTGGAACTGGTTCATTGTCCGTGGGTACAAAAACTTGTTGAGGCTGTGGTGGCGATGGCAATTCACTGTCATTGGGTTGCAGGTTAGGCTGGTGCAGCCTTTTGTCTTCCAAGAAGACAACATCTCTCGATATAATTATATTCCTTGGCGATTGGGGGTCTACAAGACGATAACCTTTGCTTTCAGTGGAATAGCCTACGAATATACAAGCTTGCGTCTTGGATTCCAGTTTAGTACGTTTCTCCTTGGGTACTAAAGCGTGGGCTTCGCAACCAAATACCCTCAAATGAGAGAGGTTTACTTTTCTTCCAGTCCACACTTCTTCTGGAATTTTGTTCTTCAAGGCTTGTGTAGGCAAACGGTTCTTCAGGTAAATCGCAGTATTGACTGCTTCGCCCCAATAAGCTAGAGGTAGGTTAGAATCTCTAAGCATGGATCTGGCTTTTTTCAATTATTGTTCTGTTGGCGCGTTCGGAGACGCCGTTCTGTTGTGGGTTGTACGGGACCGTGGTCTGGTGTATGATACCATTCTCTTTCAAAAAGTTAGACAGGTCCTTGTTGACATACTCACGCCCGTTATCAGAACGCAGAACTTTGATTCTTTCGCCAGTCTGATTCTCCACTAAATATTTAAATTCTACAAATTTCGAAAAAACCTCTGATTTTGATTTTAAAAGATATCCAAAAGTTTTCCGACTAAAGTCGTCTGTAAATGTTAGCAAGTATAGAGCAGCGCCCCACGAGTGCGTACTCATAGGTCCGCAAAGATCCGAATGAATTAATTCGAGAACCTTACTCGATTTGCTTGTTGAACTTTTGAAAGGTTTTTTAGAAAGTTTTCCTTGTAGGCACGGAATACATTTTTCCGTAAATTTCCCGCTAAAGTCTATGCCTATGCATTTACTTTTTAAAAGTTGCATGGTATTTCCGTTTAGATGGCCAAGGCGTCTATGCCACAATAAAGGGGACTCTTTGGTAGGTGTGTACAAAGCATTAGATTTGTCCACATCTAGTTTGTACATGCCCTTACAATTTGAGGCTGTCGCTATGACTTCACCTGTCAGTTGACATCCACCCGCCAAAGTTACAGTTATATAATACTACTCTTTGGTTACAGTCGCGCCTTTCGATGTAAACAAAACATCGTAGCCTTTTTTGGTCAAATTACTTACCGATAAAAGATTAGTTGCTAAACCAGGAACATAAAGGACGTCACTAATTCTATGTACATTGTCGGAAATATTTATATTAACAGTACCTTTGCCCTCACTTAGAATCTGGTTCTTGTTGGCGCAAGTAACTGTTGTGATTTGGGGGGACATGGCCTCATACCAGTCTCTCCTATTGCTCATATGTGAGCTAGCACCAGAATCTATGAACCAATCCTGTGAACCTGTGGATGAAGGATGAATTAAACAAGATGAAGTGTAAATTCCGATGTATTGTTTGAATAAACCTTAGCCGAAGCTTTCTTGTTTTTATTCCTACAGTTTGACACTAAATGACCTAACTTTTTACAATATGTACAAAACTGTTTTTTCTTCTGTTTGGCCATCAGCACCGTAGGATCCTCAGGTTTGGTACTGGTAGTGCGACATGGTCGAGAGTCTTCTTTAAGAAGAGCTTCCACTACGTTTTCCGACGTAATTTTGGCATTGGAGTGTTCAAGAGCCATGACGAGAGGCTTGTACTCATCTGGGAGTCCAGCTAATATGATGATCGCTAGGAACTCATCATCAACTCCTGCTCCTATTCCTTGCAATTCTTGCTGAATGCCAAGTGAGGTATGTACATAGTTTTGCAAGTTTCCTTTATATTGATTGGAGAGCAACTTCTTCATTAGTTGCAGTCTTCTTGTTAGACCACTGTCAGCGTATGCCTTCTGGAGGCTTTTAAAGGTGTCATATGCCGTCTTTGCTCCTCGAATCACTGGGTAAATCGATTCTTCACACGTCAAGCAGATTTTGGCTCGCGCTTTAGCGTCCTTACGCTTGGCGTCGGGGTCCGTGGGGTCATTGGGTGAAGTAACCACGTCCCATAGCTCCAAATCCGTTAACAGGCATTCGATGGCAAATGCCCATGTGTTGAAATTAGATCCATTTAATTTATTTATGGAAATACCTGATGTACCAGCAGTTCCGTGCCGCGTGCCGTAAGGCACCGATGGATTATCCATAGCACTTTTTTGGTAACTATTTAATGACTATATAGCGCTCTTCAACGCGCGATGCCCATAACCATTTGTTTATATCGTTAGAGGGGCAAAGTAAATTGGCATATTTTTATTTGCATACGATATATTTTGGTAAGCAGACAATTGAATACAGAATAGATTGTCATACAGGATGTCTTCTTAAATCGAGTGTAGACTTTGTCTATGTAAACCAAGAAGATTTAACATCATTCACGCAGCGAAACACAGTTCAGTGCTCTTTCACGCCGGTTTTCTTGTGAGGCCGTGGTATCACTCCGGTCGAGCCGGCCCATTCATACCGAAGCGTGGCTCTCCCACGGTCAATCACATTATTATTGGTGTATGAGGCATATGGTAGATCAGTGCTTTAGCGGAACACAGGTCTTCGGAATGTTCTAAGCCACGGCTTAGAACATCTAAATATGAGATCGAAGATTCGAACCCGAGCACGCACTTCTGAATTTCACATTCACGTTTCACGCACGTCCATTTAGAATGATTCCCCTGTCTTAAAGCGATTGAAGGTGAGTCGGCAAAAGGAAAATTAATTAGAAACAAACCTAGACATAAATAATATAAAAGAAAATCAACATTATCCCTATATGTGCCAAACAGGCGGCCGCTCAGCAATAGTCGGTGCTCATCCAAGAGACCAACCCCGACGCCGCTTTTCAGCGACTACCATAACATTATTACGCATTTGTTCCATAGTATGTAGCCTTTTCACATAAAACTTTGTTTTTACTCGTTCTAGATTAGTAAGCGAGGTGGAAGAGATGTCCGGCTGCACGCACAACGCTAGCGGCGCCTACAACAGCGTCTGCGTGGAGCTGGAGAGCGATGCTTTAGCTGTGTGTGCCCTACTGCAAGCCCATCACGTACTGCAGGCCGAGGGAACCAGCGCGGCTACCGCTTTTGGCACCCAACACGCCAACATACAGGACGCGATGCAGAACACTGGTAACTAGAGCAGGTCTACTTGTAATATGTAGTTATCAGGCGTTTACGTCTAGTGACAGACGCCTCTACTGTGTATATGCTACCAGACCCTCCATGTGCTGCAGGCCGAGGGATCCAGCGCAGCTACCGCTTTTGGCACCCAACACGCCAACATACAGGACGCGATGCAGAACACTGGTAACTAGAGCAGGTCTACTTGTAATATGTAGTTATCAGGCGTTTACGTCTAGTGACAGACGCCTCTACTGTGTATATGCTACCAGACCCTCCATGTGCTGCAGGCCGAGGGCACCAGCGCGGGTACCGCCTTTGGCACCCAACACGCCAACATACAGGACGCGATGTAGAACACTGGTAACTAGAGCAGGTCTACTTGTAATATGTAGTTATCAGGCGTTTACGTCTAGTGACAGGACGCCTCTACTGTGTATATGCTACCAGACCCTCCATGTGCTGCAGGCCGAGGGCACCAGCGCGGGTACCGCCTTTGGCACCCAACACGCCAACATACAGGACGCGATGCAGAACACTGGTAACTAGAGCAGGTCTACTTGTAATATGTAGTTATCAGGCGTTTACGTCTAGTGACAGACGCCTCTACTGTGTATATGCTACCAGACCCTCCATGTGCTGCAGGCCGAGGGCACCAGCGCGGGTACCGCCTTTGGCACCCAACACGCCAACATACAGGACGCGATGTAGAACACTGGTAACTAGAGCAGGTCTACATGTAACAGTTTCAGGGGTCTATTTTAGGTGCCTATATAGGCTGTGTGCTGCTGCAGGTCTAATATATGTCAAAAACGGAGGAACCAGCGCGGCTACCGCCTTTGACACCCAACACGCCAACATACAAGACGCGATGCAGAACACTGGTAACTAGAGCAGGTCTACGTGTAACAGTTTCAGGGGTCTATTTTAGGTGCCTATATAGGCTGTGTGCTGCTGCAGGTCTAATATATGTCAAAAACGGAGGAACCAGCGCGGCTACCGCCTTTGGCACCCAACACGCCAACATACAGGACGCGATGTAGAACACTGGTAACTAGAGCAGGTCTACATGTAACAGTTTCAGGGGTCTATTTTAGGTGCCTATATAGGCTGTGTGCTGCTGCAGGTCTAATATATGTCAAAAACGGAGGAACCAGCGCGGCTACCGCCTTTGGCACCCAACACGCCAACATACAGGACGCGATGTAGAACACTGGTAACTAGAGCAGGTCTACATGTAACAGTTTCAGGGGTCTATTTTAGGTGCCTATATAGGCTGTGTGCTGCTGCAGGTCTAATATATGTTAAAAACGGAGGAACCAGCGCGGCTACCGCCTTTGGCACCCAACACGCCAACATACAGGACGCGATGCAGAACACTGGTAACTAGAGCTGGTCTACTACATTTATAGTCATCAGGGGTCTATTTTATGGGCTTTGGCTGTGTGTGTGCTACTGCAAGTCCACCATATGCTACAAGCGAAGAGAACGAGCGCGGCCACCGACTTCAACACGCCAACATACAGGACTCGATGTAGAATGATAACTATGGTAGGTCTACATCATCCTCATCATCAGCCTATCGCAGTCCACTGCTGGACGTAGGCCTCTACAATTGTTCGCCACCGTGATCAATTCTAATCTCCTGCCAGCCATCCTGCGCAGATCGTCTCTCCACCTAGCCAGAGGGCGCCCTACATTACGTTTGCCAACGTGATAGGTCTACATTAATAGTCATCAGGTGTCTACGTCTAATGATGGACGCCTTGGCTGTGTCTGAACTAACTGCATGCCCACCACGTGCTGGTGGCGGAGGGGACCAGTGCGGCCATCGCCTTTGGAACCCAACACGCCAACATCCAGGACGCAATGCAGAACACTGGTAAATAGAGCAGGTCTACTTAGATGTAAACTGTGTGTGCGAGAAGCCTGGAAAGTTGGTTTTGGCAAACAATTCGTCTGTAGACGACTTTAATATCGCGAGAAAGAGGGAACACACCTTTGTCATCACACGACGTTTTTTGAGCAGGCAACTACTAGGCAAACGCGTATCATCCTAGACTTCATCGTCGCTTTCCATTGGGCGTATAGTGGTCACCCGTTATATTTACTTACGTATGGGATCAACCTACCTATTTCACAAACAATTATAATTTTCAGAAAATGGTTCAGTAGTAAAAGGAATCGAAACTAAGCAATCGTATGATCGAAACGCGATGATGATTGCGTCTTCTGTGCAGGAGCGAACGCGTCGATGAACTACGACGAGACGGCGCAGTGCGCAGGCGCGTTCAAGATCCTGCGCACCATGATCGCGTCGTGGCTGCGCGATGTCACGCAGTACAAGAACGTGTTCGCCGACTTCCAGATATCGCACTTTTACAGGTTAAAATCTTATATTAAATTAAGCTAATGTTACACGTTCTCATTTGTGAGACTCATGACAAATATGAGCATGCTTAAGGAACTGTCCACATTTGCTATCAATAAGCATGCTTTTACCCATATTTTAGCATGCTTAAAAATAAGCAAACCTGTCTACACATGTTATAGTACTCCGCCACACTCCCCCTTCCCGCACTGCAGGTAGCATGCTTAAAAATCGACCGGCGTGCGATTTTTTGAGAATGCTCAAAACTAGCATGCTTATTTGTAGCACGTCCATACACACATGCTACTAAGTAGTACTTGCTCAAAAGAAGCATGCTTTAAGCATGTGTAACAGTACCTTAGTGTACGGAGCAAAGCATTATGGGGATTAAAAGATCAGATAGAGTGCGCAACTCTGACAAACGCTCCAAAACGCAAATCGCAGATGTGGGTCAAAAAACTGTGAAGTTAAAATAGGAGTGAGTGGGGCATGTTTGATATGAAGAATGAACCCTGAAAGATGAACAAAAATCAGTCACTCAATGGCAACCTGGTTAGTTGCCTTGGACATCGACTACGCGACAGGGCCAAAAAAGGAGATGGGGTGACGTTTTTAATGCTGTTCAATATGGCTAGTAAGGGTCTTGGATAGAGACAAAGGAGAGACTCGGGGAAGGTCTTAGCCCAGTAATGGGAATCAATAGGCTAACTAAAAAATGTACTGTGAACTACGAATATAGGGAAAATATTAAACATCGAAAATTTAATTAAAATAGTCTCTGGTAGCGCTGTTCTAACAAAAAATAAAGGAGCCCAAGCTCTTCCGTCCAGCGCAGAATTTCCGCTTTTTTGTGTCCATTACTCTAATCTACTAATGTACCGATTATGTCAGATGGCTGAAAACCCCGACGTCTTTACTCTACGATCCGGCGTTAAGGCGTACGCTATACAACCTGATGAAGAAGCTGTTCCTCATGCTGGTGGCGGAGTTCAAGCGGCTCGGCTCCGTCATCGTCTACGCTGACTTCAACAAGATCCTGCTCTGCACCAAGAAGAACTCCGTGCTGGACGGCATAGGTGAGTCACGTCATCAGTACTGATGCAACCTGATAAAAATAATTCCTCATGCTTTTATTTCATTTATTTTTCTTTTTTTGAACATGTCTGTTTGTATTGGTCTGGGTATTTTCCATGTATATGTATGTATTTACAAAAGAAAAGTATTATATGTATATATTTGTAATCCCACTGTTGATTCTGATACCGTAACAGAGGTGCTTGAGCTACCTATCTCGGAGTCAGATCAATGTAAGTAATGTTGTCAAATATTTATTATTTATTATTATTATTTTCTGGATTTTGAAACGGTTTTGTCTTTGGCAGGTTACGTGGAATTCGTAGTGCAAAGCATTAGAAACAAGGAGCTGTTCCACGGCATCGACATCCGGTACAAGCAGTGCTGGGCATATCTGCTGTGGCTGGATGAGGCCAACCACGCTGGAATACAGGTAACAAATTGTAGGTACTACAAGATGTTTCCCACCCTTCGTAGAGGCCCCTCAACGAAACTTCGGAGTGCGTGAGCTCATCGTAAAAAAGTCGGCTCTAGCTGACATTGATATTGAAGAGTTCGTTGACCTACGCGCTAGGCAGTATACCGTGTCTCTTCCGCACACGTTCCTTATAATCCGTCTCAGGCAGAGCTCATTGTACGCATGCAGTATATGTGCCATCCACTTCGAAGTGCTTTCTTCTTGATGGATGAAGTCCTGCAGAGTAAAAAATGTTTCTGGCCGGAATTTGGACCAAAAATGAAAGTCATTTGATGAATTGTAGATGCGTGTGGTCCCCGGCAGAGTAGAATAGGCCACCCTCACTCTTACCGAGGTGTCGTAAAAGGCGACTAAGGTAAAGCTGCTGGCATGATCATCAGCACCCTGAGAAGGAAAACTCTGCATTTATATCAAAACCCTCGCCAACCCGTCTGCCAAGCGTGGTGAGTATGGCAATTACCCCTCATGTGATTGAGGGAGGCTTGTGCCCCAGCAGTGGGGACTTAAATGGGCTGACGATAGGCTTCATAAACACGTCTTGAAGTTGGTATAATATTTGCATCAACTGTTTTCAGGGCAAATTACCGCAAGGCTTAGTTGAAGTGGGATCTTCTCAAGTACCTTCAGCCGAAGCGGGAGAGGAAGAAGAGGTAAGTGAATATTTAAATTTATGAGACACTTTTCTTATTCGTTTTTTTTTAAATACTGTACAATATTCGGGCCGGGTATGGGACATCTCCTTGGTAAAGCAACGACGCAAACTTCGCGTTCGAGTGGTAGCGTTTCCGATTTCAGCGTTTTGTACCCGGTTTCGTCCAAAGCTCTCGCTTTGTAGCCCGGGGTACGCTTGGGCCATGATCCCAGACAGGTTAGCATGAACTTTTCTAAAAATCGTAAGCACTTTGTATGAAAACTGAAGAGCTCCCTCTATCGTTCGTAAGCAAAACTGTCTTCTCTTTCATTTGGAATTAAAAGTTGACTAAGTATGACGTTGGCAAACTACGACTAGGTTACGAATTCTAGCCCCTCAGGTTTTGGGTAGTCTGATTTATTTAGTTATTTATTCAATTGTACATGCTGACTTACAGTAAAACCAAAATGTCAGAATGTTAGTCACTCGATCACAGAGTTATAATTTGAATTGAATTGATATCAAAAATACAATATGATTATACATAAAAAATACATTATAACAATAGAAATGTCAATAGATAAGTCAAATAGAATTGATTAATTACATATAGAATATTAGAACAGAATACAATGAACGGATACAAATACTGATAATTACATAAGAGCGACTGCTCAATGTTGCCGTGTGGTCTCCGGCAGAGTAGAATAGGCCACCCTCACTCTTACCGAGGTGTCGTAAAAGGCGACTAAGGTAAAGCTGCTGGCATGATCAACAGCACCCAGAGAAGGAAAACTCTGCATTTATATCAAAATCATATCAAAACTCGCCAACCCGTCTGCCAAGCGTGGTGAGTATGGAAATTACCCCTCATGTGATTGAGGTAGGCCCGTGCCCCAGCAGTGGGGACTTAAATGGGCTGATGATGATGAGGATGAGCTGATTACTGTTGTTGAAGATGTTTTTTTTTAAATAATACCCTATGTTCCTTGGGGGAAAATGTTTGTTTATATCAGTACCCTTACCATGAGTTTAAAAAACTGTTCTCGCTATCGAAAACTATGGCTTAGTCCCTTTCATTGTGGTGCATGTCAAAGAGACAGGGCAATAGTTTTAGATAGCGAGGATAGTGTTTCAAACTCATGGTAAGGCCTCAGTATAGTGCCCTCGATACGGGAGTCAGACGGTTAAAAAAGCATGGTGTATGTAGGTATTTACTATTATTACTACGGAGACTGTCTTTTTAACATCTACATTACATGGAATTCAGTCAACTGACCGCGAATGGGCAATTTAAGGGTAATTCTACGGTAAGTTGATTACTTCGACCTGTTGTATTTTCAGTTTGAGTTTATTACAACTAACTGTAGAATAAGGTTAAACTTCCACCACCCGCGTTCCCTTTTTTAAAAATTTAACCTTTTTTTTATGATATAGGTGGCAGACGAGCAGACGGATCACCTGATGGTAAGCGATTACCGCCGACCATGGACGCTTGCAACACCAGTGGTGTCACAAGTGCGCTGCTTACCATTTAACCCTTTTCCCCTGGATTGGGCCTCCGGTACCCTCACGCAGCGAAACACAGCGCATGCACTGCTTCACGCCGGTTTTCTGTGAGGACGTGGTATTCCTTATTCTACAGTTGTAATAAACTCAAACTGAAAATACAGCAGGTCGCAAGCGATTGTCATTCCATTCTCATCATCTCGATGGATGGCGTTCTAATACTGTGCGTTTCTCCCGGAACTTTCTACCACGTACCTCAGTTCTGTGGAACGGTTTGGCTGCAGGAGTATTTCCGGACGGCTACGACTTAGGGATCTTCAAGAGAAGAGCGTACTCTTTTTTAAAAAAAAGGCCGGCAACTCATTAGCGATCTCTCTGATTTCGCAGATGTTCATGGGCGGCGATGATTACTTTCCATCAGGTGACTCGCTTGCTCGTTTGTCCGCCTCTAGCATAAAAAAAAACCGGCCAAGTGCGAGTCTGACTCGCGCACCGAGGGTTCCGCCGGTATCTTTTGATTGCGTTAACTTTTGTTTGATTTTTTCACAGCTTAAAGGGACAGTAGACCTAGGTATTTGGTATAAATTTCAATTTGATACTTTTATTCGTTCGTGAGAAATAAAGTAGTAAATTTCATTTTATTAAAATATTTTTATTATTTTATATAACTAAAAAAATGTGATTTTCGCAATTTTTCCTATATTTGCATTATATGACAATGCTTCATGCCAAATTTCAAGATTATGAGTTTACGGGAAGTACCCTGTAGGTTTTGATTCCTTTGCGAGTGTCGAAAATTTGATGAAAATATCGATATAATCGGCTGTATCTTTTGATTGCGTTGGCTTAGAAGTTTGATTTTTTCACAGCTTCAAGGGACAGTAGACCTGAGTAATTGATATAAATTTCAGCTTCATACCTCCACGCGTTCCTGAGAAAAAGGGTCTTGACAGACGGACGGACGGACGGACAACAAATTGATCCTATAAGGGTTCCGTTTTTTCCTTTTGAGGTACGGAACCCTAAAAAAGGTCGGAGTAATCAAGTAGAGTGACTCTTAGCACCGTCGTTTCGGCCGCAGGAGGGCTCGGTGACGATGCAGTGGAACCTGGCGCAGTTCCTGCCGGGCGCGGTGCGCGAGCAGTTCGCGGCGGCGGTGGCCGGCTTCCTCAGCGCCGCGCACTCCGCGCCCGAGCGCCTCGCCGCGCTGCTGCGGGGCGAGATCGCCCAGAAACTGTTCCAGTAAGTTGCAGTGACGTGCCCTCTGATCTTGATCGGTCTGTACTTTAAGTTTATTCATGTATGTTTGTAATGAATAAACTCAAAAACTACTGGACCGATTGCAATAATTTTTACACCATTAGAAAGCTGCATTATTCAGAAGTAACATAGGCTATATTTTATCCCGGTACGAGAAGTAGTTCCCTCGGGACGCGGGTGAAACCGCGTGAAACAGCTAGTCTTACATATTAGCGCTTATATTTAATATTTTGCCTGTACTACGATACCCTGTGTATCAGACTAAAAATTGGTATTAGAAACAACTTTATTGGTATAAACAATAAATTACAATTTAATATTACTCTCCGCTAATAATTATATTAATAAATAGTTATTTTGGAATAGAACGACTTAACTAACATTTGCAGCAAAAAGTAAACATTACATTAAAGGTGACGGGTAGGGCACACTAGCGACGCTGATCGATTTTAACTTTCAGCTACTAAACCGGATCAATTTTAAACAATTTCGGGGTTACAACCTCTCGGCCAACACTTATACTATTTATTAAATAACCATGCAAAAATGTTGAATCCAACGCGTACGGCCACTTTTGACGTGACTCAATTTTTCGGACCCAACATTTGTGCATGGTTATTTAATAAATAGTATAAGTGTTGGCCGAGAGGTTGTAACCCCGAAATTGTTTAAAATAGATCCGGTTTAGTAGCTGAAAGTTGAAATCGATTAGCGTCGCTAGTGTGCACTACCCGTCACCTTTAATGTAATGTTTACTTTTTGCTGCAAATGTTAGTTAAGTCGTTTTATTCCAAAAGAACTATTTATTAATAAAATTATTAGCGTAGAGTAATATTAAATAGTTATTTCTTGTTTATATCAATAAAGTTGTTTCTAATGCCAATTGTTTAGTCTGAAAAAAAATCACAAATTACCTAATCTTCCATCCAAACCTGACACCCTGTTGGTCTAGTGGTTTAAGTACCGGATCGTGATCTCGGGTTTCGAATTTTTCGAACATAGCTCGGGTTTGTGATCACCAATCCGCATTTGGCGAGCGTGGTGATTAAGCCTAATCCCATCATATTAGCGATGACTTGATTTCTATTCATAGATAGATAGATAGATACTCTTTATTGCACAACATACAAAACTTAAAAGCTAGGTATACAGAGATACTATGTACAATTTAGGCGGTCTTATCGCTGGGAGCGATTTCTACCAGACAACCTTCAGGTAAAGGACATTAGATAGAAGTGGGGAGGGTGGTGCAATCCTTTTGATTTTGAACATTGATTAAGTAAATCATAATCATATTAGCGATGACTTGATTTCTATGATGGAGGCCTTTGCCCTGCAGTGGGACAGTCTATAGGCTGATACTTTAGTTTTTACTTGACCTAATGTTAATGTATTGCAGGGTGACAGAGAAGATCCACAGCCGCATGCCGTCGCTGCGCGCGGAGACCCTGGCGGCGCAACCCGGCCTGCGCCCCGACGCCGTGCCGGGTGCCGCGACGCCCGCGCTGCTCTACGTCAACGCGGTCTGCAAGGTCTTCTCGCTCGACGACAAGAGGGAGGAGGAGGTACTGTGTCCTGCTGCGCTGATTCTAAAATATTGGTTTAAACCGGGCCTAATGAATGAATGAATATACTTTTATTGCACTCAAAGTATAGTAAGAAAACTTAATACTAGGTATTACAGGATATGTACAACGAAGGCGGCCTTATTACTATGAGCAATCTCTTCCAGGCAACCTTTGGGTAAAGGACACTTGATGAAGGTGTAGGGCAGTGCAATATTAATATTTATATACTTACATACAAAGTTTAAATATTAATACATAAATAAAATATAAATATACTAATACATATCTGCATAAAATATCATAAACTACTTACATATGTTTGATTAAATATAGATAATTGGATATTGCAACTACAAATAATAACAATGGATCTGAAAGTATGCGAATGATTTTAATTAAAGGACAGGAAGAGATGGGGAGAGGAAGTGTGGTCTTAGAGGTGAAGGAAATGTAATTTAACTTGGGCTTTAAAGATAGGTAGGGAGTTGGATTGCCTTATTGACAGAGGTAAGGCATTCCAAAGTCGGATAGACTGCACGGTGAAGGATTGGGAGTAGGATTGAGATGAATGAGGAGGGAACTTAAGATGAAGAAGTTACCTAAGTTGACGTTTTAAACGTTGATTCCGTACAGGTGACCCTCCTCCGCCGCAACCTGCTCCGGCTAATCGGCGTCGGCGAGTTCAGCAGCCTGGCGGAGTGGCGCGACCCCTGCGCCTCCTGCGTGCTCGGCGAGGTCACCTGCCGCGTGTGCAACCACTGCCGCGACCTCGACCTCTGCCGCGACCCGCGCCACAGCGACGCGTGAGTACTGACGCTACACGTGACCCCTGCCTGCTCGGCGAGGTCACCTGCCGCGTGTGCAACCACTGCCGCGACCTCGACCTCTGCCGCGACCCGCGCCACAGCGACGCGTGAGTACTGACGCTACACGTGACCCCTGCCTGCTCGGCGAGGTCACCTGCCGCGTGTGCAACCACTGCCGCGACCTCGACCTCTGCCGCGACCCGCGCCACAGCGACGCGTGAGTACTGACGCTACACGTGACCCCTGCCTGCTCGGCGAGGTCACCTGCCGCGTGTGCAACCACTGCCGCGACCTCGACCTCTGCCGCGACCCGCGCCACAGCGACGCGTGAGTACTGACGCTACACGTGACCCCTGCCTGCTCGGCGAGGTCACCTGCCGCGTGTGCAACCACTGCCGCGACCTCGACCTCTGCCGCGACCCGCGCCACAGCGACGCGTGAGTACTGACGCTACACGTGACCCCTGCCTGCTCGGCGAGGTCACCTGCCGCGTGTGCAACCACTGCCGCGACCTCGACCTCTGCCGCGACCCGCGCCACAGCGACGCGTGAGTACTGACGCTACACGTGACCCCTGCCTGCTCGGCGAGGTCACCTGCCGCGTGTGCAACCACTGCCGCGACCTCGACCTCTGCCGCGACCCGCGCCACAGCGACGCGTGAGTACTGACGCTACACGTGACCCCTGCCTGCTCGGCGAGGTCACCTGCCGCGTGTGCAACCACTGCCGCGACCTCGACCTCTGCCGCGACCCGCGCCACAGCGACGCGTGAGTACTGACGCTACACGTGACCCCTGCCTGCTCGGCGAGGTCACCTGCCGCGTGTGCAACCACTGCCGCGACCTCGACCTCTGCCGCGACCCGCGCCACAGCGACGCGTGAGTACTGACGCTACACGTGACCCCTGCCTGCTCGGCGAGGTCACCTGCCGCGTGTGCAACCACTGCCGCGACCTCGACCTCTGCCGCGACCCGCGCCACAGCGACGCGTGAGTACTGACGCTACACGTGACCCCTGCCTGCTCGGCGAGGTCACCTGCCGCGTGTGCAACCACTGCCGCGACCTCGACCTCTGCCGCGACCCGCGCCACAGCGACGCGTGAGTACTGACGCTACACGTGACCCCTGCCTGCTCGGCGAGGTCACCTGCCGCGTGTGCAACCACTGCCGCGACCTCGACCTCTGCCGCGACCCGCGCCACAGCGACGCGTGAGTACTGACGCTACACGTGACCCCTGCCTGCTCGGCGAGGTCACCTGCCGCGTGTGCAACCACTGCCGCGACCTCGACCTCTGCCGCGACCCGCGCCACAGCGACGCGTGAGTACTGACGCTACACGTGACCCCTGCCTGCTCGGCGAGGTCACCTGCCGCGTGTGCAACCACTGCCGCGACCTCGACCTCTGCCGCGACCCGCGCCACAGCGACGCGTGAGTACTGACGCTACACGTGACCCCTGCCTGCTCGGCGAGGTCACCTGCCGCGTGTGCAACCACTGCCGCGACCTCGACCTCTGCCGCGACCCGCGCCACAGCGACGCGTGAGTACTGACGCTACACGTGACCCCTGCCTGCTCGGCGAGGTCACCTGCCGCGTGTGCAACCACTGCCGCGACCTCGACCTCTGCCGCGACCCGCGCCACAGCGACGCGTGAGTACTGACGCTACACGTGACCCCTGCCTGCTCGGCGAGGTCACCTGCCGCGTGTGCAACCACTGCCGCGACCTCGACCTCTGCCGCGACCCGCGCCACAGCGACGCGTGAGTACTGACGCTACACGTGACCCCTGCCTGCTCGGCGAGGTCACCTGCCGCGTGTGCAACCACTGCCGCGACCTCGACCTCTGCCGCGACCCGCGCCACAGCGACGCGTGAGTACTGACGCTACACGTGACCCCTGCCTGCTCGGCGAGGTCACCTGCCGCGTGTGCAACCACTGCCGCGACCTCGACCTCTGCCGCGACCCGCGCCACAGCGACGCGTGAGTACTGACGCTACACGTGACCCCTGCCTGCTCGGCGAGGTCACCTGCCGCGTGTGCAACCACTGCCGCGACCTCGACCTCTGCCGCGACCCGCGCCACAGCGACGCGTGAGTACTGACGCTACACGTGACCCCTGCCTGCTCGGCGAGGTCACCTGCCGCGTGTGCAACCACTGCCGCGACCTCGACCTCTGCCGCGACCCGCGCCACAGCGACGCGTGAGTACTGACGCTACACGTGACCCCTGCCTGCTCGGCGAGGTCACCTGCCGCGTGTGCAACCACTGCCGCGACCTCGACCTCTGCCGCGACCCGCGCCACAGCGACGCGTGAGTACTGACGCTACACGTGACCCCTGCCTGCTCGGCGAGGTCACCTGCCGCGTGTGCAACCACTGCCGCGACCTCGACCTCTGCCGCGACCCGCGCCACAGCGACGCGTGAGTACTGACGCTACACGTGACCCCTGCCTGCTCGGCGAGGTCACCTGCCGCGTGTGCAACCACTGCCGCGACCTCGACCTCTGCCGCGACCCGCGCCACAGCGACGCGTGAGTACTGACGCTACACGTGACCCCTGCCTGCTCGGCGAGGTCACCTGCCGCGTGTGCAACCACTGCCGCGACCTCGACCTCTGCCGCGACCCGCGCCACAGCGACGCGTGAGTACTGACGCTACACGTGACCCCTGCCTGCTCGGCGAGGTCACCTGCCGCGTGTGCAACCACTGCCGCGACCTCGACCTCTGCCGCGACCCGCGCCACAGCGACGCGTGAGTACTGACGCTACACGTGACCCCTGCCTGCTCGGCGAGGTCACCTGCCGCGTGTGCAACCACTGCCGCGACCTCGACCTCTGCCGCGACCCGCGCCACAGCGACGCGTGAGTACTGACGCTACACGTGACTTCGACCTCACTGCGACGCATCAGTACACTATACTGTTTCAAGAACAGATTGTATTTATGTCTTTGAAAAATGAGCCTGGGCGTCGAATAATGTTTATATCCTTCCGCAGGCCGGTATGCGTGTGCCCCACATGCGGCACGGCGTACGATAACCAGGAGTTGGAGTGGAGACTGATTGAGATGCTGAACCGCCGCGCGATGACCTACACACTGCAAGACCTCGTCTGCAGTAGATGTCATCAGGTTAGTTTAAAAACTTCCATGTATGTACTCTTTCAAGTAATTATTGTTAGCCGAAAAAATACTATTAATAGTTTTTGTTCGGCTAACAATAAATACTTGAAAGAATACACAGAGACCGCGCCACCCGCGGAAAAACACGGAAGTAAAATTTGAGATTCCTTGTCTATGAGCATAAAGCTCAAATTTGAATGTTGATGGCGACTTAAGCGCGCTTTTTACCGGACTTTTTACTTGGCGCAGACTCTACTTGAAAGTTTGAAAGACTAGGGATGTGTCGTAGAGTAGGAGTCTGGGATGTCTCTAAAGATATCCGTAGTTGTTATGCATATCCCTAGTGTATCATCTGACACTTGAGCTGTAATTATTAGATCCGCGCGTACGCTTTAATATTGTTAGTTAATTTTTTATCATTTTAATTTCTGGATAACACGTATCAACTTTCTAAAAAAAAATTGTTTCACGATTGTTAGTTAGTCACAAATAGTACGCATTCCAATCTTTAGCTTATTACCTTAAAAATTCGGGAATGCTCCATACCAACTTCTTCCCACATCCACATTTTAGAGAAGCAGAGGATTAGAAAGATACAAAAAGTAGCATAATACGTCACTCTCCATCCCTTCCACTATTTAAACTTAGTAGGGTCTTATTCATAAATGTGTGTTAAACGTTTGCTAACTAAAACAATGTTATTTTTTTATATGATATAGGTGGCAGATGAATAAAATGAATAAATAATAATAGTATAAAGCAATTTTCATTCTTATCGAAAATTTTGAAAGAAAAGTTTTTGTTTCAAACTTCAAAACTGCTCTATAACCATGGAACTATATAACGTGTCTGTGTCTATAACAACGATTTAACTAACAAAAGTTTATTGAACGTTTATGAATAAAGCCCTTAAAAATTACCGTTTTGCCGTGTAAGGCGGGCGAACTTACACACATATACATACACACACTTTCCCATTTATAACATTAGTACGTATGGGCTGTAATAATCGCTTACCATCAGGTGATCCGTCTGCTGCAAAGAGTTAGATTGTTAATATTATTTATTTATTTTATTTTAATTCTTATTATGTATATTGAATTTAAAATAAAGTGAACAAAAAACTTATGTCATACTCGAGATGATTGTAACATGAATGAATGGCGGGTGCAAAATAGGCTTGAATATTTAAAATTAAGCAAAATTATTCTAATTTTACATTTAATGTCTAAAATTCATTACAACTTAATTAAATCAACTGGGGGCGATCTAAAAGTTCTGTCAAGACGGAGTTAGGATAGTTTAACACGAATTCAGATAGATGTCACTGTGCATTTTTACATCGCGCAAGTATTATTTTTTTCCAAACATAGACTACCAGCTATTTCTATCTCGTATAGACAAGTCAAAATCAAAGTCAAAATCAATTTTTGAAGGGAATTTTTATATTTTCTATAATATGAGAATTGCCCATTTAATTTATTTACAACATAACTCATAACTACTTATATTGTGTATAACATGTATGGTGTGTGTGTTCACATGTATGGTATACATGGATTACAATGAGATGGTTAAATGTAAGTTAAAAGTATATTTAATTTAGCAAGACATAAAAAGCTACTTTTATTAATGATAGGTACTAATAGTTTATGTAACTGACATATTAGTTATTTGAATGTTTTATTGAAATAAGACACTGTGTATGAAAATACAGTCAGGCTGGACTTATTTTTGCCTGTGCATCGACATCATCAAAAACAAACATTATTTAATGAAATAATGATGTTATACAAATTATTCTATTTTATGATTCTAACTTTGAAAATTGCACAATCTTCAAATTCAAAGTTCATTCATTTCAAAGAAGAGAAAGGAAGACCACCACTATCATCATCTTAAAGGGTGGTTTTCCAAATATTTTATTTATTTTATTATTTATTCATTATTAAACTTACATCGTATATATCTTACAGCCAATGACAAAATAAATATCGACAATATGGCCGATAAAAGGTTTTCCTTAAATTCAATCCTGAAGAAACGTAACGTATTTGTGCCTCGGGCTCACGCTCAGAGTAATGTCCGCAACATTGTAGGTTTCCTCACGATGTCTTCGGTCATCGCCAGGTGAGACCATTATAGAATTCGAATTGCCTACTAAATGTTTAAAAATTCAAAGGTACATGCTCGCAATCGAACCTACAACCGCCTATTAGGATGCGCACGTTTTTATCCACTGCGCTTCCATCGCTCCAACACTTGTGGTAATTTTTTTTTATGCTAGAGGCGACAAATGAGCATACGAGTCACCTGATGGAAAGCAATCATCGCCGTCCATTAAGGTGACGGGTAGGGCTAACTAGCGACGCCAATCGATTTTAATTTTTACCTACTAAACCGGATCTATTTTAAACAATTTCGGGGTTACAACCTCTTGGCAAGTACTTATACTATTTATTAAATACTTAAACTTAACTTTTAAGCAGACCTGCTTTTGTACTGGAAATTTGAATTACCGGCAAAAGCGGCCGCTTTTGGCGTGAATCAATTATAGATTGGCGTTGCTAGTGCGCCCTACCCGTCATCTTAACATCTGCGAAATCAGAGAGATCGCTAATGCGTTGCCGGCCCTTTTAAAAAGAAGTACGCTCTTCTCTTGAAGGTCCCTAAGTCGAAGCCGTCGGGAAATACTTTCGTAGGCAAACCTCCGAAATCTGATGTAAAATGTGGTTCATAATAATTTTAAATGTTTTTTTTTTACTTTATGACTAGATGGCACATCAGACGGATCACCTGGTATCTGGTAAGCGATTGCCGCCGCCCTTGGACACTGCAAAACCAGTGGAGTGGCAAGTGCTTTGCCAACCTATGAATGGAAAGGTGTCGCTTGGACCAGTATTCGGGAAGTCTGGTAATCACAATAAAGTTTGGTGTTCGCAACCTTACACAGTAGAACCAGACTAAGTGGATCACGGTTACACATTCCGAATCACTGTCTCAAATATTGAGAAACCATTCGAGACGTGCAAGTTTCCTCACGATGTCTTCACCACCCGCCAGACATTGCTTACGATACGCATATACGCCACAATGGACAACATTTCATATTTTTAACATGTGCATATTGTTTTTTTATATGAAAATAGACATAAAATGAACAGATCCATATTTTTTTTTTTTCAAAATTTGTCCATTTTCATGCATAAAATAATTATTGAAATTCTTTATATTCTAAATAGACGTAAGCGCCAAATGACGTCACCGGACGGCTGAATACAGCGATATTCCTTTGCTTATCATTGTTTTAATAAAAAAAAGGTACTACTGTGTCAACATTGTCAATGTCATTCATTCATTCAACGTTGACAAGTTGTCTTTTTTTGACAGTTGCATGTCATGGGTTTGGCATTTCGTAAATTTAAAACTATAATGTGCTAAGCAAAGAAATATTTTACATTCTGCCGTCCGATGACGTCATCTTACGTTTTTTAGTTTTTAATTTTTTTCTCAGTAAATAATCAATATAAAAAATGAATAAATATATATTCGAGCAGCGGAAAAGTAAATAAAGAATTGGTATTTTTGGTTTCAGAGCTTAGCAATTTTGAAATGTTGTCCATTCTTCGAAAAGTTTCCGCTGTCCTTTCAAAAATTTCAGCCTCGTACAGTTGTACCACGTTTATAAGTTACATCGGCAAAATTCGTCTACGCAGAAGAGCAAGTTAAATCCGATTGATTACGGTTGCGAAAGCAGTTGAAATACAGACTTTACTGCGTTACGTTAAGTTTAAATACAATAAATACAGAGACGAATGATATCTCTATCTCTTAACCGCACTCGCACCTAACATGGCGCTGACGCATCAAGCAATAAGAAATTGTAATTATTGGCGCGCGTAAATGGAGCGTTGTGATTGGTTAATGTTTTGCCGCAGTTTTCGAAAATAAGACTTCTGCGCAGATAATAATATAAAATAAATAAAATATTGTTTATTGCTCAATAAGGGTTTACAATGTAGTGAAGAAGCAGATCCTTTAAGTAATGTAATACTTGTGGCGGACTGCCTCGCTCTTGCCTTAGTGCTAGGTACATTATTGAGTGCAATTTTAATATCTTAGTTAATCAATCAAGATAGATTTGTGCGTGTGTGCGCGCGCGCGCGTTTCTGTGTGTGTGTGTGTGTGTGTGTGGGTGTTGGTGTTGAAAGACAGAAGAGTGTATGCGTGCGTGTGCGATTGTTTTTCTTTGTATATGTATAGTTCATATTAATCGGTTTAAAATGGTTTCCGTATTGTCGTAAGATAATGTTTAAGCCATTCAGTAACTACTTTAGTACACTCGTATAAGATTATAGGGTACATATTTAGGTAATTTGTAGGTATTGATTGAGTTGTATAAATGTGCAGATACATTGGTGTAACTTATAAAATGAGTAAAACTGTACCTCGATGTTGTCGCAGGTGAAGCGCGAGAACCTGTCGCGCGTGTGCGAGTGCGCCGGCGACTTCGCGCCGCTGCAGCCCGCGCCGGCCGCGCGCGCGCAGCTGCGCACGCTCCGCGGCATCGCGCGCTACTACCGCATGCCGCTGCTCGACGAGCTCGTACAGTTTAATCTCAACAACATGTGATACTCGTTTAGTTTAGGATAACAGTAATTAAATGATTTTTATTATTTTATTCTAACGTTGTTTTATTTATTTATAAAAAAGGGGTTTCCATTCACTGTGTAACTTAACTTGTATAACTCTACTTATAGTAATATTTATCTCTTCGCTGATGACCTGAAATTAACGAAGATAGTTTCTTGTGCTACTGACTCAGCAAAATTACAGGAGGATCTTGATGGGCTCCAGAGTTGGTGCAGGGATAATAAGATGTTCCTAAATACCAAGAAATGTCACCATATAAAGTTCACCAGGAAGCGCAATAGGGTCATGTCTGAATACACAATAGCAAACGAAAGCCTGGAAGAAGTCTCAGTCATAAGGGATCTGGGTGTTTTAATGGATGCTCGCCTACGATTTACGGTCCATATTGATAAAACCATAAATGATGCAAATAAATCGCTTGGTTTTATAATAAGGAGCACCAAAGATTTTAAAAATCCACACTCCGTCATACTGCTTTACAATACCTACGTGCGAAGTAAGCTGGAGTATTGCAGTACGGTTTGGTGTCCAAGCTACAACGTGCACATTAATAGACTGGAGAGAGTGCAGAAGAAAATGTTACGCAGCCTTTCATACCGCTTCAGACCCCCTAGAAACATCAAATCTTACATTGATTGACTTAAGCATTTTAAGATGGAATCCCTTTCTAGTCGACGTACCTACTTGGACATGTCTTTCTTACACAAAGTGTTAAACAACCATGTTGACAGCCCGAAGTTACTCAAAGAACTTGATTTTAATATGCCAACCCGTTTACCTCGACACCCGTGTGGTTTGTTCAAAAACAAACTCTATAGAACTAACTTAGGCCGCAGCTCACCCTTGTTCCGCGTGTCTCGTCTGTATAACGATCTAACAAAGAAATTGCCAGAACTTGACATAAACTTTCAGAGTCTCCCTAAATTCATACATACCTTGAAATTAAACGTACCTCAACCAGCAATGTAACAATTAATCCGAAATCCATTATTTTTGTATTTAAAATTATTCATTTCTGACATTGTTTTTGATTCCATTCATTTATCATTCAAAATTCATATGACATTATTATATTCCCATTATTTTTTTAACTTATGCAAGATGTGGTTAAAATTATTCATTCTATGTCACTGTGATAATAATTATGTATTGCTGTTTCTTATGTTGATAATCCAATAAATAAATAAATAAATAAATAACTCTGTACGAGCTACTCGTACAGTGCAACTCAGCAGCGACCTACATGCAGCGCGCCTGACCGATGGACCGTCTTCGTGCACCGTCGGCACTCTACACCGACGACACACCAACAAATACCTTTCTATGTATTAATAATGTAAACCATGTATATAAACCATTAAGATTATACCAATAAACAGATTTCAACCGTCTGTGTTGGGTCCTCATTTCTCCCGCTGCGGCCAAGACACCTTTAGCCGTCACTATGATCAGTCGAGTGAGCCTGGTCGACTGGCAGCGGTCCCCCACCTACCTACCGTCCTGACTCTTCCCGCTTGCTACCCTGGGCGACCCGGGAGCAAGCTCCCATCACCTTATCTATTTATGTATTTATTCCCATGGATAGGCAGGGCTAGGGCTCTAGGGACTTAGTGTCTTAGACAAAGGGGCTCTAGGCTCACTAGAGAGTTAGGTTCCCTTCCTTTCCTTATATTCTGTTCGCCGGGACGCGGTGCCTTACAACCATCGCTTCCCGAGCGTACAAACTCATTAAGAAAAACAATCAAATTATCTCGTTAAATGTTTGCGAGATAGTGAACCATGATAGAATAGTATGAAACTCCCAATACCCAACAATGTTATTAGGTATCAGAAAATTTTGCTATTTACAAAGTAACAGATATATTCATGCTAAGTACGTACTTTTATTTACATCACATAAGTACATTGATCTCACTTGAAGATGGGTAGCTTAATCACCTGTGTTACAGATATCAAGATGTCAACAGTGGGATTACAAATACATATATACATTTAATACTTTTCTTTTGTAAACACATACTTTTATTACATAGAAAACATCCAGACCTAATACAAACAGAAATATTCATGCACAGTAAATAATTGTACTAGTGCAGGGGATCGAATCCGCAACCCTTTGGACCAAGGCATGCGTTCACTACCACTGGTCCAAACGGGTCGTCTCACACGGCATGTCGTGAGATGTCGCTGTGCATTTTTACATCGCACAAGCAAAATTTTTTTCCATGTATATTACCACCATCCAATAAAAAGTTAAAACCAATCAATCAAATCAAATCAAAATTATTTTTGAAGGGTCTATCGTGTAAAAGATGTACCCATAAGGTATAATTTTTTTTTCCATTATCCATTTCTAATCTAATAGTCAGTGAGCGAAGATCACACAGTACTTTTTGATATGGGAAAATTACACCACTCTGATTGTACTTTATGCTATAAAGGTTCTAAGGGAGAAAAAAAAATGCTGTAAGTAAGGTATTTACTGCAAGTTGCAGTCTGCAACTACAATAAAAATCTTTACTTAGGTTTTGTTCAAACTAAAATTCTATTAAGTGTTTTGTAGTTGCTACCTTCGCCGCCAAGAATTATTTAGTATCAGACTAAGACCCGTCCAGTGCAGTGGTTTGAGCTCCGGTTGAGACACAAGGTTCGCGGGTTCGATTCCTGTATCAACTCATATGTTTGTAGATGAAACAGATTTGTTTTGGGTCTGGGTGTTTGTGGTACCTTCATTGTTTCTGGTTTCCATAGTACAAAGCATGGACTCCATGGTACAAGGGATAACTTAAGTATGGGACCAGGACACAATTTTTTGGTGCATCACACATGCACTATATTACAATATTTCCCAGGTCAATTAGATAGATAAAAGTCTATAACTGTTGCTATAGTAGGTAAGTACTAAAACCTCTCAGATTATTTTATTGTTAGTAGTCTTAGATGGATCTACCTATATTATTTAAATGTCTATATCATAGAGTACGGTAAAAATAATATGTTTTCCTATAATTCTCAAATGGGCAATATTGGATTTTATATACATTTTATGGGTAGGTAATTAGGTTTTTGAATTTATTTAAATGAGAGATGATATATCAAACAACTTTTAATAATCACAATGTATGTATATGTATTTTAAAATTATATTAGATACTAAATCATAATAATTACACAATTAGAATTAAAGAAAATAATGGGAATCAAGTTCAAAGAGTACTTCGTTCTTCACTAGGCGTCTGTCCCAATCCTTTGGCGACTTCACTTATGCATAGCCACTGGCCGTCCGAGCCTTCCTTCCAGAGACTGACTTTGTTGTCTCCACCAGACACAGCCAATATGTTACCAGTGAGAGACCAGCTCAGACTCCACACAACATCATCAAATGTGTTAAGGATAGTGGGAGTCCATGAGACATTGTCATCGCTAGTCCATATTACGACTCTCTTATCTTGCGAGCAGCTAGCAATCATTGAACGTTGTAGACCAAGAGAAGGTGCCCAGGCTACATCTCTGACCCAGTCCATATGCATCTCAAGGCGATTTTCTTCAACCCATTGGTCACCTTGTTCTCTCCAGATCTGGAAATAACAGAATTAACATTAATATATTCTTGAATGCACAAAAAAGTACATTTCTCAGAAAATAAAATTGTTATACTCAGTTACAGAAACAATCTTAGGTTTATTGACAACTTTAGGCTTGAATTAATGTTTTAAATTCGAAGAAAATGAAAAAAAAGAATTATGGCTATTTCTGCAACTGGGTGTCCCATATAGAAAAACATTAATTTACCTTTATAAGGTTATCACATCCTCCTGAAACTATCCTCTTAGGTGCTTCTTTGTTACTTAGAGGGTCAAGGTTCAAGTCTGCCGAAATGGCTGGACACCAGCTTATGGAGTTGACGCCGATCGCATGGGCGCCTGTTATTTTCTTCACATCCCAGTTGCCGCTATCCTGCACGTACGTGATAATGGATATAGATCCATCCGAGCTGCTGCACGCCAGGATGAGTCCGTACTCCGCCGGCGCCCACGCCACTGAGTTCACAGAACTCTCGTGACCAGTATACTCATACAGCTTTGTCCATTCTCCTGACTCTTTCCAAATAATTACTTTCCTGTCGTAAGAGCAAGAAGCCAGGAGGTTCCCGTACTTAGGATGTGCCCAAGCTACCTGCCAAACTGGCCCAAAATGACCCTTCAAATCAGCAGCGAGTGTTTGGGTACCGCTTTTGATATCGTATATTTTCACTGAGTTATCTGAGGAACACGTGGCCAGGCGCAATCCATAGTAATCCAGCTCGGCATCATGTATCATATCTTCATGGCCTGTATCAATAGTATTTAGCACGGTAATCATTTTGAAAGATTTATTTCAGCACCTCCAACTCTAAATTCTACAACACACAACTATCAAATGACAGTTGACGTGGAATCTAGTGTTACCTCATAAAAATATTCTGTATTTTAATATGAAATCACCCTAATTTTTTATTAGGGAAGCGAACTGACCGATGTCAATTAATGTTAATTTATAAACTGATAGATGTTAACGTATCATTGATTGAAGTATTATCTATTTTATATATACATGTATATAACAATGGACTAGAGTATCTAATATAAATATTCAGCAGTCCTCCTCTCCTCTAATTTGCTGTGCCCGACAGGGTCCATATTGTTCCTTAAATATCATTTATAATATGTACCACCGTAATGTATCACATATGGAAAAGCCATAAAGAATTGAATTGAATTGAATTGAAGTAGTTTTTTGACATCCTACCCTCGAAAATTCCTCGCCCCATCAACCTTCCTTCCTTTCCCTTTCCTTCTCACGTTATATTGAATATTTACCTATGTAGCTATTTATATCAAATTGTATAATATAAGATTATAGTAACAATTTCTATGAATCTCCCAATTAACAAAGTTTGTGTTGTCTGTTTATGTCAGTGTACGTTTTGTTTGTGTTAAGTGGAGTTTAATAATACCCCAAATTCAATTAATTGAAGAGAACCAGCTTATTACTCAACCAATTTTCTATTTTTTTCCCGCGCACGGTTACGGCCGCGCGTGTGACTCCGCCAGTATCAAGTGTATAAGAGAGACACGTCGATATAAAATTGACCGGTAATTTTGCCAAATGCTCGATCTATATTCAGGTCTTCTCTAAGGTTAAAAACGCCATAAATCTAAAACAAACAAAAGCGGCACATGTAAACAGCACAGACGACAGGACACAATAACGCAGAAGCACAGCTATAAAAGACAAGAACATAACATAAGAAGAGAATTATAATTTTATATCATACATACTTATATATTTACATAAATATTTTAAATAAAGGGGAAAAGGTAATGTTAATAAATATTGGAAGTTTATAGGGCGGGGAATTTTGAGGGGTAATATATGATATAGAGATGTAGGATATATTGGACAGCTAAAAAATATATGGTCTGTGGAACCCTCGTCTAAGCCGCATTCGCATATTGAGCTGTCTTTTACGTGGATTTTATTTAGAAACACTGGTGTGCACGCGTGACCGATGCGAAGGCGGCATATGGAGGATATGACTCGTTTTTCATATAGCCTGTACTTAGTGTTGAAGAACCATGGTTTCCTGGGTATTGATGGTTGGACACTTTTGTACAAGCGGCCTTTGGTTCTCGAAGACTCATCGAAACAAGTTTGCCAGTTTTCTGCTAAATCTTTCGTAGCGAGAGGTAAGATATCACATGCAATCACAGAACTGGCGGGTATTCCGTTGACGACAGCTTCCTTCGCCCACGTGTCAACTTGTTCATTGCCACTTATCCCACAGTGGCCTGGGATCCAAACTAATACAATTTTGATATTTTTAGTGAAACATTGATATAGGGCTTCTTTAATTTTAAGTATAATGGGGGAAATAAATTTGGATTTAAAAAAAATACTTGACAATGCCTGAAGGGAACTTTTGGAGTCGGAAAAGATGATACATTTTTGTAGGTTGTGGGTAAGGATAAAAAGGATAGCCTCGAGGATCGCTAGCGCCTCACCAGTGAACACCGACGACTCGTTAGGGGACTTAAAACTAAGAAGCACCTTGTGTTTTGGGATCCACCCCAATTTTCTAAGGAACGTTTCTCTTTAATCACTTGACATTGGCAGAATTGTCTCGTAAGAGCAACAGCAAGCCATAAAAACAAATAGTTTTTTTTTAATTTTTGCTTTTTTTGACTGATGTAAAACAGAGAAAGGTATTAATATGCAAAATATATTTGCATTTGTCAAGTTAGCTCGGTAGTGTTTTTTTTTGTGAGCCAGTTGAGCTTCGTCGTTGAAACATTATTTCCATTTCTGAGCTCAACTCATCACTAATATACTGGAAAACTAAATAAAACACAAAAATATTTTTCACGTCACTTAAATTAACCTCTTACCACAAGCTCCCATACATATATATTTGCACTCAAGTGTTTGGTGAGATGGTTTTGCAAATATGGGACATTATGCATTTATAGCAAGTTTGTGTTCCTACTGGATGATGCTGTATGTAAGGAACAAACCCAAAAACTGTAAACCAACGCAGTATAAAAAAGTTTATACATATACACGATCACGAGGTCGCATTTTAACTGCCATGTCTAACGCACCTTTACTGCACTGCTTTTTGTTTTCAACCTGTCAACACTGTTCCGCTGTCACTTCAATCAAGTGTGTTCAAAAGTCAAAAATTCGTAATGCGAATTCCTCAACAAATCTGAAAATATTGATGAGCTAATAAATAAAATATGAAAGTTTGGTCAGATTTTAAATAGCAAGATGTCTGAGAGAAAAGACGGCTGGTTTTCCAGCTTAACCAACTTGTTGCAACAAGATTATCGTGGTGTTAATGTAAGTGGTATGTTTCATTCTTATGACAAACAATTTAGTTGAAATTGTTATCACTATTTTCGTTTCACAGATAGCCGTCTACGCTCTCGCGACCGCTGGCCTCGCTGTGTCGATACATAAAATCCGTCCGGTAAAGAAATTACTTCAATTAAGCTTCATATATTCAAGTTTATTACATAACTAAACATTCCTTATTTTAATTAGGTTAGCAAGTTCTCTAAGGCTAGTAAGATCCCGGACCACTTTCTACAAAGTCATGAGCCACTAAAAGGAGTGTACGCTGGTGTGCAGCACTCGCCAGTGCAACTGTTAGTCAACCACAGAGCTCCACTGTACCTACCTTTATGGCATTCCAGTAAACCGCCGTTACCGGTCAAGGTTAGTAGCCAATGTCAACACTATTCATAGGTTCTATTATGGGAGCCTTTGCCAAGTTTATTCTTTATAATTTTGTTTTTTTTTCTACAGTTGTGGGGTGTTGATATTGTGAGTGGTAATGCTGTCAATTGGCTGGAATGTGTGGCTAGGGGGCAACAAGTGACTTTGAAACCTATTGCGCGAGATAACGACACTCTGATCTCCACTGTTTTACTGCATTTACCTCAGCCCAAGGTAACATTAACCTCCTAAAATGAGATAATTTATGTATAGGTCAACTTGGATTATGATTTAAACATGAGAAAATTACTATTCATTGTTTCAGACTAAATCTGTGGAGACTCTAGATATTGGACAGAAATTGGTTGAACTTGGGTTTGCAAAGGCATCGGTACCACAAAATTTAAAGAAAAATACAATTGAGTCACAATTAGCTCCTGCATTGTTATCTGCAGAAGCTCATGCAAAGAGCTATCGCAACGGTGTCTGGTCTGAGAAACTTCCACCTTTGCCAGCTTATGTGGCATACTGGCGAAAAGGTTCTCAACTAACTGCAGAACTTTTAGTACTAAGTTTCAAAAAAATATTGCAGATTTTGGGGTTTGCATCAAAAAGTGCCTTAGTAGGGATCAAAAACCTTGCCCTCAGACCATTCAGATCACCTCCCAAGCAGGTGCAAGCAACGTGAAAGCATTTATTTACAAAGTTATTACTTAAATCTTTTTAGTGGGTGTACCAAATGAGTTACAAATTAATTGTAATGATTTGAGTACATACTTTTAACTAGGAATCATTCTTCCATTTGTCTAAAATTGTTTTGTATATACTGTTGAAAAATAAAAGATTATTGATTACATGAATCATTAAGTACTTATTATTTTACTACTTGAATAATTTGGCATGCATCGGTTGCTTTATTCATATGCACCAATCACATTTAAATCATAGAAAAACTTGTAAAAAAGCACTGTTTATTCAAATTAAATAGTATATATTACAATAAAATATATATAATTATCTTAATTAAAATTGCAAAGGAAAGGTACAGCTAAATATCCTATTGAAATATCCATTGAAACCATAAAAAAATAAACACCAAGTAATTTCGCCTAAAATTAAATTGTCACTTTAGAAGTAAACAAAATTTACAAGTAATTTACGAGAAAATACTGTTTTATCATTAACTAAGAGACAATGTAGGTATATTCGCGGATATAAAAATACAAAAGCAAGTCTCATCCCCTTCTGGAGTTGATTTGATGCACCAGTCAAAAAGTTGTAGGTCGAAAAATATAGTAGAGGTGGGTACGTTTACGGTCCACTTTAGAGTAGTATCATGTTGGTTTCTTGGTGCGGGGCGGAGGCGCGGCGCGCGCGGGGCGGGCCCGTCCGTCAGAGGATGCTGCAGCGCGACAGCCACGACGTGGGCTTGCGCTGCTGCTCGTTGGCGCGAAGCTGGTGTCCGCCTGTCCGCGGCGCGGGGTTGCTCGCCTCCTAATCCATCAACATACATTACTAATTTTGCAAGTGCCTTAATCATAAAAAGCACAAACAATCGTTATTGTTACCACATACTCAAGAAAACAAACATTTCACTGCATAAAACAATATAGTTCTAGTAGGTACCTTACCAACTTATTCCCCCTTATTACAAATCGTGAACTAAGGTTAGTCTCGGAACAAAATTCGTATGTACCTGCCCTTTTAAACATTGCGTGATAGAACGGGATGGCATGAGCTTTAGTATGGTAATAAATTTAGATCACGATTTATAATAAGGTGGATTGACTCTTCCTTTCCATATGTGAGACTATTGCACTAATATCAATTTATTTACATATTTCAAACAGAATAGGCGAATCTGAATATGTGATGAAGGTGTCTTCCATTATTTCTACAACTAACTAGTAGGTATGTTAGGTACTCAATCAAAGTAGTACATGACTATTTAACTATTTTAGGTCAACAATATAGTGCAAGTAGCGTAACGCAACACACTAACAAATGGTTCAGAATCTGCACCTAGGTTTGCTCAAATAAGACCTTACCTTATAGATAAGTCTATTTCTAGGTATAAATAAATCTTTGATGCTATCAAGCCAAACGAGTATTTGCTTAAGTAAAAAATAAACCTAATATTGGTATGTGATAGGTGGCAGACGAGCAGCAGCAGACAGATCATCTGATGATAAGCGATTGCCGCCGCCCATAGATACCCATGACGCGAATGTAGTCACAAGTGAGCTGCCAATTTTTAAACCTCCCTGTCCCCTGGATTGGGCCTACGGTACCCTCACTCACACAACGAAACACAGCACAGTGCTGCTTCACGCAAGTTTTCTGTGAGGCTGTATTACTCTCGTTGAGATGCCCCATTCATGCCAAAGCGTGCCGGATTGGTATTATGATTATGCCACAACACAATAAAGTATTAAACATTTAAAGAAGAAAAAACAGCATGCACAGAATACTCTGCTAATTCTATTTTTATCAAAAATAAAATAATACACATACAAGCCAGCAACATAACATTTACTTAGCAATATGTAACTACTTATTACCTTCTGTTTTCATAAAGTGAGCCATGGAACAAGAAAATATTCAATTATGTAGCTGGTTAGTAATAATAACATACATAATATAAATAAGTGTGAACTATTGTTTATAGTAACATAGATTTTATTTATTCCACCATTACACACCAAACTTTGACCAAACCCATAAGAGAAGGTTAAAAGTGATCTCAAAATTACAAGAAAGGAAAACATAGAATTTAAAAATGTTGTCACTTAGTACTAGTCTAATTCTGTGTCCATTGAGTTAATGATTTCGTAGGTGGCACCACAAATAGTTTTATGAATTAGTCCTTGAACCAATTGTAATGTAAAATGCAATTGCTTTTGATATGCTTGTGTTTGTTGCTGTTATTGTTAAGAGAAATGTAAAATATACCTGTTTTTTTTCCATCTTGGCCTTGATGTCTCTTGCTAGAGTGAAGAATGCATACTCAACATTTAATGAGTCTTTTGCTGAAGTTTCTACAAACTTAATCTGATACTCTATTGCTAATTGTTCTCCTCTTTCTTTTGAGACCTTAAATAAAATATAATATTCTCATCAGTAAAATTGCCATTCTTGTTTGACTGAATGACTTCTAGGTAACAGAAAATATGAGACTAACTTTTTAACAATTAATTTACCTGTCTTTTAGAATCTAAATCACACTTATTTCCAAGTATCATCTTCTCCACATCAGCACTGGCATTTTCCTCAATGTTCCTGATCCAGTTCTTTATATTTTCGAAGCTTTTCTCATTTGTAACATCATAAACCAACATAATGCCCATGGACCCCCGGTAGTAAGCAGTTGTGATTGTACGGAACCGTTCTTGCCCAGCTGTATCCCTATGAATAAACAAGATAAGCATTCATTTGGGAATTTTCAACCTAATAGTACTGGAGAATATTAAATGTATTGTCCTAACTAATGATGATACAGTGATATAATACCATATTCACTACAGGAAGATACAAAATGCATTAGTAAAATTGTTACCTATTGTTTATGTTATTGTTAAATGTATTCAATATTGTATTGAAATAAAATCGTGGTCACTTCGAACATGTATGAAAATAAATCAAAGTATGTGAAATATAGTTTAAGACTTCCCCGTACTGACAAATTTAAATGAGCCACACTGTATAATATTTTAAAATACAATTATTCATGTGTAGTATGTTTATGTGGCCGAGGCAAAACATCAACATCACATATCTAGGTATCTTCTAAAACTTGATCAATATCAAGCACTTGTCAGTATAAAGCACTTACGTTTTGGGTATCAGAGTCATTGAAAGTACCAGAAATATGTAATACTTGAATACCTATGTAAGCTGTTTGAATAAGTAAATATTCTCCAGTCAATTGTTATATCCAGCATATAAGGAAAACAATTTAAAGTATTTAATACATAATATATGTAGTAATAACTTTATAAATAATTTACTTGCATTCAGTAGGTATAAAGTTGATAATATATTACAAATAAGACCACTGTTAGACTATGTACTTTAAGATGGTAAACCTCATATCTTTTGTTTTTGTTAACTTTGTAACACTTACCATATTTGTAACTTTACTTTTTTACCATCAAGGTCTATTGTTCGAATTTTAAAGTCGATACCTGCAAACAAGAAACATTCGTTAAAATTTCGACTCAATTAATTAGAGCCAGGCTGTATGATGTCATGAAGAACTCATTCATTAATTCGATAAGGGTTCCATTATCAAGGCGCCGCGCCCTTCCGTCATCTACGCCTCTGCATGTATCATCACTTGCAGCACAAAAAAAGACCCGCAGAACAATGAAATGAAAAATCTGCTCCATGACAAATTATACGTAAAAAAAGAAGTTATCTGACAATAACCTTTGGTATAGATTGAAAGCACTTACCAATAGTTGATATAAACGATATATTGAATGCATCTTCTGAAAATCTAAATAATATAGACGTTTTTCCTACCCCAGAATCACCTATCAAGAGTAATTTAAATAAATAATCGTAAGTTTTTGCCATTTTCTACCACAATCTGATTACAGGATATACATAGGCGATTCATTTGGCATTTTTTGAGAATCGTCAATAGTGATGTCCCCTAAGGTTGCAGTTTTAAATACATACGAATGAGTTTCATTGAAACATCGATTTATATGAAAAATTACAAAGTTACAAAAATATTTTTCAAAACTTATATTATTACTGTTGGTATGTACAGACAGCCATACGTCAGGGTACCACAATCTGTAAAATCTCCTGAATTGATAATGAACTAAACTTGTTTGAATATAAGGTAAGAGTCGAATGAAGAAATTTGACAGTTTTGATTACTTTGATGTATGGCTGTACGTACTACGTACATACATGCAACATACTTGTATGTAATATGGTCTTCAACAAGATGAATTTGAAAACATGAAGGAAGGGTTGATCAATTGGATTGAATTCATTATATAGGACAATGTATTACGTCACTATGTCGTATTTTTTCAAAAATGTTACCATTATAAAGAAATATGCTGTTACATATCACTACCAAACCAATTTAACCAATAGTGAAACGTTAAATTAATTGTTTGACGTTTGTAGATGCTTATTTTTGTTGGCGGCTTGTCATCAATCTTTGCATTTTGCTTTTCAATTTCCTTCAAAATTAACTAAAACTTTTATTCAATTTGTGTGGAAATGTGTTTGTGATTCCTTTTTTTACCATGTTTTATCATGTAGGTAATCTCACCAATCTCTTAATGGAACGAGTTTACAGAGTATCACTTTATCATAACAAATCTTTTCAGATCTCATTAGAACACGAAATATTACTACATCCACGATATTTCGGTCCTCAATTACTAGATACAGTCAAGCAAAAGCTATACACAGAAGTGGAAGGTACATGCACAGGAAAGTAAGTACTAAAATTGGTCACTAAAATTAAGGGTTATATTTTTTGTTTCCGTCTCAAGAAATTACTTTAAAAGGTAAAATTCTCTCATAAACGGAGGTGCTACGGAGGCTGCGTTTAAGACAGTGTCTTCGGTTAAGGTATGCTATGACATTTATTGGTCTGATCACTATCCAGTTGAGATACTATGCAATTTAAAGTCAGTCAGTCAAACTACTAAGCAGCCTGCGGCCAAGACAAACAAGGTTTTGTTGGGAGAACGGGATTTAAATCAAATAGCCTTTGTTGTGATAAGATGTGTAACAATAGTGATAAGGCACATCTGGCCGTAATAGACATGCTATATGGTGACATTGTAATAGCGTTACAGGAGGCAGCTATTGCCAGCTATGTTGGCCATGTGTCTGGTGACAGGCAACATCGCGGGCGGCCTATTCCCGGGTGGAACAGTTATATCCGCGATGCTCACATGGACGACCAACTTTTGGTAACATTTATAATGAAATTTATGAGTCTAGAAAAATATTTAAAAGCAAACTTCGTTATTGTCAGAATAATGAAGACATGATAAGAATGAATATCCTAGCAAGTAAACATAAAAGTAAAGATTTCAAAGGATTTTGGCAGCAAACAAAGAAGTTGAGCTCTAATCCTTGTGTCCCGGTGAGTATCGATGGCATAAATGAACCAAAAGCTATTTGAGTCTCCTCTAAAGAGCGAGCAGACATGTAATGCAGAGGCCGTCATGTCAGCGGTGCCCGAACGTGTCACATCAAAATTACGGCAATAATAATAAACATGACCCGAGGGAAGTCACCCAGACACAACAGCCTAAGCATCGAACATTTTCAGCATGTGGGGCCACACCTCCCAAGGCTGTTGGGACTTCTGTTCACGCTTTGCCTTAGGCATTCATACCTGCCTCACGAGTTGATGAAGACCCATAATTAAGAATAAAACCGGTGATAATTCCGACAAGTGTAACTACCATCCCATATCGTTGGCTATTACCACTTCTAAGGTTGTTGACGGCCTGCTTGAGAGACAGCTCAAACATCATCTAAAACTGCATGATGCACAATTCGGTTTCAGACCAGGACTTTCAACAGAATGTGCAATTATGTCTCTCAAGCAGACTGTCAAATACTACACCGATAGGAGCTCTGAGGTGTTTGTGGCTTTTCTTGATCTGTCCAAGGCATTTGACAATATCCTCTGGCAGAAATTGAAGGATACAGGTGTGCCCGGTGAATTAATAAACCTGTTTAGATATTGGTATGATCACCAAACTAACCAGGTTAAATGGCTTGGTGAGCTCTCCGAGGAGTACAGGTTGGAGTGCGGCGTGAGACAGGGGGCTCTAACGTCTCCTTCGCTTTTCAACTTGTACGTGAACGACCTGATTGTTAGGCTGGGTGGCGCGGGTGTAGGCTGCACGATCAATGGCCTATTTATAAACTGCATTAGCTACGCTGACGATATGGTGCTGCTCAGCCCATCAATATCAGCACTGAGAAAACTGTTGGGAATCTGTGAGCAATATGCGAAGGAACATGGACTCCTATACAATGTCAAGAAGAGTGAGCTATTGATATTTAAAGCAAGAGGTTGCAGGTTGGGAGAGGTGCCACCTGTGCTGCTTAATGGTGTAGCTCTTAATAGGGTTAGGGAGTTTAAGTACCTTGGCCATGTGGTTACCAAAGATTTAAAAGATGATGAATACATCGAAAGGGAGAAGAGGGCGATGGCGGTCCGCTGTAATATGTTGGCTCACAGATTCGCGCGATGTAGTTTAGGGGTCAAAATTACCTTGTTTAAAGCTGCCAAACTCTCTACACCTGCAATCTGTGGATTAACTATACGCAGCGGGCCATCAACGCACTCCGAATCCAATATAATAATGCGTTCAGGGTACTGGTGGGGCTCCCGTGCTACTGTAGTGCATCTGCGATGTTTGCACACGCGCACACTGACGGCTTCCACACCGTGGTGCGGCGCCGTATCGCGTCGCTGATGCACCGCACGCGCGGGAGCCCCAACACCATCCTGAACGTGCTCAGCCAGAAGCCGGACAGCCCCGCGCTGCGGCACTGGGTCCAAGAGCATGTGCGCTTGCCCGGGGTCGCAGCGCGCGGCAGATACCTAAATTAATTCGTTGTGGTTCTACTAACATAGTTTTTAAGTATTTTCGTATACTAATAATATTATGGGCGAAGCCTGAAATAAACTGATTTTTTTTTATTTATTTATTATTATAAAATCTGACTTAATATTTTTTAGAACATACTTAGTAGTTTGTTTGAATTTTAGGTATGGCTTTGTTATAGCAGTGACTACAATAGATAGCATCGGTGCTGGTTTGATACAACCAGGACAAGGGTTTGTAGTGTATCCTGTTAAATACAAGGCTATAGTATTCCGACCGTTTAAAGGAGAGGTATTGGATGCAATTGTCACACAAGTTAATAAGGTAAACAGTTTTAAATTATTTTTATATTTTAAAGACTTAACTATTGTACTATGAAAAGGTTTATCTTATCTTTATTGTTACAGGTCGGGATGTTTGCACAAATAGGCCCCTTAAGTTGCTTTATTTCTCATCATGTAAGTACAGCAAAAAAGTTTATAACACAATGTAGAAAAGGAAGAGGTTTAGTTTATCACCCTTAAAGTAAATTATTTTTTAATGAATTGTAAATATAGGTAATCCAATTCTACACCTTGTTGTAATATTTAAACCTAAGTGTGGTGTGTATTAATCATAATTAATTTTATGATAATTCATACTTTCATCATATTTTCATTACAGTCCATCCCAGCAGACATGGAGTTCTGTCCAAACGTCAACCCACCATGCTACAAGAGTAAACAGGAAGACAATGTTATTCAGGAAGAGGATGTCATCCGGTTAAAGATTGTGGGCACTCGGGTTGATGCTACTGGCATTGTAAATAGACAATTTATATTTATGTGATAATTTGCAGTTATTTTTGGTCCTATGTCCTAGTAATACATATTAATGGTGTACTTTTTTATTACAGTTTGCCATTGGAACATTAATGGATGACTATCTGGGGCTTGTGACACAGTAATTTTCGTATTTAATTTAAGATTAAGATAAATGATATGTAAGTTTATGTAAGTAAAAAATAAATAATACAACACTTATCCATAATTATTTATTTGGCATTCAAATTATAGGGTAAAATTCCATACACAAATGTAACAAAAACAATCCATCAAAAAGAATAAAATATTTGGACATTTTCAGTCTATTTGGGCAGTTCGTGGTGGTTTACATAAAAATCTTTCGATTCATGATTGCTTTTAAGTCCTATACAATAGTCACCTTATTAACTAGAAGAAGGAAATTGAAATATTGTCTATGAAAATATAAATAGATGAATAAACATTATTAAGCACTCTTAAATGTAAAATTAGTACACAAATTATGAATAAGCTGGAAGCCAAACAGTTTACTGAATGCCAAATGCTGCATAATATAATTTCATAAACTCAGCTCTAATGTTAAGAGTATTTTCACGTCAATGAGTATGCATAGTTCTTATATGAATATGTACATGTTTCTATAGGTTCAATTAAATCACAATAATTGAATTAAATAAACTCCAAAGGAAAAATTTAAAGTCTTTGGTTTACCGATTATATACAAAGTCATCTTAAATTGTAAGTTAAATAAATAAAATCTAATCAAATATTGCTTGTTGAAACACAAATATGGCATCTAAATAAATAATACTCAATATGAGATCAGAAACAAGCTAAGCAAAATGATTGTCTAAGCACCAAATTAATCCTTAAATAATTTTTCAGTAATGTTACAAAATATGGCTTCACAAATATATATTTTAATTAAAATATAAATAGTCTAAAAATGTTTACTGCTATTTAATTTATTATACATATTTCAAGTCTACAATATTAAATATATTTTTATTATAAAATATAGAGACATAACATTGTGCAATATAATGTAGTATGCATGATAGATCATATATATAAAATGTTTCAAACAATTAGTAATTATTTTGCAGTCACAATAAATTTGCACAAATCGCTCCCTGCGTATAAACTATGCATGAAATAATGTCTGCTGACGATCTCTCTGGAAGTTGCCATGCATGTTTTGAGATTCCTCACGCAAACAGGCATCAGCTACATTATCTCAGCTCTTCACAAGGCACAAATCAAGATTTTAGGAATATCATAAAAAGGTAACAGGAAAGAGTGATTTTGAGCAAAAATATAAAGAGGAAAAGATAAAAAATAGGAAATATTAAAATTGACAGTTAATTATATTTAATAAGTAAGGATGCTACTATTTCACGCACATATCGTATATTTTCTATATTAAATAAGTAAAACATACGTTATATGGGTGGCAAAAGGTTTATAGTGGGATTGGCTTAGCAATTTATTGGATTGCATTGACATTTTCATGAAACCATTTGTCCAGACTTGTAAGGCCTTATTTGGGAATCTCCTATCAACTTTGGATTGATCAATCAAAATGCCAAAACAATCCTGATCTTAAAAGTTAACCACAGACTAAGAGGGGAATAAGATTGTTTAAAATTACTATCTATTTAACTTGAGATACATCTTAACATTCTTAACATTTGATAAGACTAACCCACAACATTATTACATGTAACATTAATTTTAACAGCAATAATACTGACACTGACGTAACGTTTATGGAAGTATAGAGCGGAATATAATTTCTATTTTAAATAAGTAGTGGATTAAAACTGCTGAACTATTAACTGTAACTATGAAATAGTGTGGTATATTTTTGCTTCCCCGTCTTCTGGCAACTGAAATCGTCCATCCTTACACTCGAAACCAAACTCCACTTGCACCAATCCTGTTTGTATTGAGAAGTAAATGTGGACTGACCTTTTTATATCTTTAACTTGATATGCTTTTGCTAACTAATAAATTAAAATAAATGTAATATTCGTCAAGTACGAAACGCCCGCAGCGATCCATGTGTACCCGTTCGTCGCTACGGCCTTCAGTTCCATCAACATTTACTTCGCTCCGACTCAATCCCGTGTGGCGCGAGCGACCCCCAACTACTACTCTAACTATACACCTAGTTCACTAGTGACTACCTGGAGGTCGCCTCCCGGCTCCGCTCTGCGACCCGGCGCTCGAGGCGAGCGTCCTCACTTCACCTCTCTTCTAGGCGGTCCCGCTTTGGAGGAATTCGACTAATTCTGCAATTTCGTAAAATTTACTAGTAAGTTTTAAGCTAAATAAAGTCTTTCAAATATCCCCGGGCGGTAAACGGTAGGCCTTAATAAGCGAGTATAATTTTAGGCCTCTACATTGGGACCTAAAATGCAAAACACGCATTTGTATTTAAAATTTTTGTAGTTCCAATGATGGATTAGGCCTATGTATAGGGTCGATGAGCAAGAGGAAGTTTGGACCGCCTATCGCGCCGGGCGCCTTAGGTCGCTGGCTGCTGGCTGGCGGCTGGCGGCGCGCCTACTGCCGGACGTGGAAGCACTGGCACTAGGCGTGCGGGTGTCACGACGCCGCGGCCGCGGGCGGCGCCACGGCCGGCGACACGGGCCCGCGCACCGCCTCGATGTAGTCCTTGATCAGCGTCGCGATCTGGTATGCCTGTCGGACAAAATTATCAAGTTAATTAGAAAGCATTGTGTAAACGTGACAGCCCAAGAATAAAAAGCTAATCGAGCTTTATGCATCTAAAGCCCGATCCGACCAATCTTTATCAGTGGATAAATGTATGGTACAACGTCAGATTTGTATGGAATCAAGAATGACAGCGCTATACCATAGATTTAGTACCGGAATAAGGTTGGTGGGTTCGGCCCTAAGTATATTTCCCATAGATCCTTCGTCAAATCTTCCATTTGATTGAAAGGAGATCGTGTGAAGAAGACTCTGTGCTTGACCAATCGAAAAAGTTTTTTTTTTATATGCAAGGTGGCAGACGAGCAGACGGATTTCTGATGGTAAGCAATTCCTCCATTGCTTACCATCAGGTAATCAGGTAATCCAAGCAACACCAGTGGAGTCACAAGTGCGCTGCCAACCTTTTCTCCTTCCCCCCCCATTGGGCCTCCGGTATCTTCACTCACACGGTTAACTCTCAAGTTATCTCTACAGCTCGCGCTGTCGCACAGTTCTCGAGACCGCGCCACGAAAGAAGTCCATTAAAAAGTACACTTGAATCATCACATTCAAATTTGAGTTTTATGCACATAGACACAAGGAAACTCAAATTTTAGTTCAGAGTTCGACTGATTGATTGGCCCGAACAGAATATAAACTTTTTTGATTGGTGAAAGCACCCACATCCTGCGAACTATGGGATGGTTGACTTTTTAGGCGGTAGAACTATAGTGGAAAAAAGGCATCAATACAATGTGATCCACCTGGTTGGTGGAGAGCAGGAGCTTAACATTTGGGGATACAGCAAGCTGGACGTGCAGCATGACTCGCACGCTGTCATTCCACACTGAACATCTGGTTGCTACAGTGTGATGGATATTTACCTAGTCGGTGGAGAGCACGAGCTTAGCATTTAGGGATAAAGAAGCTGGGCGTGTAACATGACTAGCTGTACCTAGAGTGATGGCTATGAACCTGGTCGGTGGAGAGCACGGGCTTAGCGTTTAGGGATACAGCAGAGGCTGGGCGTGCAACACGACTGGCCGGTAGCTAGTGTGACGGCACGCACCTGGTCGGTGGAGAGCACGAGCTTGGCGTGCTTGCGGTCGGCGCGCGTGACCAGCAGCAGCGCGCGCGGCGCGGGCGACACGGCCAGCAGCTGGTCGTGGTCGTGCGACACAGCAGAGGCTGGGCGTGCAACACGACTGGCCGGTAGCTAGTGTGACGGCACGCACCTGGTCGGTGGAGAGCACGAGCTTGGCGTGCTTGCGGTCGGCGCGCGTGACCAGCAGCAGCGCGCGCGGCGCGGGCGACACGGCCAGCAGCTGGTCGTGGTCGTGCGACACAGCAGAGGCTGGGCGTGCAACACGACTGGCCGGTAGCTAGTGTGACGGCACGCACCTGGTCGGTGGAGAGCACGAGCTTGGCGTGCTTGCGGTCGGCGCGCGTGACCAGCAGCAGCGCGCGCGGCGCGGGCGACACGGCCAGCAGCTGGTCGTGGTCGTGCGACACAGCAGAGGCTGGGCGTGCAACACGACTGGCCGGTAGCTAGTGTGACGGCACGCACCTGGTCGGTGGAGAGCACGAGCTTGGCGTGCTTGCGGTCGGCGCGCGTGACCAGCAGCAGCGCGCGCGGCGCGGGCGACACGGCCAGCAGCTGGTCGTGGTCGTGCGACACAGCAGAGGCTGGGCGTGCAACACGACTGGCCGGTAGCTAGTGTGACGGCACGCACCTGGTCGGTGGAGAGCACGAGCTTGGCGTGCTTGCGGTCGGCGCGCGTGACCAGCAGCAGCGCGCGCGGCGCGGGCGACACGGCCAGCAGCTGGTCGTGGTCGTGCGACACAGCAGAGGCTGGGCGTGCAACACGACTGGCCGGTAGCTAGTGTGACGGCACGCACCTGGTCGGTGGAGAGCACGAGCTTGGCGTGCTTGCGGTCGGCGCGCGTGACCAGCAGCAGCGCGCGCGGCGCGGGCGACACGGCCAGCAGCTGGTCGTGGTCGTGCGACACGAGCGCCGCGCGCGAGCCGCGCCGCAGCAGCGTCAGCCCGCGCGCGTCCACGCCCAGCCACAGCGCGCGCGGCCAGTTCGACGTGAACGATTGCTGGGGGAACAAACAAATGCAATTAGGCTGGTATTTTGTGCTCTATGAATAGTTTTGTTAAATATCTTTATTATTATTATTATTATTATCTATGAAATATACTGAATAAGGCTTGAATCGACTAACTTTTGTCCGTGGATAAATATATGGTATAAACCATAGATTTGGCTTCGAGTCCCGCATGAACACGAGATGAATTTTTAAGTGCGTTATTTACTTAACCCGCGAAATAAACGTAGGCTTGCTGTCCCAAATCTAAGACTTCATAAAACTGGAAATTCATTTGTAGGATTGAGCATTAGAATGTTTAATAAGTTACCTCAAAATATCATTGATTTACCGGTACATAAGTTTAAGTTGCATGTAAAAACTGCCTAATGCGGAAAGGTTATAAAGTAGATGATTATTTGAATGATAAGGATTCCTGGACATGTTGATCTCTTCGCATGTCCTCTAATGTATAATTCATTTCATAATTTTTCTTTGACGATTTATCTAAACGATATTGATAATAAGCATTGTATATCATACTGACTGTCACTGTAATTATAATTTGTATAAGAATGAAAATTGTAATTAGCATATTATTTGAAAAGAGTTTCTTGATGATTCTTCTCGGTAGAAATTGACATTCCGAATCAGCGGTAGATTACAAAATATTTGACATTCATAAATGTTCTGTATGGACTTAAATTGAATAAAGACATTTTTGATTTTGATTTTTGACTCAAGAATAAATTGAAGATTTACTATCGGAATAAGATTGGTCGAATTAGCCCTAAGTATTCCAATGAAAAAAAAGTTAGATTTTTATTGGACAACATTTAGAAAGCATGTTGGAGAGTATACTTCAGTACCTGTGTGAGAGAGAAGCATTATGTTCTGTAGCTATTAGAGTCCTACATAGTGAATAGTGTAGCAGTAACTATAGGCGGCAGCAGTAATGCGACAGCTGATGCTGATGAGATGTGGACAGTAAAAGAACCTCGAACATCCAGAAATGCAACAATACTTATGATTATATAGTTAATGTAACTTTTACATTATAAGTATGTATTTTCTCTATAAAATTACGTTTATTTACTCACAAATTGTATTACAAATATCCAAGTTGACTAACAGGGTAAATCAAATTCAAATTGATGGCAGCGTAGTCGACGTGAACGTTCTCTGTAGTGGAGTTGTGACTTGCCAGGACGCGGCGTGGGTTAGCGCCCGCTGCATAGCGGCATCACAACGGCGGGCACAAGCCGCGGGTATTACAGGTGCTATGACTTATCCTGTAGTGACTCACCATGACGTCAAAGATAGTGGCACGCGCCAGCGGCCAAGACGCGGCGAGGGTCAATGCTCTCTGCATGACAGCGTGCGGAGCCGTCCCCCGCAGCGTCAGATGGTGGAGCTTTACGGCGGGCGGCGGCCGCACGAGCCGCGGGTATAGCTTGTGCTATGCAGTGTACTATCCTGTAGCGAATAGTCGAGTTCTGACTCACCATGACGTCAAAGATAGTGGCACGCGCCAGCGGCCAGGACGCGGCGAGGGTCTACGCCCGCTGCATGGCAGCGTGTAGAGCAGTCCCCCGCAGCGCCAGGTGGTGGAGCCTCAAGGCGGGCGCAAGCCGCGTGTATTGCGTTTGTTATGTACCATCCTATTGGGGCTTGAGGTCTGGCTCACCATAACGTCAAAGATGGTAGCACGCGCCAGCGGTCAAGACGCGGCGAGGGTCAATGCCCTCTGCATAGCAGCGTGCGGAGTAGTCCTCCGCAGCGCCAGGTGGTGGAGTCACACGCCGCGGGTATTACATCTGGTGTAGTGTCTCACCATGACGTCAAAGATAGTGGCACGTGCCAGCGGCCAGGAAGCGGCGAGGGTCAACGCTCTCTGCATGACAGCGTGCGGAGCCGTCCCCCGCAGCGTCAGATGGTGAAGTTTTACGGCGGGCGCCGGTCGCACGAGCCGCGGGTATTGCTTGTGCTATGCAGTGTACTATCCTGTAGCGAATAGTCGAGATCTGACTCACCATGACGTCAAAGATTGTGGCACGCGCCAGCGGCCAGGACGCGGCGAGGGTCAACGCCCTCTGCATGACAGCGTGCGGAGCCGTCCCCCGCAGCGTCAGATAGTGGAGCTTTACGGCGGGCGCCGGTCGCACGAGCCGCGGGTATTGCTTGTGCTATGCAGTGTACTATCCTGTAGCGAATAGTCGAGTTCTGACTCACCATGACGTCAAAGATTGTGGCACGCGCCAGCGGCCTGGACGCGGCGAGGGTCAACGCCCTCTGCATGGCAGCGTGCGGAGCGGTCCCCCGCAGCGCCAGGTGGTGGAGTCACACGGCGAGAGCACGCCGCGGGTATAACATGTGGTGTAGTGACTCACCATGACGTCGCAGATAGTGGCACGTGCCAGCGGCCAGGGCGCGGCGAGGGTCAACGCCCGCTGCATGGCAGAATGCGGAGCAGTCAGATGGTGGAGCTTTACGGCGGGCGCCGGCCGCACGAGCCGCGGGTATTGCTTGTGCTATGCAGTGTACTATCCTGTAGGTAGCGAATAGTCGAGTTCTGACTCACCATGACGTCAAAGATAGTGGCACGCGCCAACGGCCAGGACGCGGCGAGGGTCAACGCCCTCTGCATGGCAGCGTGCGGAGCGGTCCCCCGCAGCGCCAGGTGGTGCAGGCGCACGGCGGGCGCGGGCAGCGCGGGCTGCGCCAGGCGCGGCGGCAGGACGGCGCCGGCCGCCACGCTGCACTCCTCGCCGCCGCCGAGGCAGTCGCCGTTCACCACTTGCGCGTGAACCGCGGCTAGCATCACCTGCGAAGCACATTGGACACTTGACGACTGGGTCTTTACGTGGACGATCTCACACAGAAATTATCTGAGGGGTTACACAATCATTAAAGGAATTCGTAACGTAATCGTAGCGTGCCCACGCCATACTTTGTCATCTTTTAATGGGGGCAAGATGGCGTACTTTAGGGTTTAGACGTTGTTTTGACGTGATAATATCAAATTGTCAATTAACGAATAAATCAGCCAATGATGTTGAAGATGGACCTCGGTTTGCAGGCACGCCATCTAGCGGATATTTCACACGCGATAGCCCCCATTCCAAGTGAGAGAGAAGAAGCGAAGCGTACCTAGCTTCATACATACGTTTACGAACGTTAGAGGGAGCTTTAAAGTTTTCATACAAATTGCTCACGATACGCATACGCTAAGATTTTTCCAAGAGTTCGTGTCAGCCTTTCTGCGCGGGGAATCACACATGCAAGTTTTTTGGGACCCCATAAGCGTTTGCGTTAGTTCATGGTTTGCGTTTGCTCCGATAATCTTGAAAACCTCTTAAAACACGACAAATTTACTTTTCTCTATTATCACAGTTAGTTGACGCCCTGATGGTCTAGTGGGACCGTGATCTCGGGGTCCTGGGTTCGATTCCCGGGTCGAGCGAAAAGTATGTTTCGAATTTTTCGAACATAGCTCGGGTTTGTGATCACCAATCCGCATTTGGCAAGCATGGTGATTAAGCCTAATCCCATCACAGTAGCGATAACTTGATTTCTATGATGGAGGCCTTTGCCCTGCAGTGGGACAGTTTATAGGCTAATACTTTATGGTTTGCATTACGACTTTTTAACAATTTCAATTTTGATTTCTTCAAAAATTAAGTTGAAATTCTAGAACGTTAATTGAACACTTTAAACTATAATTTACATCAAAATTACGAATTTGGTTATTTTATGCATAAAACGTCGTCACAAAGATTGATTTACAGAAAAGAAAAGTAGAAAAAAACGTCTTGTACATTTCTATTCTGGAATGTTTTTAAGCTGTCGGAACTTAAAAGCTGTAACAAAAAAATCGTAGAACATGCACGGAGGTGTTTCGGATGCTGCAAATGTTGATCCTTGGACTTCCGTTTGACAGTCGCACTCACCGCCTCGTCGGTCTCGATGGGCAGGCGGTCGTGGCGCACGGCGTGCAGCACCTGGTAGTACAGCAGCTCCATCTCCGCCGCGCACGCCGTGTGCAGCGGCCGCTCGCCCAGGAACAGCCGCTTCTTGAACACCAGCCTGGGAGATGCATTACATGCGTCAATTTCAATCGAAATTATTCTGAAGACAGTGACCTGTTCATGGCGAGACCTAACTATTTTAAAAACAGCATGAACACTAAATTGTTTAATAGGTAATTTGATGGCACATATTTGTGATATTAATATGGAATTGCTGATATGGCTTAAATTCATTTTGTATCTGTACTCTTCTTATATGTATGTAATTACTCTTGTTATATGTATTATCAACTTTGTAGGAAACTATATGAAGGTTGTCTGGTAGAGATCGCTTCCAGCGATAAGACCGCCTAAATTGAACATTGTATCTCTGTATACCTAGCTCTTAAGCTTTGTATGCTGTGCACTAAAGAGTATCTATATAGATACTCTAAGGAGTATAATATAGATAGATATATATCTATCTATATTATACTCCTTATTTGTATATCTTCTGTGTAGTGCACTGTAAAAGCATTTTATCTCTGACTTTTATTCGTGAAAACTGTATAAGGCACATTTGTTCTATAGTACCTACTTGTAACTTAAATGCTGTTTGTTTTCCATTAAGAAATAAATAAATAAAACAGGTATTTTTTAATGTTACAACAGACAAGTACCTTCCATCACAGTTCTCGTTGAGTCGAGATGAGACAGATCTCATCTTAGGTTTTTTTACGGTTTACGGTTTAAGACATTTATTTCTCAAAAAGAATACAATATTTACTTATACGAGAAATACAAGATTATGTGGGTATATAATAAAAATCCATGCTCATAGTGCGCGGCGCGCGCACATTCCAAAGCGCTAAAGTATTCAAGTAATTGAAACGCGACATTTAAAAACTCAAATGTTTACATTTCGTTCTTTCACATCATATGAGTATATTTTTACATAGTATTATTTAGAGGCCCAGGTTACAGTATTCAGGAAATACTTCGGCAAGTAACCAGTTTCACTCCTTAGCTATTCGCAAAAAGATTCAGACAGTTCGCGTCCATAGTCCTGTCTTCGCCTATTAATATCTCGATAGTGGATATTCATCGACATCACTGACATCCATCACACACCTGATGGCTTATTTTCGACATTAAAGTCGAGAAAGCGATTTGTATGGACGAATGTATGAAATCTCTTTTGACTTCAATGTCAAGATTAGCAAGGTAAAAAAAGCTGGTTGGTCAAGTTTGAGTAAACGGGTTCTGGAGTGGAAATTAAGTCTCATAAACGTAATTTAGGATGCCTAGGCCAGGAAGATTACGACTAGAGTGACGATTGGTCTCGAGTCGGGGCTCTTTACCCGGGCCTCTTTTCCTAGCCCTCTCGGGTCCAGGGTGTGATGGAGTTGGGCCGCGAGGAACTTGTCTCCTCAGCAATCGTATCGAAGCAGGCTGGCAGTCGATATGACGTCTCGGTGAAGTGTGTATGTAAGCTGTTTTTACCTGCAGATGTTGGGGATGAAGCTGTTGCTATGCGGTGCTGATTACCAAGTTGGATCCATCGACTAGTTGCAGGATATGATGTGACAATAGGCGTGTGTATGTAGGCGGTTGTTATCTGCAGGTTGTTTAACAGTGGGATAGCCACGCTTCGGCATGAATGGGCCGGCTCGACCGGAGTAATACAACGTCCTCACAGAAAACCGGCGTGTAGCAGTGCATGCGCTGTGTTTCGCTGCACTTGTGACACCACTCTAGTGTTGCAGGTGTCCATCGGCGGCGGTAATCACTTACCATTAGTTGATCCGTCGGCTCGTCGGCCACCTATATCATAAAAAAAAAGCGGCGGCAGTAGCGCCGGCCATCTCCCAGAGCGCGAGCACGTCGCTCACGCGCTCGCTGCCGCCCAACGCGCGCTAGATGTTAGGCTGGGAGCTGGTCCTATGCGATGCTGACTATAAGGTTAGACCGACCAGCGGTCGGTACGACGTCACGATGGCGTGTGTATGGAGGCGGTGGTTACACAGTAGATAAATATGCTAAAGCAGTATCGACACTCCGCTATCTTGGACAGACAGTTACCCACCGTATAGGGTTGTCCTCTTATTTTTGTAAAATATTATTCTTACCTTGGGACTACTGGTTTAAGTACCGGGCCGTTATCGCGGGGTCCTAGGTGCAACAAGGATCATCTGGTACGTGTTAAATTAGAACTAATGATATTTCTTAAGAAATAAGCATAATACTAGCAAACAATATTCGTGCACAAAGGTACACAAAATGATTCCTAAAGTTGCAAAAAGCTACGTAAAGATACATAAAATTAGACATACTTTTCATAACGCTTTGTTTCGTTACTTGGAAACCACGTTAAGGTATTGGTCATGCACCCGATCGCTCGGGGCAAGGCACAGTGAGGTCCCACCATCCCTTCCATATCAATCTCCATCTCCGAACCCCCCAAAATGTAATTGTGATCGTAACTCCTAAATTACAGCAGACAGCAGTAAATTTCGACTAAAATAGAAATAACGCTCCTTAGATACACCACTTACCTACCTTGAATTTAGTTCCTGCGATTGTACTCCGATGGGACCTTAGAATCCGTGTAAAGTGTGCGGCGTATATACACGAAGACTTTTAATCGGTGATCAGGACCTACTGTTTCCGACTAGGTGGATGATGGCCATTGCTATAGTAATAGTAGTAGTAGTAGTTAATTGGAATGTATGGTCTTCCTACATTTTTATGAAGTGTAGAAAGCTATTTTAATTTTCTTTAATTGGTTTTATTTGACGTTGTCTGCCATTTGACAGTTTTCTACCAATAACATGAAAAACTTTAAATCTCTAATGAGGTTTGTTATCATCACTGTACCTGTACTTATGAAGAGGTTTTATTTGTAACAAGGAGGAGTAGGATGACCATATTCATAGTTATTAACTTAAAGTCCCAGACAAGAAAAAAAAATGGAACGCTGACATGTAACTACTATTACTATAGAAATGGCCATCATCCACCTAGTCGGAATCAGTAGGTCCTGATCACCGCCCCCCAGCTTGACTGGGGGAGGCAGTGTCGGGCCCGCAGTGTAAGTGGGCCCTCCGCCTGGGGAGGGACGTGAAGTAAGGTTCTTTAACCCGTACTCATGTCCCCTCCCCACTCTGGCCATGAGGGAGCGTCGCTGGAGTTTAGTCGGTATGCCTCTGGCCGGCTTCTCGCTAGGAGAAGCCCCCTCCAGAGGAGAGCCCGACATAACCCACCTGCCCCCCGGCAAGAGGGTATGCATAAGGAGGCATTCCCCAGCGTCAAAAAAAAAAAAAAAAGGTCCTGATCACCGATTAAAAGTCTTCGTGTATATCTACTGTGGTTACCTGCAAGCGGCGGCAGTAGCGCCGGCCTTCTCCCAGCGCGCGAGCACGTCGCCCACGCGCTCGCTGCCGCCCAGGGCACGCTCGCCTGCGCCCGCCGCGCCTGAGCCCGCGCAGACTTCGTATAGCGCGTAGCCTGAGAGAACAAGCCGGGTTTTAAGTATAACGTAGCGAATTATAACATTGTTCATTCCTCCATGGGTATGCTCGGCGCTAGAGTGCGCCACCTGTGATGTGGCGTCTGCGGCCCCAGAAGGGAGAGAAACGCATTTAAGTAGACAATAAATACTAGAGAATGAAAACAGACTTATTAAACTTAAATGGTGAAATATAAAAAAAGCCAATTTGTGAAATGTATAAAGAAATGCCGTGATAAATGTATCTTATCTTACAATGCAACTTTGGCTATTAATTATTACTGGCCTGGACCAGATAAGGATTTGTCCATGAATTTCCTTTTGGCGAAGCAGAGCCACCATTTGCTAGGCTTGCCATCTTCTGTAGCAAACACCTTCTCACAAACTCTGGTTCCACTTTCGTGTCTCAATTGTTGCAAATACTGCCGCATGGTATCAGCATCTTGAGGGCTGGCAGGTTTTGCATAAACAGAGTTGAGCGGAAAGCCAGGTTCGCCGGGGATATCGAACTTGGATATGGCGAGCATGTACATCTCCTGCTGACCCTGGCCTTTGTTGGGGCACTTCTGCAGCCGTTTGAGGCACTCCGAGATGTACAGGGTAAGGTAAATAAGGACTCGGTCTGCATCAGACTTTATCTCATAAAACCGAAAGAAAACATTTGCTTTGAAATAGTTGAGGGCTTCATCGATAACATCCAGCTCTAACTTAGGATTGATGGGGGCGGGGCCCCTGAATGTAGTGCGGATGGGCAGCAGCGCCAGGTTGCCCAGCGACTTGTTGTAGTCGGTCAAGGTGGAGTGATACGCCGGCATTGCTGAATTTTCTTATTTTTAATCGGAGAAGAAAAAGTTGCAGATTTGTTCAAGTTTATTCGATAACACAGCACTGCACTTACAAATATTTTTTGTGCAATGAATGCACGGAGTGGTAAAACAATAATGAATTCTTTCTTTAGCTTTAAATCAATTTATTTGTTTTAAATTAATTCACGACACGAAAGATAAAAATATGATTCATTTCGCCAGTTTATTCGTCAATCAAAGGCTTTATTCATTTGTCATTTTGATCAAATCACAATTTGTACCGCAGAGATTAATAACTTGTAGGGAGTGCAAGAGTCACAAGGACACGCAATACCCACGCACATCTACGATTCGGCTAGTATAACCACAGTGTTGGTATGGCCATGGGAAGTGGTGGGTCGTCCCCTCCATGTAAGGGCGTACGCTAAACCGCGCGAGTGTTTGTATCGGAGAATAGATAGTTAGGTTAGGTTCCGTGTACCCGAGCAAACTTTAGTGGAGCATGAATTATTGACGAAGACGAATACTGTAAACCCTAACGCGCAGTGACTTTACCTGTAGGCCCAGGGTCCGTTTTTGTACGCGAAAAACTAATTCACGCCAAAAGCAAATGAATCAATTTTTCGCGTACGCGTAGGACCCACTATTTTTGCATGGTTATTTAATAAATAGTACAAGTGTTTGCCGAGAGGTTGTAACCCCGATATTGTTGAAAATAGATCAGGTTTAGTAGCTAAAAATTAAAATCGATTGGCGTCGTTAGTGTGCCCTACCTGTCACCTTAATGAGACAATGACTCGCCATTAATTTATCTTTTTCTATTGAGTGGATGAATCCAATATCTTCTAATCTTTCATTTGTTTATAAAGTTGCCAGTATTTAAAACGTGCCGCCATTCCTAGAACTACGGCTGTTATGATTAAAAACTTCTTCAGGAGGCGGCAAAACATAACATATAAATGTGAAAACTAGCCGTCACGTCACGACACGACACGTTACGACACATTAGACAATTTTTTTTATGGCTGCTACTGTGTTGCCCACGGCAGACACTCATATAACTCTGCCAATGTCGAGTGATTAGAGAGACACGTTTTTAATTAGAAATTGACCGGTGTAAGCATTCTTTCTTTCTGTTTTTTAATTTTTTCTAATTGAGAATTACACCATCTAAAACAAAACAAAACGTATACAAACAAACAAACACATATACAGCACAATATTATGAGGGAGATTCGGTTAAAGTGTGATTTTTTTATTTATTCAGATTTACCAGCGTATACACTAAAACTAATAATAACAAAATTACTATCTATAACTAACTAAGCGCAACAATCTTTTAAGGTAAACACCGCATGCAAATGAAAGAAACATTATAACTAAAGGTACAATTTTGGGGTAACTTCTCTTTCAAAACTAAACATTTCTTCTTTTAAACTTATACAAAACACTAAAAACACATTAATATAATTTACACACTGGTGTTGCATGGGCGGCAGATTTGCTTACCATCAGGTGATCCGTTTGCTCGTCTACCACCTCTCATATATATATATATATAAAAAAATCACTAGCCAGGTCTTACACAAGATATGCTTAAGTTTTGCAAATGAGTCGGCGTGATTATCAATCAAGTCACTATAACTATTAAGTAGTTTACTAAGCCTAGGGACAGGTGAATTGGCACCTCATCATCATCAGCCCATTTAAATCCCCACTGCTGGGGCACGGGCCTCCTTCAATCACATGAAGGGTAATTGCCATCCTCACCACGCTTGGCAGACGGGTTGGCGAGGGTTTTGATATAAATGCAGAGTTTTCCTTCTCTGGGTGCTGATGATCATGCCAGCACCTTTACCTTAGTCGCCTTTTACGACACCTCGGTAAGAGTGAGGGTGGCCTATTCTACTCTGCCGGGGACCACACGGCGAATTGGCACCTAACACTGATGATCCACCGCAAGTCCCAAATGAAAGTGAGTGTACCTGTAGCGGCCTCGTTGAGGCCGATCTTCTCGCGCAGCATGGTGACGAGGTGGTCGGCGGTGGCGGCGGGGCCGAACACCAGCCCGTGCTGCTTGCCGTCCAGCAGCAGCACGCGCACGTGCATCGGCCTGCGCGCGGCCGCGCACAGCAGCTCCTCCTTGGACGGCGCCGCGAGCCGCCGCTGCACTTGGGCTATGCTCAGCGCCACCTATAAACAACATTTTTTTTAATCAGCCTAACCGGACCTAGCCTAATCAGACTGACCGGATGGCGCAATTGGTAGTGACCCTGCCTCTTACGCCAAAGGTCGTGGGTTCGATCTAGGGTTGCCACCTTTTTTTTTGCAGATAAAGTACATTCGTTATTATAGGTAAGGAAAAAAAGTACATAGTATTAAAATAAAGTACAGTTTATTTTTCTTTATCATCATGTTTAAAAACATATTTTATATTACGTTTTGCTGTTTGTTGCGTTCAGAAATTGTTAAAACAAAATAATAAGTTATGCGGCGCTTTCTGCGACATGTTTATCACCAATCGTTTAATGACCAATTTCATTTAAGGAAAATAAATACGACGAAGTACATTTTTCAAAATTCTAACGCAATCATGCGAAATAAAGTATTTTCGTGTACTTTATTTTTCTCATAAAGTAGAGTACAATCACCTGAAATAACGTACAATGCTTTATTATAACGTACGGGTGGCAACCCTAGTTCGATCCCCACCCTGGACAAACATTCGTGCGATGAACACTTGTGTTTGTTCGGTGTCTGGGTGTAATATATGTATTTAAGTATATATTTGTGTTCCTCTGTTGTCTGATATCTGTAACACAAGTGCTTAAGCTACTTAGTACGGGATCAGGTCAACGTATGAGATGTTGTGAGAATTATTATTATTATGTTTGTCTTTCGAACCATAACCTCGGGCAATTATTATTATTATTATAAACTGTCCCACTACAGGGCAAAGGCCGCCATCATAGAAATCAAGTTATCGCTACTATGATGGGATTAGGCTTAATCACCACGCTTGCCCAATGCGGATTGGTGATCACAAACCCGAGCTATGTCCGAAAAGTTCGAAACATACTTTTCGCTCGAACCGGGAATCGAACCCAGGACCCTGAGATCACGGCCCGGTACTTAAACAACTAGACCAACAGGGCGTTACAAGTTATAAATAACGATAAATAAGTTAATATTTCACAACATCACATTCATTGATCTGACTCCGAGATAGGTAGCTCAAGCACCTGTGTTACGGATATCAGAACCAACAGCGGAATTACAAATATAGATTCAAAAAGATTCGTTTTCGAAAAGCATTTATTTGCATAGAGTAGGTACAGTACATGTGTTATAGATAATATAGGTACTCTACCCTGCTAACATATATTAACATGCAAATCTTTACATAAACATTCCTATTATAAATATTTAATACTTTTTTTCATGTGATAGATGGCAGACGAGCTGACGGATCAACTGATGGTAAGCGGTTGCCACCGCCCACGCACACCCGCGAAACCAGTGAAGTCACAAGAGCGCTGTCAACTTTTAACCCCTCCCTTTCCCCCGGATTTGGCCTCCGGTACATTCACTCAAGCAGCGAAACACAGCACAGTTCTGCTTCACGCCAGTTATTTGTGAGACAGTGGTATCACTCTGATCAAGTCGGCCCATTCGTGCCGAAGCGTGGCTCTCCCACGGTTCTTTTGTAAATACATACTTGTAATACATAGAAAATACTCAGACCAATACATACACACATGTTCATGCACACAAATGTTTGTACTGTGCGGGGATCAAACACGCAACACAACCTTTACACCAGAGGCAGCATTCACTAACTCTGATCTAAACGGGTCGTTCATAAATATAAGGTTAGGCTTTTGAATGACATTATTTCAATTAATTCAGCCTACTCTGCCGGGGACCACACCCCGGCAGAGTAGAATAGGCCACCCTCTCTCTTACCGAGGTGTCGTAAAAGGCGACTAAGGTAAAGCTGCTGGCATGATCATCAGCACCCAGAGAAGGAAAACTCTGCACTTATATCAAAACCCTCGCCAACCCGTCTGCCAAGCGTGGTGAGTATGGCAATTACCCCTCATGCGATTGAGGGAGGCCCGTGCCCCAGCAGTGGGGACTTAAATGGGCTGACGATGATTTCAATTAAGCATTACACACTGATGCCAAATCCGAGGGAATGCGGGGTTTAAAGTTTGGTAGCGCACTTGTGATTAGACTGGTGTCGCGGGCGTCCATGGGCGACGGCAATAGCTTACAACCAGGTGATCCGATCGCTCGTCTGCCACTTATCACATAAAAAAACACGAGAAACCAGACGATTACAGGCACTTAAATCTGAGAGACATGGCGACGCTGACGAAACGAATCTTTCAAGAGTACGTGTGCAAAGGATCCCATACGGACGACGTGCTCCATGAAAACCGCCCCTAACAGTTAAGACACCACAATATTCTTCTTCATAAATGAACTGTAATAAAATTAGCAAAAGTCTTTTCGAGGTCTAACCATGTAAAAAACTATGTTAAGAAAGGCGTGTATTTTTTATTGCGTGGAACTGGCCACGTGCGCTTTATATATCGTCACGATAGCCACATCGTCATGATTATAACGAATGACATTACTATGAAAAAAAAATCTTTGTACCTTTCTTTAGGATGCACCATTGTACTTTTTTCATAATCGTTACAATTAATGCAAATTTATTGGCGGCGCTAGTTTCGTCGATGGGCCACCTTAAGGCGAAGGGTAAGGCACATTAGTCGGATCTATTTTTAACAATAGGCTTGTGTCCTATTTTTTCCTTTTGTTGGTTATATAAGAACCCCTCAAAAGTGTCATCGGTGAAAGAATGGATTCGTTAGCTTGGAAACTCTTCGAGATAGGCCAACTATCACTTAAAATAGACTTGCCCAAAACGCTCCATACAAACAGCGACGCGAGGCGTGATGTCGGCCCTCACTAGTTTATGCGCATCGCGAGATAGCTTTGTTCGATATCTATATGAAATAGTGCGTTTATGAAAATGGTTTCTTAACAAAAGTTGCTATAAATTAAATAAGATATCGATTGTTATATAAATAATACGCAAATTTACGACTTAAAATTTACTTGCCTATCTTTGCTTTTGTGGGCTCATAACAAAAATAATGCATAAGGTTTCAAGCTGAAATTTTGTACATAGCTCCTTTTGACCGTTATTTCTCAATGCTATTTAAAAAATCTGCCAATCCATGACCTAGTACACAAGCTTTTCGCGGACCTTCAGAGACTCGGGAAGCTAGGATGGCAAGTATAGTGTCTATTTTATTATTAATCACTACTTTTTGGACCGTTTTTTTACTCGAAAAGTGGCCGAATTTGCGATTATGACGACGAGTGTTACGGTGTAACTATGGATTACGCACTTGTTCAGCCCGACGCGCGAACTTCCCATCCTCGCCGGTGTGTAGGGCTGCGCCCCGATAGCGCAGGTGCGCCAGCAGCAGTCGCCGCAGCGGCTTCGCAGGCGGCAGGGCTGCGCCGATGGCCGCGCAGAGCAACGCCCAGTGTCGCCCGGACACGCGCGACGACGGCTCCGGGTGCTCCGTCGTCTGGAATGGAACAAGTGATTCGTTTTGTATGTAAAGACGTGGCAATACAGATGGGAATTATCGCGTGTGAAATATCCGCTAGATGGCGTAAAAAAGGACTGTGGTTAATCTACAAAGTGATCGGTTATTTTTGAACGCGATATGTCAAAATGCCTTTGGGACCGTCCCAAATCAGTGTTATTGATAACTGAGATTTCGATTTAGGTTCATCATCATCATCGTCAGCACATTAAGTCCCCACTGCTGGGGCACGGGCCTCCCTCAATCACATGAGGGGTAATTGCCATACTCACCGCGCTTGGCAGACGGGTTGGTGAGGGTTTTGATATAAATGCAGAGTGTTCCTTCTCTGGGTGCTAATGATCATGCCAGCAGCTTTACCTTAGTCGCCTTTTACGACACCTCAGTAAGAGTGAGGGTGGCCTATTCTACTCTGCCGGGGACCACACGGCAAACGATTTAGGTTATTGATTTATATTTAAGAAATAAGTAATAGTTTGCCCCTTCTTTTTTTTGCGCGTAAATTAAAAAAAATGTCATTCATTTTTAGCTGAAAACTCTATCTAGTAATTCCGCTTAACATTAAAATAACAGCTGCTTTAGTAAAACTTCAAGATGACACAAAACGCCTTAATTACATTTAAAATGCTACTCTGAGCGCCCTCTATTACGTATTATGGCTTACTAACCATTTACGTTTTTGTGTATGGAATAGTCAGCCCTTTATATAATTAGTGTATGATTCTGCAGACTAGTTGTATAGTATTTTTAGATTAATTTACACTTGCCCTCCACCTGTGCTTTTTGGGTAAGAACGATGGTGAATTGCGCGAGGTCATGACCAAAGAAGAGCTCTTATTTCAGTTGATGTTAGCTCTCGCTGTCCAGGCTTTTGTAGTTGCAGTTACTGCTTGATGACCTGCACGTACAACTCGTAGAGTAGCGTGTTCTGCGCGAGGGAGAACCGGTCGTCGCTCTCGCTCTCCCGGCTGGTGCAGTTACCTGCTTGATGAGCTGCACGTACAACTCGTAGAGTAGCGTGTTCTGCGCGAGGGAGAACCGGTCGTCGCTCTCGCTCTCCCGGCTGGTGCAGTTACCTGCTTGATGAGCTGCACGTACAACTCGTAGAGTAGCGTGTTCTGCGCGAGGGAGAACCGGTCGTCGCTCTCGCTCTCCCGGCTGGTGCAGTTACCTGCTTGATGAGCTGCACGTACAACTCGTAGAGTAGCGTGTTCTGCGCGAGGGAGAACCGGTCGTCGCTCTCGCTCTCCCGGCTGGTGCAGTTACCTGCTTGATGAGCTGCACGTACAACTCGTAGAGTAGCGTGTTCTGCGCGAGGGAGAACCGGTCGTCGCTCTCGCTCTCCTGGCTGGTGCAGTTACCTGCTTGATGAGCTGCACGTACAACTCGTAGAGTAGCCTGTTCTGCGCGAGGGAGAACCGGTCGTCGCTCTCGCTCTCCCGGCTGGTGCAGTTACCTGCTTGATGACCTGCACGTACAACTCGTAGAGTAGCGTGTTCTGCGCGAGGGAGAACCGGTCGTCGCTCTCGCTCTCCCGACTGGTGTAGTTACCTGCTTGATGACCTGCACGTACAACTCGTAGAGTAGCGTGTTCTGCGCGAGGGAGAACCGGTCGTCGCTCTCGCTCTCCCGGCTTGTGCAGTTACCTGCTTGATGACCTGCACGTACAACTCGTAGAGTAGCGTGTTCTGCGCGAGGGAGAACCGGTCGTCGCTCTCGCTCTCCCGGCTTGTGCAGTTACCTGCTTGATGACCTGCACGTACAACTCGTAGAGTAGCGTGTTCTGCGCGAGGGAGAACCGGTTGTTGCTCTCGCTCTCCCGGCTTGTGCAGTTACCTGCTTGATGACCTGCACGTACAACTCGTAGAGTAGCGTGTTCTGCGCGAGGGAGAACCGGTTGTTGCTCTCGCTCTCCCGGCTTGTGCAGTTACCTGCTTGATGACCTGCACGTACAACTCGTAGAGTAGCGTGTTCTGCGCGAGGAAGAACCGGTTGTTGCTCTCGCTCTCCCGGCTTGTGCAGTTACCTGCTTGATGAGCTGCACGTACAGCTCGCAGAGCAGCGTGTCCTTCTGCAGGCAGCGCTGCAGCAGCGCCTGTGCGAGAGAGACGCGGTCGTCGCTCTCGCTCTCCTGGCTGCTGACGCTGTTGTTGTTGGCGAGGTTGCTGGTGCTGCCCTCGTTTGTTGTTAGGCCGGCGTGGCTCATTATATCCTAAAATGGAAATGATCAATTTATGTAGTATGAAATTTTAAAGTTATTTACAAACATTATGGAGTACTTTATATTATTTTATCCAAGCATAACATATTTATTTATTAGTATATAATATTGTGTTTATTTATGTATTAGCATTATAAATATTTTAATATATATATACAGTTCACTCTTATTTCCCTTTTTCAATATTGCACCACCTACCCCTCCTCTACTATCAAATGTCCTTTGCCTGAAGGTTGTCTGGTAGAAATCGCTTCCAGCGATAAGACCGCCGAAATTGTACAGTTAAGTTTCTGTAATGCCTTTTAAAGTTGTATTTTTTGTGCAATAAAGTATATCTATCTATCTATCTATCTATGGGTGGGATATATCAAGCGATTTTAATCTGCCCTATGCAAGCAAGCTTAGGGATGAAGGCCCATTCTTAGTTTATTTCATCCAGTGTCGATTTTAAGCATATCATCATTTTTCATTGATTTCATTTTCTTGTGTGGCGCCAAAGGTAGATGCTGATCTTTGGAGGCATCTGGTCCTTCAAACAGGATCATCCATCATCATAATTTCAGCCAACAGACGTCCACTGCTGGACATAGGCCTCCCCCAATGTTCTCCACACAAATCGGTCCTGTGCCGCCCGTATCCAATGGATTCCCGCGATCTTCACTAGATCGTCGGTCCACCTTGTGGCGGGGCCTGCCATGGCTGCGACTTCCTATACGTGGCCCCCACTCGAGGACCTTTCCACCCTAATGGCCGTCTGTTCTCCTCGCTATGTGCCCTGACCATTGCCACTTGAGGCATGCAATCCTTTGGGCTATCTCTGTGACCTTAGTTCTCCTGCGGATCTTATCATTTCTGATACTATCACGCAGCACGATCGAGCAGGATGCTAAATGTAAAATTAGGTAGTTCGTGTTAATTCTTAAGAGTTATAGTTGGAACCCAGCTATGTGCATACCACAGGGCTATAACTATGGTTTATTTAAAATATTCCCACTTTCAGGATGGATTCCGGCCTGTCATAAGAGGCGACTAAAACGGCCTAAAGACTTAAGGGAGTGAGCGTGTCTACTACTGTGGAGTGGGTAGCTAGAACAGCATTACTGGGTGTCCTTATATGGTGTAAAGATATAATGGTTATTCCTTAGGACGCCAATAAAACAAGGAGTAGTGGTGTCGGAGGCTACCTTGAAGATCTGCATTGCGGCCACCTCCTCGGCCTCGTTGAGCCGGGTGAGGCTGTGCGGCAGCGAGCGCGACCAGCACCAGTAGCCGGCCGGGAAGCCCTTGTAGCTCTCGCCCTGGCTCTCCGCCGCCATGTCCAGCCGGACCTTCTCCAGCCGGTGTTTGCTCAACCTGGACAAATCAATTCTAACTTACTTAATAACGCAAAGACGAACTAAAGTAAAAAGAGACAACGTTTATATTTTTTTCACTCGCACAGGCGCTGTTTATGGATGACGTCACCAAGACACAGAGATGCGCGTTGTTTGTATACGTGTAAAATAGGTCTGAATATGCGAAAGTCCATTCATTCGAGAGTATTCTTGTTACAAAAGTGAATTATAGCACTGACTGCTACGATTCGGCGCTTAGAATACGGTTGAAAATGACTTACATAATTAATGATGTCTCTAATTCGAGTAGAGCATCCACTCTTCAAGGCATTTCAAGCTGTACCTCTCCGGGACAATCGCGATCTTACATCGCACAGGAACACTTATCTTTCGAACAGTGTTCCTTAAGAAGCCTAGTTCCCAGCCGGAAGTACCGTAGGCCGCCTCAGCAGGCGGTTAATGCCAGATGCAGACGCATGCTGATGCCAGAGTCAACTAGAGCTCACCTAGCACTTTTCGGAGCCCTCACAGCCTAGACCTATCTGATGTAATCATGACCATATACTTTTACCTTCTCAAAATGGATCTCAAGAAGTTCCCAGCAGTAAGTTGCGTAGGCCTCCTCAACATGACGGAATCAACTAGAGCTCTCATGGCATCTAAGAGCCCTGACAGCCTGGATCGTTCTGAGACGATCGGGATCTTATATCACACTGGTACCCCTCTTGTTTATCTAATGCTTCTCACCATCACAAGGTGTTCCTCAAGAAGTTCCCAGCAATGAGTGCTAGAGTCGTCAAGAACCCTCCTGGCAACCTAAAGACCCCGGGCTTCTCTGAAGCTGTCTGTGGTGAACACGACCATGTATCATCTAGAACCCTTACCTTTATCTGAGAATACTCATACCTTCTCAAAGTATTCCTCAAGAAGTTCCCAGCCGTGAGTTCCGTAGGCCTCCTCAGCATGCCGGAGTCGACCAGGGCTCTCGTAGCACTCTTCAGAGCACTAGCCAGTCTGGACCTCTCGCGCGACCATATATCACTTTGGAACCTTTATCCTTATTAAACGACCCTCTTACCGTCTCAAAGTGTTCCTCAAGAAGTTCCCATCCGTGAGTTCCGTAGGCCTCCTCAGCAGGCCGGAGTCGACCAGGGCTCTCATAGCACTCTTCAGAGCACTAGCCAGTCTGGACCTCTGACGCGACCATATATCACTTTGGAACCTTTATCCTTATTAAACGACCCTCTTACCGTCTCAAAGTGTTCCTCAAGAAGTTCCCAGCCGTGAGTTCCGTAGGCCTCCGCAGCATGCCGGGGTCGACCAGGGCTCCCCTAGCACTGTTCAGAGCACCAGCCAGTCTGGACCTCTCACGCGACCATATATCACTTTGGTGGAACCTTTATCCTTATCAAACGACCCTCTTACCGTCTCAAGGTGTTCCTCAAGAAGTTCCCAGCCGTGAGTTCCGTAGGCCTCCGCAGCATGCCGGAGTCGACCAGGGCTCCTCTAGCACTCTTCTGAGCACCAGCCAGTCTGGACCTCTCACGCGACCATATATCACTTTGGTGGAACCTTTATCCTTATCAAACGACCCTCTTACCGTCTCAAAGTGTTCCTCAAGAAGTTCCCATCCGTGAGTTCCATAGGCCTCCGCAGCATGCCGGAGTCGACCAGGGCTCCCCTAGCACTCTTCAGAGCACCAGCCAGTCTGGACCTCTGACGCGACCATATATCACTTTGGTGGAACCTTTATCCTTATCAAACGACCCTCTTACCGTCTCAAGGTGTTCCTCAAGAAGTTCCCAGCCGTGAGTTCCGTAGGCCTCCGCAGCATGCCGGAGTCGACCAGGGCTCCCCTAGCACTCTTCTGAGCACCAGCCAGTCTGGACCTCTCACGCGACCATATATCACTTTGGTGGAACCTTTATCCTTATCAAACGACCCTCTTACCGTCTCAAAGTGTTCCTCAAGAAGTTCCCATCCGTGAGTTCCATAGGCCTCCGCAGCATGCCGGAGTCGACCAGGGCTCCCCTAGCACTCTTCTGAGCACCAGCCAGTCTGGACCTCTCACGCGACCATATATCACTTTGGTGGAACCTTTATCCTTATCAAACGACCCTCTTACCGTCTCAAAGTGTTCCTCAAGAAGTTCCCAGCCGTGAGTTCCGTAGGCCTCCGCAGCATGCCGGAGTCGACCAGGGCCCGCCGGGCGCTGCGCAGGCCGCCGGCCAGGCGCGAGCGCTCGGAGGCGGGCGCGGCGCGGCGCGGCGGCTCGTCGGCCAGCCCGTTGGCGAGCACGGGGCTGTACGCCGCCATCAGCCACGCGGCTTCGTGCTTCTGGGGGGACTCCAGGACGATGCATCTGAGAGAATAATCGCAGATGTAAGCTGTACTGTGATAATACAACTGTGTCCTCTTCAACAAAAAGCTTACTACAGTCCGAATGAGTTCTTTTCATTACTTTTGCCAAGACTCGGTTTCCACTCTAGAACTCGTTTACCCCATCGGTTGTCGGTTCTGCGGCAAACGTAATGTAACGCCCTTTGGCTAGGTGGAGGGACGATCTGCGCAGAATGGCTGGCAAGAACTGGATGCGAGAAGCCATGGATAGATCACGGTAGCGAACAATGGACAACATTTCATATTTTTAACATGTCCATATTGTTTTTTTATATGAAAATAGACATAAAATGAACAGACCCATATTTTTTCTTTCTTCAAAATTTGGCCATTTTCATGCATAAAATAATTATTGAAATTCTTTATATTCTAAATAGACGTAAGCGCCAAATGACGTCATCGGACGGCTGAATACAGCGATATTCCTTTGCTTATCATTGTTTTAATAAAAAAAAGGTACTACTGTCAAAGGTAAACAATACTAGTGTCAACATTGTCAACGTCATTCATACATTCAACGTTGACAAGTTGTCTTTTTTTTTGACAGTTACATGTCATGGGTTTGGCATTACGTAAATTTAAAACTATAATGTGCTAAGCAAAGAAATATTTTACATTCTGCCGTCCGATGACGTCATCTTACGTTTTTTAGTTTTTAATTTTTTTCTCAGTAAATAAGCAATATAAAAAATTAATAAATATATATTCGAGCAGCGGAAAAGTAAACAAAGAATTGGTATTTTTTGTTTCAGAGCTTAGCAATTTTGAAATGTTGTCCATTATCGCAGATGTAAGCTGTACTGTGATAATACAACCGTGTCCCCTTCAACAAAAAGCTTACTACAGTCTGAATGAGTTCTTTTCATTACTTTTGCCAGGACTCGGTTTCCACTCTAGAACTCGTTTACCCCATCGGTTGTCGGTTCTGCGGCAAACGTAATGTAGAGCGCCCTCTGGCTAGGTGGAGGGACGATCTGCGCAGAATGGCTGGCAGACCTGGATGCGAGAAGCCATGGATAGATCACGGTAGCGAACAATTGGAGAGGCCTATGTCCAGCAGTGAACTGCGATAGGCTGATGATGATGATAATGATCACTTTTCATGTTAATAATTTACATAATTGGATTTTTTTATATTTCACATTAACATTATTGTTATAAAATGTATTTATGAAGATAGGTTATTAATTTTTGCGGTGCCCCTACGGAGTGTGATGTGCACAATGTACTGGTTTATTAATGAAGATCTTTATTACCATGTTACATGCATAATAAATAAATAAATACAGATAGGTAAATGTGTCGTGTGTTTTTAGAGGTATTCAGGATTATCGAGCGAAATTTGGTACTGTTTTATCTATCTTTTATTAATATTAACGCCTGGCCTGGCTTGTGACTGACTGACTGATATCAACGGAGAGCCAAAACTACTGAATCAAAAATCATGAAATTTAGGCAGTTTTTATAAGCACGCACTAAGGTGTTTATTTTTAACCTTTAATAGGGTGAAATGGAGGTTTATTGGTAGTAGTCTCAAAAATAAACATTGTTTTTTTTTATCTAAAGCTTATTCGTCTCAAAAAAAAAAAAAAAAATTGCCGTGTGGTCCCCGGCAGAGTAGAATAGGCCACCCTCACTCTTACCGAGGTGTCGTAAAAGGCGACTAAGGTAAAGCTGCTGGCATAATCATCAGCACCCAGAGAAGGAAAACTCTGCATTTATATCAAAACCCTCGCCAACCCGTCTGCCAAGCGTGGTGAGTATGGCAATTACCCCTCACGTGACTGAGGGAGGCCCGTGCCCCAGCAGCAGGGACTTAAATGGGCTGACGATGATTCGTCTCAGTTTTTTTTAATTTAAACCCTAAAAGGTAGAAATGGGGATCGAAATGATTTGAAAGAATCTTCATTTTTAAAACTGGACTAGGAGTTATGTAAATTGGTATTTGAAATTCTTATACTAATTAAATAGAAGTTCAATTCTTAAAGGTTAGGTGAAAGTTATTAATGTCATACCTGTGGCCATCATGTTGGCCATGGTGCGTGAGACTGATGGTGAGCCCATTGTCCACGGGGTCCATAAGAAGCGCAGCGATGTTGTTGTACGGGTACTCGGCGAGGACGACCTTGTCCGCGGGCCGGACTAACACGACTCCTTCGGATCCCACGCCCAGCAGAACGTTGGGACCTAGGGACAATTTGACATGTAAGCTTTGTTTCTGGTTGTATCATGAAAGCCTACGAATGGTTTATTACCGTTGTACACCCTCTGCTTGACCACCGCGGGTGGACATCGAAACAAGTTATTAATAAAATCCCGTTGTCCACCCCATCTCGGTTGAAAGAGGGGGTGGACAGAGGGATTTTTTCTCTCTCGTAAATCGGGACCAAACGAGACGAAATTAAACAAAAAATCCTGATATGATATCCTGTATCACTGTAAGTAATCGTCATATTTTTTTCCCGATATCTGATCGAGAAACTTATTAAGAACAGTCAAAATCTTGTTTTTGTTGCTTTTTCATATGTGTTTCATGTACGAACGACCACATCACATCAGTGAACCGATGTCACTTATTTTTTATCCGACTACGGCAAAGCCAAAAAGGAAGGATTTTAGCAGTATATGTATGTAAGTATGTAAATATGTTTGAATGTTCCAAGCCTACTTCCCTCTCTCATAATGATACCATTTCACATGGTCACAAAAAGCCGGCGTGCACTGTGTTTCGCCAACTGAGTGGGAGTATCGAAGATCTAATCTAGCTGTTTAACTGCCGGACTCAAAGACGTCAATTAAGTTAAATGTTCCCTTACTTAATTATGGAAAGTCTTAATGCGTATTGACATAAGTGTCAATATTTTTTCTTAACTATCAATTAAAGCTAATTTGACGTCTCTGAGTGCGGCAGAAATGTTGGCGGCGCACTTGTGACTGGTGTTGGGGTTTCCATGGTAGGTGGCAATTGTTTATCATTAGGTGATCTGTCTGCTCGTCTGCCACTTATTACATGAAAAGTAAAAAAATGTGGAGTAGAGCTAAGAGTGCAAATTTGATTTGATCCTTTTTCTAGTGACAATCCTACAAAAAATTATAGCCGTGTTTTTATGTGATAGGTGGCTTACGAGCAGACGAATCACTTGATGGTAAGCTATTACCGCCGCCCAAGCACCCGTGACCAGAGGAGTCACAAGTGCGCTGCCAACCTTTAAGCCCCCCTTCCCCAGGATTGGGCCTCCGGTACCCTCACTCACGCAGCGAAACACAGCACAGTGCTGCTTCACGCCGGTCAAAACCCTCGCCAACCCGTCTGCCAAGCGTGGTGAGTATGGCAGTTACCCCTCATGTGATTGAGGGAGGCCCGTGCCCAGCAGCAGTGGGGACTTAAATGGGCTGATGATGATGATGATGATGATAGAGATTAGGTGGTCATGGCAATAAATATGCAGGTTACCGTGCGCCCAGTAGCCCTTGTAGGTGACGGGGAAGAGCGTGACGCCGTAGAGCGGGTACTGCATCACGCACGACAGGTACAGCGCCTTCGCCGTCAGCTCCGCGCGCCCCGCGCCGTACTGCCGGTGCGCCTGCGCCAGGATCGTGGACTGCGGGCAACATTAACATCATTACCAGTGTGTTGCAACAGGCGGTCATTTTTTCCTAAAATTGCAGCTAATATATTTTCGACACAAATAGGTAGTAGTCTAGCCAATCGAAAACTGAAAAGACGGAGGGACGCCAGTGTGTGTAGGGTTTTTTGTCTAAAATTGGAGTGACGTCAAAGTTAAAGGAAAAAATTATGGGTGGCCCAGAATATTATTACCTATGTGGCCATCTTTAGGGAGTTGCCACAGTGGCGGATTGCGAGCGTTTTCAAAGCGGATCGACGACGTAGCGACCACGTCGCGGCTGCGCAGCGTTCACGCCGCGGATGCGCAATGGATTCGCCGGCGTGTTTCTGAGTGACCGCCACGAAAAAACGTGGCGAATCCATCGCGCATCCGCGGCGTGAACGCTGCGCAGCCGCGGCATGGTCGCGCCGTCGCTCCGCTTTGTGGAAACTCCCTTAGTCTACGTGGGCCAGACGTGGGCGCAATTTTATTAGTGCGTTTGATACGGAATCTACAACACCGTCACCGAACACTTCTTACGTAGGAAGGCTGCCTAGGAGCCGATTTTTTGATCCGTAGTAACCTTTTGGTTAAATTAACCACAGTTAACTGTCTAACGAATAGTCAAAGTGGATGACCTATTTCTTGTAATATCGGGAGATAATTAGTCTATGCTATTACTCAAAAACATTTTGGCGATATTTGACCATTTGTTGCTCTAATAGTTTAGTTTAACATGGTTTTACTATGGATCAAAAAATCGGGCCTATGTGTGAGAGGAATCATGACATTTCATCATGACACCTTCCCACTATGCAATTAGGAACAACAGCAGGAGGTTCAGTACAGTAGATAGTGAATGTGTTGTTGACTCACCCACTGGTGCTGCGAGCGCCCCCTAGCGATGCGTTGCGGCAGGAACTGGTCGGGGTGGGAGTAGTACGCCCGCGTGTGCGGCGGTGGTGGGCTTGGCGGCGGCTCGCCCAGTGACACTTGTGCTTGAAGACCGGCTAGCTGGAGAGCCACCTTCTCCGAGACCGGGAACTCGTCCAACTGTTAAGATTTTCCGGTTAGTAAGGTAAAAATAGTACTACATACTAGAAGGTTATTGGAAAATGAAATGTGAAATCTAGACGAAGTGGTTGCCTCGCTCGGCATAGTGACCAAGCAAAGGCAAAGCAGTCTGATCCGATGTAGCTCGCGGGCCACATCGTAACTTGCCAACTTGAATTTGCCCTCTAGGATTCGCCAATCACATTATTAGTGGCGGACTTTATCCGTTCTGCTATTGGTTGGCGAGAATCGAAAACAGACCAAGACCATGTGGCTGTGACATTTTAATGATGATATTCAAGCTAACGACACATGCGTGGCTCGCAGACATTCTTGGAAGAAATATTTGTATTGTACCCACTTCAATTATCAGTTGGACAGCCTTGGTATATTAAATAGTGAGGCTGACCCGTGAATGCGAGACGATGTGACAAATCCTCTGTAATATCCTAGGCGTGGCGAGGGGTTTCATCCATACGTTGTTGGCTTACCCCCTATCCGCACAAAGTGATTTGCTTCCACGTTCATAATGCGGACAGCTAAGGAATAGAACTCCTTGCCATGGTCTGTTTTTCCGGACAACTACAATCTGTACATCTTTAAGGCAAGAGTGAACATGCATCTTCTTGGCGAAGGCGTTACATCCTAGACCTCATCGTCACTTTCCATCAGGTGAGATTGTGGTCAAGCGAAATAAGTTTTGACCACAGCGGAGGATGTAAAAAAAATATTTATTTACTAAAATCTTAAGCTAGTACAACGGAGAGATCCGCGATGGATCTCGGTATCATGTATATTGAATATAAAAATAAGTTTTAATTGACAAATAACATGTTTTGCAGCGTTAGCAAAATGAAAAATCGAACATTCTATTGCTGACACTACTGTACGTGATCAATGCAATTCGTATTAAAATATTGCGAAATATCGATAAGGCTAAGTACAGACAATCTGAAATAAGGCAATGGTTACACTAAATAACGCTATGTGGCGCACTTAACACCTCCATCCTCAGATGAACCATTATCTCACTTGGAGAGAGAATGGTGCAGGAGACGACGCTGTCGGGATGCTGGAAGCTGCTGATTCAGGCCCTTCCTTGTCCTGAGGTCGTCTGTTAAACATCTTCTTGTAGATGAAATATCCAGCAATAATCAAGGCTACTATAATATAAAGTGGTATGGTCATGCCAATATGAACAAGATTTGTTCCAGAATTCATAGTTACTAAGGGATCTTCCTTTTCGATGAGATGTTGTAATTCATGTAATCTTCCCAGCGGGATATCCTTGATGTGAAGTACTGGGCTGGTCTCGTTCAAGTTTGCAAGTGTCAGATTTAAGGAGATTAGTTTAACTGGGGAGCCTGTTATCTTATTATTACGATTCATAATTTTTGTTCTCGGCGTAGACAGCTGACATCCTGAAGGAATATTGGCTAGGATACTTCCTTCGTAAATAGAAAATCCGTTTGAATGACATCTCGTTTCTATTTTAGTTTTAACTGGTAGATTGAGGATATAGTTTGTGTCATCTAATTGTTCAACGATCTCCATGGTGTTTTTGATCTTATGGAACGCGCATAAGGGAAGTACGATCTGGTGATTTATAAGATGATGAATACAGTCTGGAGCTTGTGTCTCTATCTTGTTTTCTTCAGTGCATATTTCTATCTCAGGTAAGTGCTTACATTCTCTATCTAAGTAGCTGTATGTATTATCATTCATTGCTAAGAAAGGTTTTCGTGGAATAAGGATGGTTTGATGGATAGTTGGAATAGGGAATAGTTTATACAGGGTGTATATGGAAGGAAGCAAAATAGGTATTTTTAACACTACTACTACCGTGTTTCCTTTAAAGTATGATCCAGTTTTAATTATATTATAGTATTCGCGTATATCACTACTTCTTAATGGTACTAACCTATCTTCATTGTAAATCGATTTTAAGGAGTCAATCATAGCTTTTATATTAGTAACTGTAACTACTTCATGATGACAAATACCTAGCTTGGTGAATGCTAAAATGTTCTCGAGGTTTGAAAGAAACTTTGACAACAATTCTATGTTATTAGTAATATCTAAGTATATAGCATCTAAATATAAACGTTTTTTATAATGAATATCGTATTTTAGACTTACATTACTAATTTGATTAATAGTAGTTCTGTATATGATATTGATTTTCTACTAATCCCGATAACGTTGTATTAATTTCGTGCAATGCCCTTTTATTCAGTGATATATTTTCGTTTACTTTATTTGCCATCAAGTTTTGATTTTCTGACAAATTGTTAAGGGCAAGATCATATTTAATAGCGTCATCGTTATCGAGGTTACCTGAAATTCGTTTTATCAATGATCCTAACTCATTTATTAAGCCTCTTTTAAACCTCTTATCCGATAAACTGTTATAAGTTGAAATCAAACTTTGTATGTTATTAGATATGAATTCGCGCTTAGTGTAAGAGATATGATTATCAAACTCTACATCTTTGAATTTAATTTCTAAATTATCCAATTGATTTTTCTGTAGAATAATGGTTCGAATAGATAGTTCTATTTCGCTTAAATCGTAAGAGTGTATAAAACTATGTTCGTAATCAACTAATTTAGCTAATCCTATCTTAAAAGGTAATACGCCTGGGTTATCCTCAAGGCGGGTTATAGCTACTTCCTGCTGAGCTTTCGCTGCTCGAAGAATCGCTACCATCATCCTGTAACAAATGAATTGTGTTTTTCATGGGACGTTTCACATTGCGTCGCGCTATGCGTCGACCTTTATCCAAGTTTAGAGCTAGAGGGTCTACATCCTTAACAATCTGCATTTTGTACCTTGGTTCCAGCTTATGTCTACTATCTGATTTTTCGAAGACAACCTGTCCAGAGCTTACTGAAGGTAGGGGTTCGCGATCTTTATTATGATACTGAATTTGTTTTTCATGTTTTTCTGTGCTGTAGTCATGTATTTTATTGTAGAGAGTCTCTGTTAACCGTTTGTGTTCTATTATGTATTGTTGAGTGAATTCTTTATTACGTTCTATTTCTAAAGGATCCTGGCTGTCAAGATGGCCTGAAACTACTTCAAAAGGGGTCTTATTTGTCATTGAGTGAATAGAGCTATTATAAGCTATAACACCGTTTACTACTAATTCGCATAAAGAGGTCCTAGCATATAGGGCACTTTGGATCCGTACATGCTCTAATAGTGTTGAATGAAACCGCTCTATAGTACCATTAGACTGTGGGTTCCGAATAGTAGTAAAATGAGTTTTAATTTTGTACATATCTAGTAATTCTTGTATAACATTATTTTTAAACTCTTGACCTTGATCTGAGATGATTAACTGAGGCGTACCATGATGTGAAAAATAAATACGTAACGCTTTAGCGACAGATATGGCGTCCGCTGCAGTTAACAGGTAAGCCTGTGCATACTTAGAGAAACTGTCTATTATTGTTAGAAACTTTTCTTTATTGATAGTTAAAATATCCATGAATACCTTTTCGAATGGTCTTGTGGTAACGGGCACTAACTGTAATTCAGCATTAATAGGGCGTCTTTCATACTTAGAGGTATTACAGACTAAACAGGTGTTTATTATTTCTGATACTGTTTTAGTCATGTTTGGCCAATAATATTTCCTTTTCAACGCTTGTACATTCTCTTGAATTCCCCGATGGTTACTCTTACCAACATGATGGTTCCCTGCTATTTCTTTCTGTTTACTGATCTCTAAAACGTCTTCTAACTGTGTGTCGCATAACATTAATTTATAAGCATTATTTTTAAATGTTTTCTGTAGAATATTTACTAACTGCTCTTGATAATCTTTATTAATTAGTATTCCTATTTGTTTGTTTGGACTTATGTATTCTTTAAATAGTTTAGTTATATCTTGTTCAAAAGTTTTTATACCTACTTGGCTGGTGTATCTAATTTTACCGGGGAACGTATTCTTTACTTTAGGCTTTACTATAGACAGTGATTGGACTATGATTTTCAACTGGATGTTAAATTCGTTTAAGGGTTTATCTGTATACGGCAACAACAAGACTGGATCTTCCTGATTGCTATGTACCGTGCCAACTTCATCTATTAATGAAATAGGAGGGTTATTGGCTAGTGAGTCATTATCAATGTCGATGGAGTTAACATTAATCTCAATTCGTGACAATGCGTCTGCATTGCTGTTCAATTTACCCTTCTTGTAAATGACGTCATAATCATACTCCTCTAACTTAAGCCTCCAACGAACGAGCCGGGAATTGGGCTCCTTTAATGACATAAGCCAGGTAAGCGGCTTGTGGTCCGTGACAACATGGAATTTGCGGCCAAATAAATACGGGCGGAAATATTTAGTTGCCCATACAATACTCAACAATTCTTTCTCTATTGTGCTGTAATTGACTTCGCTATCATTTAATGTACGGGAAGCGTACGCAACAGGTTTATCTGATCCAATTTTTCCTTGTGATAACACTGCGCCTATCGCAAAGTTACTAGCGTCGGTTGTAAGGTTAAAGTCTTGGGAAAAATCTGGGTATTGTAGTATTGGATCATTCATAAGGAGTGATTTGCAGTGGTTAAAACAGTCTAAATAGTTTTCATTTAATTCGATTTTAACTCCCTTTTTAAGGCAGTTAGTCAAAGGTTTAGTAATTTTAGCGAACTGTGGAATAAATTTACGGTAATAACCTAATAATCCTAAAAATCCTTTGATTTCCTTAGGAGTCTTAGGCACTGGGTACTCTTGAATAGCACGGATCTTATCCGGATTGGGTTTGATGCCATGTTGTGTTATAATGTGTCCTAAAAATGGTGTTTCTCGTTTAAGAAACTCGGACTTGTCTAACTGAACTTTTAGGTTTACCTCCCTGAGTCTTTGGAAGACGGCTTCTAAATTAAGGATATGCTCCTGTAAGGACGTTGAGTACAGGACTATATCATCCAGATATACAACAGTATTCGGTAGGCCTCTCAAAACGTTGTCCATAACCCGTTGGAAGGTTGATGGTGCATTTTTAAGACCCATTGGCATCCGAACGAACTCGTAATGGCCGTTTTCGACATTAAATGCCGTCTTGGGAATATCTATGGGATCCATTTGGATCTGATGGAACCCGCTGGCCAGGTCTAGCGTGCTAAAGTAGTTACACTTGCCCAATTTATCCAAAACATCTGATATATTAGGCAAGGGATACTTGTCACTGATGGTTTTGTCATTAACCTTGCGAAAATCTACTACCAATCTCCATTTCTTTTTCCCAGAGGCATCAGCCTTCTTTGGTACTATCCATATAGGTGATGACCATGGGGAGTTGGAGGGTTGAATAATTTTTTGTTTTAACATTTTACTAATTTGTTCCTGGACTTCCTCTTTATGAATATGAGGATACCTGTAGCTTTTAGTGTAAATAGGAATCTCATCTACTGTATTAATTTTATGTTTAACAACGTTTGAGAAAGATAAGTCTTGTCCGTCATAATAAAAAATGTCACTATACTGCTCGCAAAGTCGCTCTAACTTAGCCTTTTCTTCCTGGTTAAGGTGGTCAGTCCGAATTAGTGATTTAATGCCATTCTTTTGATCGGCTACGATATCGAAATTAAAACAATCGAAATTTTTTACTGAAGCACAGTGTAAAGGTTCCTTAAGACTAAAAATAATATCGTTCGGCGTATCATTAGAAACCTCAACATATGCTTTGTAATCGCGCGACGAAGTAATAGAGTCGTTTATTCGACAGCCATTGAAATAAGACTCTTCAATTATGATATCACCGCACCGACGCGTTACCGGTAACTTGAGTCGCTCAGTACTATGTGACTTTATTATGCATTCATATAAGTTGTTTACGCCTGATTTTAACATCTGAATTCTATTTATAGAATTACGTGTTTTTAATAAGTTTTCGCCTAAATCGATGCGCGCTTTAAAGTTATTTAAGAAATCTAGGCCTAGCAAGCCGTCAAAAATATCGTGGAATTTATAAATAAAGAATTTTGATTGACCTTGTTCTCTAAATTCGGGGAAATTCGGCAACAGAATTGCATAATCATTTTTTGTTGTAAGATGAATATTTGTGACTACAAAGGGCTCGTAAAGCACTGGGCAATCTGAGAAGTACCTATTTACAGCCTCTGGTGAGATAAATGACTGATTCGCACCTGTATCTATGAGTAATTTGAGAGGGGGGTCACTAATTTGAATGTAAGGTAGTACGCGATTACTTTGCAAGTTAATTTCAGTTACGAGGGTTGGTCTTTCATCGTGGGCGTCTGAAAATCCTGGGGTTCAGATTCAGCATGGTCATTTGAATCGATTTGGGGGTAAGACTCCTCATAGCAATAAGCATCCGTACACTCTACGGTGTAAGACTCTGGTTGGTAATATGGATCAAATGGTTCCTGAGGGTATGGCTCATAATTCTCGTAATAAGGATATGAATCATTCAGGTTGACCTCACGGGTCTTGAAGTACCTGGTGGTAGGGTTCTGGAAGTTAGTGAGGTCTTGTCCTCCTGGCCTGAACCGGGGTGTGTTTTTAATAGTACTGACACCACTCATTGGTTTCGGATGGAAACCTTGATGCATCCTTGGCTGCTGGTTGTTATTAATAGGTGAATAGAATGGTCTAGGTGCATTGTAGAAACGGTTCTGGTTATTAACAAAATTCGGAGGAGGTCTGAAGCCTTGTTGATTTTGTATTGGCCCTGGACCTCTAAATACCTTGTGCGTATGAGCAAATCTATTTGCATTACTGACCGGGAGTTTATGATGCTGCTGTGGCAAAGAGATAGGCATTACCGGAACTGGCATTGGCGATGGCTTGTTATGTGTTTCACTATGCTTACTAGAGGATGACGGGAAGGTGGTCTGAATGTACTTTATGTTTTGCTCTTTTTGTACATATTTAAGAGCCATGGGCAATGTAGTAGGCTGCATACACCTAACTTGAGAGCCTAAGGGGTCCTTGAGCCCGCCGATAAAAGTTTGAAGTGCCTGTTCTGTATAGAATGCCCGCTTGACCTCCTTAGTCGAAGCGTCGGCAATGTTTAAATTAAGATAATTAATGATTTTACTTAACATTTGTTGGCAGCGAATGTAAAACTCCTGAGGGGTTTCGTTTTCCTGTCTAAGTAAAGTGAGGTCCCTATTCAGTGTCGTTTCGTCCCTCTGATCCGCGAAGTTCTCTATTAGAGTCCTACGTATATCGGTCCAACTGGTATTGTTTCCGCTAATATTTAAAACATCCTCAGCATCGCCTACAATTTTATTTAATATACCATTCAATAAAGTGCCATTGCTAATAGGTTGATCTACAGTGAAATATGTTCTAGTCAAATCATCACAAGTCGCTATAAACCTATACAACCTATTCGGATCACCATTAAATTGTGGGACGTTCTTTAAAACCAAGTGGATAAGTTGAATTCTACTCTGGTCTTCGGCCATTGTAGCGCAAACTAATATTTTATAACACACAAATATATCAAAAATCAAGTAAAAATTAATTAAATTCAGTAAAATACGCTAGTCTTCTGTGTAAATGGATTAAAATTTCTACGTAATTTATCAATAGTGCTATTTAAAACAATCAGATAAGAACTACTTAGTTAAGTTTGTTATTGTTTCATATGAATAACAAGAAACACGATCGCAATGTAATACGACGGCTTCCTTTATTCTATTTATAGAACGTAGACTCTAATGCTTAGTGCCTACTGATTAAATCACTAAATAAAAGGAACACTTAAAGTTGTAGTGCGCCTATTGAGCAAGGAAAGTCAGGAAGGTCAATAAATGATAATAAGCACTTACAGAATCTGCACCTTTATCTTCATGATCTCCTCTCTGTGATGACTTCGATGCTCGGTCTCCGCCTTTCGTGGTCGTAAGGTTCTGGATCACCGCTGACGATCGTTGAGACGACCTATTCCGATCTCGATTTCTAGAGAAACGCGAACGCGACGATCCTACCGACTGCGCCAAATAAGTTTTGACCACAGCGGAGGATGTAAAAAAAATATTTATTTACTAAAATCTTAAGCTAGTACAACGGAGAGATCCGCGATGGATCTCGGTATCATGTATATTGAATATAAAAATAAGTTTTAATTGACAAATAACATGTTTTGCAGCGTTAGCAAAATGAAAAATCGAACATTCTATTGCTGACACTACTGTACGTGATCAATGCAATTCGTATTAAAATATTGCGAAATATCGATAAGGCTAAGTACAGACAATCTGAAATAAGGCAATGGTTACACTAAATAACGCTATGTGGCGCACTTAACAAGCGTTAGCCTATAGTTCATAAAAAAAAATGTTTCCCTATTGTTAAAAAATGGCTGCCATTTTTAATGTGTACAATTATGTTTAAATTCCTATTGACTAGCATTCACATGTCGGACACCGATGACCAGACACCCTGTATAGATGTATTATTTAAGCAATTTTAGAAGGGAGTACTATTTACCAGCTGTGTTTTTCCTTAATAAAGAAAATAAATAAAATAATAAATAGACACACGTACCTTGACGACGCTGTGCACGGCCTGCGCGTACAGCAGCGCCACCTCGACGGGGTCGTGCGGCAACTCGCGCCCGCCGCGGAATAGCCGCCGCTTGAACACGAAGCGGTTGTCGGCGGAACCGCCGCCGGGGCCTTGTTGCCTGTCCAAACGAATAAATCTTTAACGCAAACAAATTAATGGAAAAAATAATAAATGCCGTTTACATAATCAATTGCATCTACCAACTATTACTGAACTAGAAACAAACAATTAAATTAAAACAATTAAATTTAATTTAATCTTTATTTTTTTACGCTAGCGGCGACAAACTTTCAACAAAACTGAGATACGGTAGAAAATTTAACACATTATAAAGATTCAAGAAAGTAGCATGGCATGAAGATATTGACCAGTCCGCTTTGGTGATATTGAATTTGAAGGTTGGCAAAACTGTGCCCAAACATTTTTACTCACTTTTAAGTCATTTATGACCTGTTAGGAGTAGGGTGAGCTTTTCTCTATATACCACAGTACTTTGTTTCAGAGTGATGGGCGCTTTTCTCTACCCTGAAATATACCACAGAACTTTGTTTCATAGTGGTGGGATCAATGGTGGTGGGGGCTAAGCCCAGTTTGTCAGCCAGGCGGCAGCGGAGGCCGTGTCTGCTAACTGTAAGTAAACTTACATTTCCCGAGCAGCTATGACGCCATAAAGGTCACCCGGACGTGCTCTTCCTTCGCCCTTCTCTGCTGTTACACCATCCAGCCGGCCCTGGACATCGGGCTTGGCCTAGTTTATCAGCTACCTGTGCCCGCTAGGCCTAAGTAAACTTACATTTCCCAAGCAGCGATGACGTCATACAGGTACTGCGTGGCTCGGACGTGCTCCTCCTTGTACCCTCTCTGCTGGTACACCGCCCAGCCAGCCCTGGACTGAGGGGCTAGGCCCAGTTTGTCAGCTAAAAGTATGCTAGGCGTAAGTAAACATACATTTCCCAGGCAGCGATGACGTCATATAGGTACTGCGTGGCGTGGACGTGCTCCTCCTTCCCCCCTCTCTGCTGGTACACCGCCCAGCTGACTCCGGACTGTGAGGCTTGATCCAGTTTGTCAGTTAGGTGGTTCCGATAGCTACGGGCGCTAAGTAAAAGTAAACTTACATTTCCCAAGCAGCGATGACGTCATACAGGTACTGCGTGGCGCGGACGTGCTCCTCCTTCCCTCCTCTCTGCTGGTACACCGCCCAGCCAGCCCTGGACTGCGGGGCTAGGCCCAGTTTGTCAGCCAGGCGGGCGGCGGCAGCAGCTGCTGTGTCGGCCGGGTGTACATCTATGGCTTTTGTGCGACCGTCCAGGAAGAAGAATCGGCAGACTATGGTGCCGAGGCGGCGCATGGCCTGTGAAGAAAATGTGAATATAAATATTGTAGGCATGGTAGATACAGAAGTTTTTTACGTAACGTAGTAAAGTTTAACCAAGTTATTATGTAAGATGGATTTCGATTGGGGGTTTTTACCAATAAAAAATCCGATAGATGATATTATGTATGCGTCAAGCTTAACTAAAAGTGAATGGGGGCTATCGCGTGCGAAAAATCCGCAAGATGGCGTACTATAGGCCTGAGGTCCATCTACAAGGTGATTGGGTATTTTTAGACGTGATATCTCAAATTGACAATTAACGAATAAATCAGGCAATGATGTTGAAGTTGGACCTCGGTTCACAGGCACGCCATCTGGCGGATATTTCACACGCAATAACCCCCATTGGTTATGTTTTGACGTGTAATGTCAAAGGACGATGCGATGTTACAAATCAACCAATGCCGTCGTAGTTAGACCTCATGCCTATTATAACGCCATCTATTGGTTCTTTCATTTGTAAAAAAGTAAAATGTTTGTTTAGAAAGAGTACTTACAGCAATTTCCACAGTACTAGGCGGCAGCTGCCTAGGCGCAGCGCCCCTGCAGTTATCCAAACACCATTGTGCGCAGTGCGCTGCTCTAGCCGGATGGGTGACCGGCGAGTGCGGCGAGTGGGGGGAGACGGACGCAGGGATCCTCGCGTGGGACCTGAGCCAAGTGCAGTAGTAGCGCGCCAGGCCGCGACTTGGCTGCCACGCCACAGCGCACAGGCAGAGGACCAGCCAGATGCGCTCCGCCCACTCTTCTACTGGGCATTCGGTTACCTGTGAACAGGTATAATGCGTCAAGAAAGTCGTGATAACGGATGTTTGAGGAATTAACGAGTTCCAATGACATGCCATACCAATGGGATTACCAAACCCTGTAACTAAGCGGCAGTGGCGCCATCATTTATTATCTCTTTATTGACAAAATGATAAGTAGGTAGTATTAGACAATGAAAAGCGGTTTAAGTTATAAAACAAGGCTTAATCGCAAATAACTGAAATTAGTAACAATCCCATATCGCGCGCGAAAATAGACTGACTGACAGGTCATGATTAACTAGTGTTGTGCGTAAGGCTAGAGATGTCCTATGCCAATCGATTTTCTTCGTCTAACAGTAAGTAATATAATTGGTAGGTCGGTTTAGACCTACCTAATAGATAAGGTCTCAATAAAACCCTAAGGACCATGAAAACGCATTCAGCCTTCACTATTTCACATTTTGATTTTGACATAAAACATGGACGTCATTTTGCTTTTGCTGTCATGATGCCAGTCGGTCATTGGCTGATTGGTCTCTGCTGCAGTTATTAGTCGACACTGCTCAGTAAGAAGTAGATACTATGTCTAAAAGACCGTGTAACGTCATATTACGGCGACGAAAAGTGAATCAAATTGATTTTGCTATCAGCTTTAAAAGTGAAGTGGCTCTATTTTGAGATGGATTTTTAATAGACTATTGATTTCAGTCATCAAGGGCACTTACTTGTCTCACACATTGCACTAGGATTTCGTCCCTCAACTCCTCACGCTCCAATCCTTTGGCGATCACAGATTGAATTACTTGTGTCTCTTTGTCGGCAGTGAGTTCACCTCTCATGTAACGGCATAGTTCCTAAAAATATGGCAGATAATAAAAAACCAATACGCAAGTATTCACATCTCTTTTCAAACGAGTCTGGTCTTATTCTAAAATACATACACTCAAATTCATTCAATATCTCTCTCTGGTCGAGGTAATCTAAAATCCAATCACGGTTATTTGACACGTGGCAAAGGTCGAAACTAAAGCTGTTTCCTTTACAAATAAAAGTGCTTTTGACATTTTTAGAAAAAATATTGTTTATTTGCTATACTTATCCTCTAACCTGAGGTTGTCTGGAAGAGATCGCTATTAGCGATACGACCGCCCCTAGATTGTACTAGTACAATACCAGCACCAATGCAGACTTAGATCTGTTAATTTTGTGCAATAAAGTGTAGGTATCTATTGTACGGCGCACCCATGTCAATGTCACTGTAGTGTCATCTGATCTTGCTCGGACTGTATCAAATCTGAGGTGAGATAGATTTTTCTCTCACTCTGTGACGTTTCTAAACCTTAAACGTCAGTCAGTGTGTTTTCTAGTTTCAGAGTAGTTGTCATAGCACGGCAGTTTGTCCAAGCAGTAGACAATATAGGCACAGTACCCCGGCTACCTACATCGACTGCTATACAGGCTACGCACTCCAATGTATATGCGCGCGTACAGCGTGGTTCCGCGTAGGAGAGAAACAGACTTTACGAAACGTGTGCGGCAGACACGATACGATATTCTGCCTAGCGCGTAGGTCATCAAACTCTTTGATATCAATGTCAGCTAGAGCCGACTGAAGCCATTAAAGATTGCGGGAGGTTTTTGAAACCTAAGGTCTATATGAAAGGTACTCGTATATCAATTGAGAAAGTATGATTAAGGCCAAATTCTGGTGATATGGTTCTTACCCGGAAAATGTTGACAGCGGCCGTTATGCTGTCAGGGTCATGCAACTGAATGTGTGACGTGGGGATGCTACTGCCCTTGTAGTACGTGATCATCTCCTCCTTGCTCAATACCTCCATGGACTTGCTCTTGCGCGTCAGTGTTGCCATTATTGTACCTGGTGAAAAGGTAAGAAGTGACGTCAACATGAAACTTGTTTTGACTTCCACCGTCAGAGTAAAAGCCGAGATTATACCCCCTCCCACTCGAAATCGTAAACTTCCATAGACAATCAAATAACAAAGCAGTACGATTTATTTATTCCTCAGAGATCATGGTTGCAACTACGCCCGAATCCGTATCCTTGTCAACATGTATTATACACATTTTTTCAATAAATAAATAACGTTACACGAATTTCAGGGTTGTTAGCCTCGTAACTGCTTATACACTTTTATGCAATTCATAGGGATTAAAATGGTGTATATATGTGGACGCCTCGTACCACGAAATGTCCGATTAGTCCCGTCTCGCCGTACAACCCGTACGTTTTATTCGTATCGTAAAGTATTTTTGGAGTGCATTGGTGGGAGGGTGTGAATGACCTTTGGTGTAATTTTTTTTGGCACGCACTATATAATAATAAACATTTACATTTTAACTAGCTTTTGCCCGCGCCTTAGTTCGCGTTAGAATGAGACCAAAAGTAATAGCCTATGTCACTCTTCATATATTCAACTATCTCTACTTAAAAAAATCACATCAATCCATCGCTCCGTTTTGCCATGTAAGACACACACACTTTCAACATTTATCATATTACTATGGATTTTAATCTTTTGCTTACCTTCAGGGGACCTAGGATGGTCATTAAAGTATAGCTTGGCGAACTCGGACAAGTCGTTGGCAACGTCTGTCGGGGGAGTGATGGGGGGCACCGCGCTGGCGGGGGGAGAGGCAGCCGCTTCCATCTGGTGCAGACGGCGTTCCACGCGTTCCTTGCGCCTTGCACTGCGTTCTGTACTCTGTGGGGGTGAGATAAGATTAAATTTAGTGTTAAGTTAAAAAAAACTTATACAATAGTCTTAGACAATTTAACACGGGACGTGGCATGTGGACGCTCTGCCAAAGTACATGAACATACGTTCGTGTACGTTTATTAAAACTATATCGGCGCGATCAATCGCCATTTCGAATTCGTATCTGTCGCTGAGCGGAACTCGTCAATATGGTTATTGTGAAGTTTTTACTTGCGAACGACGATCAGAAAAATCAAATTTAATTTCTTATGATTCATATGTAATGTTCTAATAAAATAAACTTTATTTCACGGAATAATAACCTTTTTCATCTAAATATTTTACGACAAAAAATAACTTCAAAAAAACAATAGGCGATATCGTGGTACGAATAAACCATGGTGCACGATCTTGATTAGTGTTGTGACAGTCATAGAAAGAATCGGCGCTCGCCCCGGTCTTGGACCGGTGGCTCGAGCGCCTCCACGGGTTTTGTCCTTCCGGACGGTGCAGGTACTTACCGGGCATGGTTGCTTCGGTAACTACCTGCACCGCATTCAACGGGAGGACACTCCTTCGTGCCACCAGTGCGGCGCTGCGGAGGACTCGGCGCATCACACGTTGGTGGTGTGCCCGTCTTTCGACCAACAGCGGTCCGCGCTGGTCGCGGAGGTCGGACATGACCTCTCGTTGTCCAGCATAGTTGTAGCTATGGTGGATAGTGAGAGGGCCTGGTCGGCCTTCGCCCACTTCTGTGAGGAAGTGGTGGCGCAGAAGAAGGCGGCGGAGCGGGAGCGCGAGTCTAACCCCCTCGCAGGCCCACTTCGAGCAAGGAGAGGACGAGTTCGGCGGAGAACTCTTCGTCCTCTCCGTGGAGGTGGCCAGCCGGCCACAGGGACGGGTGTCCCTGTGTCGGCACTGCCATTGGCACCTCCACCGCTCGTTCCGCTCCGGGACGGCTCAGCTCATCCGGATGTCCCCAACCCCCCTCCTCCTAGCCTGAGGAGGGGCGTGGCCGCACACCCCGTGTAGGGGCCTGTGGGGGAGTGGGGTTGCGGGGAATAGCCTCGTGCAGTTCCCATGACCCCATTCTATACCCACGGGTGGTTGAGCCCCGGGAGTTTTAGTGGGTATGCCCTCAGGTCGCTTCTTGTTAGAAGAAGCGGCCCGGAGGGTGAGTCCCACAGTACCCTGTCGCCCCCCGGCGGCAGGGTCTGCATGAATAATAAATGTATCACTTATACTATCAGTTATTGAAGCCTTCGGTCTCTCTAAGATTCCATCATCAGATCCTGAAATATTTTGAAAATGTTCTACGCACAGCCTTTAGATGCATATTATATTTTTACTAGAATGAACAACTAACACTGTATGATTGTTCCTTAAATCCAACCCATTCACTATCCTGGTGACCACCTAGACCACTAGGCCACCGAGGTATTAAATTAGGTATAGATTTTCTAGTACTTATTTGCATTTTCGCTGCTGTGAGCAAGTGATTCATCTATGTTCATAAACAAAAATCATCATTTCATTTCATTACTTATAAATAAACAATTTTACATGCTTTTGTACATGTACCTACCTAATAACAACATTTTTGTATGAGTCTCATAACTCATTCCTAGAATGTCACTCATTTATTCATACCATCACATTATCATTTTATCAGAATGTTTTAAAACTAGATCTGCGCTATACCACGTCCCGTGATGAATTGTCTAAGGCAATAGGCTATTTATCTTGTTTTGAAAAACCTTCTCAAATTATTTATTTATGTATAGGAACCCTAAAAATAATATTTATTTTCATTTATTATGAATATTTGGTTAAGAAAATCATAATAGAATATAAGGATTATTTAATATCTCAAAAACGCTTCATTCAGCAAATTGTAGTCGAATCATTCGAGTGACGTCAACCTTTTGTAAACAAGTATAAAATTCGATAGCACACGATAAATTTGATTGATTGTGGCACGGTCTCTATTTAGGTACTTATTTCGTTCATCAAATTGACACTTTTTCAACAACAAGTTTATTTTCTACACCCAAAGATATGCAAGAATAGGGGGCCTATTCTCGAGCACTCGACATTGAAGTCGAACCAGTGATTTGTATAGACGAATGTATTTAATCTTCATATTCGACTTCAATGTCGAATAGACGTGTGTAACTCTTTACAGAAACGATTCAGTGATCCGACTCAGCTAAATGATACACTTCCGAATCTCAAATGTTCGCTACGAATGTATCATTCGACTCAAATGGATCTCGAGTTCGAGTGAACCGAATGATCCAAATGAGCTGAATGATCCGAATGAGCTGAATGATCCGAATGAGCTGAATGATCCGAATGAGCTGAATGAGCTGGAATTTCAAAAGATTAGATCCGAATGATCCAATCTTTTGAAAGATACGTTTTTGCTAGGTCTAATGTCGAATGCACTAGAATTGGGTTCCAGATGTTTGTGGATGCATGGTAGCAAGATACCGTTCAAGCACACAGAGCGTAGGTACCTACCTATTTAGATTCTGGATGTAGTGTAATGGTAACTGTTTGATTTGTTTTTCTTCTCCTTACATTTTCAAAGCTTACCGTGGAGTCCCCATTGAGCATGGGCGGCGGGCTCATGCAGGTGTCCATAGGGATGGGCGGCGGCGGCGGCGAGGGACTCTTCACTTGGTGTACAATCTGCGCCGGCGCTGGCGGCAGAGGGGCATTAAGCTCCGGCTCTGGTTCCTTGTTTGCCAATCTGAAATTAAGTCTTCTTTGTTTTAAACTTACATGGTCACTAACATTGATAATGTTTCCGAACTGATATTTCGGCTATGGCGGGCAATCTCAACGATCAGCCATTGACGCAGCAGGACATATTATAGTGCTTAAGTGTGTGCGCAGGCACAAGTGCACTCTCTATTCCCTTACTCTGTTATTTCGATAGGACACCATGACTCCCTCTTTGGTCATCTGGCTCAGGATCAACGACTTAACGTGCAAACCGCCGACTTCTCCGGGCTGACACTGAGAATCTCCTTAATAATAGGACTGCTACCATAAGATCCTCAAACCGATTTTGGCTAAGGCTAAACGATCAGCCACTTACGCCGGTTATATTATAGTGGTCAAGTGTGTACGCAAACACAAGTGCACTCTCTATTCCCTTTCCCTCATATTCCGATGGGACACTACTGTGACACGACCGGTGAGGTATCGGGTGCAGGACCAACAGCTTACTTACAACTTAACAGCTCCGAGGCAGGGGATACAAGAACGCCAACTATCAGACTACGGGCTGTCATTACCGAAAACCGGTAAACATTTTTGGCACGACCCGGGGATCACACCCGAGACATCTTGCGCAGTCGTCGCTTTAAAGGGCGACCCACTAACCACAGCGCCACCGAGGCAGTCAACCGGGTTGCTACTGTACCATGACCATGTATCTTATTTATGAGTTTTCGATATTTCGGCGCTGTTGCAAGCGCCATGGTCACTCAAGGAAGAACATAAAGTCTCCCCAGCTAGTGTTGGGGTTGTCATTTGACAACGCCTTATTTATTTATTTGTTTATTTTATACACATTACAGATTACAATCATTGCGAATCTTAAATATACAATTAAAGGTTATAATGTAGATTTAAATCCAACAATATGTGTATTTCTAGAAAGTAGACAACGAAAAAGAATAAACAAAAAAAAGAAAAACTATATAATTATATTATATATAGTGAAAAGAAAAAATAATGATCTTATAAGTATTCAGCAGGCATGCCGACCAGACCCAGAGCCGTAGCCGGGTCTATCGGGTGTGGGATGGAGGATATCAGTCACTTTTTTAATATAATTTCTAAACTTTGATTCAAAGACGTCAAGCATGGGATTTTCTTTTGCCGTCTCGTTGTACTGACTAGCCATTAATGAAAATGCGGTGACGTAAACGTAACAGTCACGGTGACAATAATCACAAGTGCGCGCTATCTCCAAGTATTATCGTTGTCTGTTGAATTAACCATTTTAATAAAAACTCACCCATTATTTTCCGGCGGTAGCAGCGGCGGCGGCACAGGCGCACTGAAGGCTTCCTTGGCCGGCGGCTCGACGCGCGGGATCACGGACTCATAGATAGGCTCCTTGCCGTTTAGGACCGACAGCTTGCCGTTTGGTATCACGCCATTGGTCAGCTCTGGTGGCGTCGTATCTAGAATGAAAGATGGGCAAAGTATTTTTTTAATAAAACACCTAACGTGACGTCATCGCTAGTTGTGATTGCTGGTATAAACCTTTTCGAAGCTACTTTTATAACAAATGTTATCCAATGAATTTGGCAATGCTTAAGTGTCTTTCAACACTCATAGAGTGCGCTTGACCAAGCAAAAATGTTAATTTTCTCTTTCGGCCAATCAGCGAGAGGAGGAATGTGCTTGATCTAGCGTCGCATAGTTCTAGCATCGTTCTTATTGGTCTGCACTGTGACGGCGACAGTCGGCATTCGACTGATTGATTGGCCCAAAAATATACACTTTTTGGATCACTCCGCGCCCCCGCGTCTTGCGAACCATGAGAAGATCGTGGCAATAGAGCTATAATTAATATGACTCTTCATGACTGCCTGCCCCAATCAGATGTCCATCATATTTAATTAATTAGCTAGTAGTGGCCCAGCCTGTATTATTCCCAACTGTGCAAACCGATGGCGCTAGGTGTCGATTACAAATATTACGTCCTTTTTGGATTACCTCGTCGGTCGTTGTCTATGGAAATTAGCTATTAATATAAAGATAAAGATTTCTTTATTGGCCACAGAACACAAATTTAAACACGAGTGACATAAATACACAAACAAGACAAATTCTGTAGCCAACAAGGCCCAACCTCAGCATTTGCTGCAGTGGCCGAAGCCGCTGCAGCGCTGGTTTTCAGGCGGAGTATTGGGGACCTACGTGCACGAGAAGAGATATTACCTTTGGTGGCACTAGGCGGCGGGGGCGGAGGCCCAGCTGGCGCGGGCAGCGTGCAGGCCGGCGGCGGCGGGAACACCGGAGACTCCTCCGGCACCGCCTCCTCGGGCGGCGGCGGCGGCAGCGTCAGCGACGACGTCATCGCGTCCCCGTTCGACATCGGCGACAACCCATTCACCGACGTCGACATCCCATTCACCGACGTCGACATCACATTCACCGACGTCGACATCCCATTCACCGACGTCGACATCCCATTCACCGACGTCGTGAGTCCGTTCGTGATGGACGACGTCAGCGACGGAGGCAGCGATGGTGGTAGCGACGGGGGTGAACGGCTGGACTGATGTTCTGGAGGGGGAGAGGAGGAGGGCGGCGGCGGGGGGATCGCGTCGGAAGGTGCGCCGTCCGGCTTGCGTTGAGCTTCCGTGTGGGATTTACTCAGCTCGTTCATCTCGGCAGCCAGGACATGCTCCAACTGGAAAGATAGAAAAACGGTGATTTTTCGTTACGATTTAAAACCTACATAAGGCTTTGCTCTTTCAGCCACTGCTGCCAGCAGTCCTCCTAAGGTCAGCAGCACCATTCATTAAAATGGCGCCTGGCCATAGTTATCGGTATAAGAAGAACCATCTACTCCCAGGACCGGCACATCGGTCAGAAAGTCGAAGTAGTTATTCCAGGCTGTGCGAGTGGGTGAGAGGTCCCGAAATCATACCTAGTATTACTATTATTAGTTACTCACTTGCTGATGAAAATCATCCGCCAGCCTATCCATGGAGTCCCCAATCTCCGCTATATTAGGTTAGTGAATATCCGGGGCTCCCCTCTGAGCGGATACATAAGCCAGGAAGCCGAACAAGTCTAGGTTGAGTGAGTCGGTGAGACGTCCCGCACTTATACCTAGTTATCATTTCTCACCTCCTGATGCAAATCATCCGCCAGCCGATCCATAGAGTCGCCTATCTCCGCGATAGTAGGTTAGTGGTGGTCCGGCTGTCCATCCGGGACTCCCCTCTGCGCCGGTACATTGGCCAGGAAGCCGAACAAGTCTAGGTTGAGTGAGTCGGTGAGACGTCCCGCACTTATACCTAGTTATCATTTCTCACCTCCTGATGCAAATCATCCGCCAGTCGATCCATAGAGTCTCCTATCTCCGCGATAGTAGGTTGGTGATGGTCCGGCTGTCCGTCCGGGGCTCCCCTCTGGGCGGGGACGTCGGCCAGGAAGTCAAACAAGTTGTCTAAGTTGAGGGAGTCGGTCCGGGGTCCTGCACCCACGGCGAGGCCTCGTAGTTGTTCTGCCATGGTCTCCAGCTCGGCTCGCTCCGCGCATGCTTTCTCTGCCAAGCTGTAATTGAAGATATCGGACATGTTAATCTTAGCCTAAAAGGCACCAAGCTAGTGCCTATTTTGCTAAAGCATCCACTTCCCCTTGATTTCTACTTCCCTGGTACTTACTCGTGAAATGAATAAAATCTAATTGAAAGGTGACAATTTAGCGAATTTAAATTATATATTTGTGAATTTAAGATTGTTTGAATTGGACAGTTATCAAACTGATATTTTGCAAATTTTGACAGGTGATTACTGCAGCAACCACCTGAGGATGGAGAAGCTTCTTCAGAAAGCTTTATCCCTTAGCCATAGATTACACTTGATTGATCTTCTTTAAATCGCAGAGCCCGCCTAGTGAAGGCACTTCGCAGGCGCCCCTAACATATCATGCTTGGTGAGGTTGGAATCTAAAAGGCATTCCACTTCAAAATTATTATTAGAGCGATAAGAGCGTACCTGTTCCTCTCCTCCCTCAGCTTGATCTCCTGGTTGACCCTCTTCATCTCGCGCAGAGCCGTGGCCACCTCCCTCGCGAAGGCGCCTCGCAAGTGCCTCTGCAGGGTCATGGCGGCGCGCCGCAGCCGGAGGAAGGCGGCCCTCTCCTTCCAGCCGCGCCAGGCCGCCTGCAGCACGATCACCGCGCTGCGCCATTGTAGGTACTGGCGACGTTTCACTGAGCCCTTGTACCACTGGGAATAAATAAATAATTAATAACTTATTTATTGGTAAAATTAAAAATAATTTACGTATAATGACTTGTGAACTAGGCCTCGTAGACCTGTATCACAGGAGCAGAAGTGTGTCGAACCACACGCAAGCGATTGTCATTCCATCCCCATTGTCTCGATGGATGGCGGTCTAATACTGTGCGTTTCTCGAGGAACTTTCTACCACGTAACTCAGTTCTGTGGAACGGTTTGGCTGCGGGAGTATTTTCCGACGGCTACGACTTAGGGATCTTCAAGAGAAGAGCGTACTCTTTTTTAGAAAGGCCGGCAACACATTAGCGATCTCTCTGATTTCGGGGATGTTAGCTCTAGCATAAAAAGTCGTCGAATGTGAACAAAATACTTGTGTATTAGTCAAAACAACTCCATCTTGTCATTGTCATACAGTATCCGGCTCGAAGGACCAATATTCACAAAAATTAACCAAAATGAATTCACCAAAAATAAAGAGAATTTAGAATATAAGATGATCTTTCGCAAAATTTGTTGCTTATACAGGATGGTCCATTTTCAGTGGTCTAAAAATTTTCCTTGATGCCTGCAGCACGATCACCGCGCTGCGCCATTGTAGGTACTGGCGACGTTTCACTGAGCCCTTGTACCACTGGGAATAAATAAATAATTAATAACTTATTTATTGGTAAAATTAAAAATAATTTACGTATAATGACTTGTGAACTAGGCCTCGTAGACCTGTATCACAGGAGCAGAAGTGTGTCGAACCACACGCAAGCGATTGTCATTCCATCCCCATTGTCTCGATGGATGGCGGTCTAATACTGTGCGTTTCTCGAGGAACTTTCTACCACGTAACTCAGTTCTGTGGAACGGTTTGGCTGCGGGAGTATTTTCCGACGGCTACGACTTAGGGATCTTCAAGAGAAGAGCGTACTCTTTTTTAGAAAGGCCGGCAACACATTAGCGATCTCTCTGATTTCGGGGATGTTAGCTCTAGCATAAAAAGTCGTCGAATGTGAACAAAATACTTGTGTATTAGTCAAAACAACTCCATCTTGTCATTGTCATACAGTATCCGGCTCGAAGGACCAATATTCACAAAAATTAACCAAAATGAATTCACCAAAAATAAAGAGAATTTAGAATATAAGATGATCTTTCGCAAAATTTGTTGCTTATACAGGATGGTCCATTTTCAGTGGTCTAAAAATTTTCCTTGATGCCTGCAGCACGATCACCGCGCTGCGCCATTGTAGGTACTGGCGACGTTTCACTGAGCCCTTGTACCACTGGGAATAAATAAATAATTAATAACTTATTTATTGGTAAAATTAAAAATAATTTACGTATAATGACTTGTGAACTAGGCCTCGTAGACCTGTATCACAGGAGCAGAAGTGTGTCGAACCACACGCAAGCGATTGTCATTCCATCCCCATTGTCTCGATGGATGGCGGTCTAATACTGTGCGTTTCTCGAGGAACTTTCTACCACGTAACTCAGTTCTGTGGAACGGTTTGGCTGCGGGAGTATTTTCCGACGGCTACGACTTAGGGATCTTCAAGAGAAGAGCGTACTCTTTTTTAGAAAGGCCGGCAACACATTAGCGATCTCTCTGATTTCGGGGATGTTAGCTCTAGCATAAAAAGTCGTCGAATGTGAACAAAATACTTGTGTATTAGTCAAAACAACTCCATCTTGTCATTGTCATACAGTATCCGGCTCGAAGGACCAATATTCACAAAAATTAACCAAAATGAATTCACCAAAAATAAAGAGAATTTAGAATATAAGATGATCTTTCGCAAAATTTGTTGCTTATACAGGATGGTCCATTTTCAGTGGTCTAAAAATTTTCCTTGATGCCTCCCAAAACGGCGCTTCTGAAACACACACATACCTTTTGCAAACGTAAAGCCGAGGACTGTAGAAGAGCGGACCGCTTAGCTTCAAGCGGCGAGTGCACTGAACTCCTCATGAATATCTTCGTGTGTCCGATCTGCCAATCGTCCTTGGGCGCACTCACTACCCCCATTATTGTTCTGAAATATAAGACGTGATTAGCCTCGTCATATGTCAAAGTATAAGCTTGTAGGATATCCACAGAAAAACTTCGAGGTCTTTAAATTAACCACATGGAACTCAAACATAATAAATTACAGGACGATTTTCTATCTTCTGTTGGACTAGTGGTTTAAGTACCGGGCCGTGATCTCGGGGTCCTGGATTCTATTCCCGGGTTGAGCGAAAAGTAAGTTTCGTATTGTTCGGACATAGGTTGGGTTTGTGATCACCAATCCGCATTTGGCTAGCGTGGTGATTAAGCCTATTCTGACAGTTTAAAGGCTGATACTTTTGCTTCTTTTGGATGTAATCTGTAGCTGATAATGATTCTGAATGGTGCTGATCGCCTGATAGTTTTTGAAGGTTCGGTACCCAACAGGGAGAACCTATTAATAAAATCCACTATCCGTCTGTCTGTGATCAGGTTGTATCTAATGAATAGGCTAAACTCAGAATAAAACGATGGAAACGTGACTTTTTGATGTTTTTTTCTTGGTATGTATTAGCATTGACCAATGACCTTCCCTGGACCTTCCATAGACCAACGACCTGTTGGTTTAGTGGTTTAAGTACCGGGCCGTGATCTCAGGGTCCTGGGTTCGATTCCCGGGTCGAGCGAAATGTATGTTTCGTTTTATTCGGACATAACTCGGGTTTGTGATCACCAATCCGCATTTGGCAAGCGTGGTGATTAAGCCTAATCCCATTTTAGTAGCGATAACTTGATTTCTATGATGGAGGCCTTTGCCCTGCTGTGGGACAGTTTATAGGCTGGTATTAAAAAAATACCTTCCACCTACAAGCACTAAGTATGACGTAACGGCAACTGGTAGATAGCTAGGTAAGTATGTACACCTTCGGGTGCTATCCCATTCTCACTTGGTCGGAGTCAAAATAGTATTAACTCGAAAAATGTTGTTTTGAGATACTAAGCCGGTGTATTTTTTAGGAGTTACGTTTTTGTATGGTTGATAATCTTTCGAGTTAATGCTATGTTGATTGATTACTCTTGTGCAATTTAGTGAGGGCCTTTTATACTAGACGTCATAACACAACATAATATTCACTTGGCACTGTCTGGACATGATTGAATATATTTTGCTTTTTTTTTCGTTTTGTTTTTATTGATATGTATTTTTAATTGTTTTATGTTTTGTTTTTTGTTTGTGCCAAATTGTGGTCTGTTTACTACTGATATAAGTTCTGTGTTGTGATGTCTATAATAATAAATATTTTCTTTCTTTCTTTGATGACAAAATGCTCACGAAATCTCCGGGTTCTTCGGCCGCGGATGCCCCAGCAGGCACCGGTAGCGCGCCTGGAAGTGCGGCGCGGGCAGATGCACCGGGTACCCATCTCGACGGATGCGCACGATCTCGTTCATGCCCAGGTACTGGAGCTGCTCCAGCACTAGCTGGTCGCTGTACTTGCCCGCCTCTTTGTCCTCGTTCGGCTTTATGCAGCGGACGTACCTGGAATAATGGATTGAAGGATTGTACTCTGTTAGCAGAAATAAAGTCGGAATAAAGCTGTTATAGACCGAGAGAGAGCGTGGCTCTACGCTTCGGCATGAATGGACCAGAATGATACCACGGCCTCACAGAAAACCGGCGCATTGTACTGTTTCGCTGCGTGAGTGAGGGTATCGGAGGCCCAATCCAGGGGAAAGGGGGTTTAAATGTTGGCAGCGCATTTGTGACTACGCTGGTGTCGCGGGTGTCTTTGGGCGGCGGCAATCGCTTATCATCATGCGATCCGTCTGCTCGTCTTCCACCTATCACATAAAAAAAAAGGGAGCCGCTTATCAATTCTTAAATTAAGACAACAATACATTGTCGTGGACCCAAACCAAGGATTCCCTTGTACTGTATAAACTAATAACAAAGAGGGTACCACAAACATCCAGACCCAACACAAATATCTGTTGATAAAACAGATGGTTTATTTGGTGACAACGAACCCGCGGGCTCTGCAACTCAACCGGCGCTCAAACTTCTTTGACCCTTTTGGAAGTATGAGGAATGCTCGGCGACATTTAACTTAGAATCTATGAACGCGCACGGAAAATTGTCACGTTTCCCGTACAAGTGAGAGCGCTTCACGCGTAGCATAAGCGCTTGGTTTGTGTCAAAAGTTATCACGTAAAACGATCTCAACTTACCATACATCAGTAGCTTGTAACATGTCTACAAGGGACTGTAGTTGCGCCCTGAAAGTGTCCACCACTGTGGGGCGACCCTTCGACGTGCCCCTTTGAGTGGTGCCCGTAGAATTTGGACTTGATAACGACATGTCCTAAAAAAACAGACGAATTATTTTATAAAAAAAAACAATATCCGGCTCGAAGGACTAAGTTTTTTTACTAGTTTCAAAAGAATAAAATAGCTGTATTAAGTATCTTCAGAGCAATAGGGACCATTCTAGTATTAAGTCGCTTTTCCTCCTCATTCGTGATGCGCACAGCCAATGAGTGGAACGCCTTGCCAGCGTCTGTTTTTCCCAGTGAATACAACCCTAATATTTTCAAAGCTAGAGTGAATGGGCTACTTTTGGGTAAGCTCGCTCCATCTTAGGTTTCCTCTCAACTTTAGAGTTCAGTGTGAAGCCAAGAGCAAACCCATCTTTGATAAAAAAGGAAGTACACTTTTTGTAAATTTTAACCCCCCCTTCCCCGTGTCAGCAATAGTAGGCAATGACCCCCTCCTATCGATGTTTACGTAATACTTGAATAGCCTCATAAATAATAACAAATAAATATTTCACAACATCACATATGTACATTGATCTGATTCCGAGATAGGTAGCTCAAGCACCTGTGTTACGAATCAACACTTATAATTACATAGTAAACACCCAGACCAATACAAACAGACATGTTCATGCACACAAATGTTTGTACTGTGCGGGGATCGAACCCGGAACCCTTGGCCCAAAGGCAGCGTTCACTACCACTGTTCCATACGGGTCGTAACAATGTTGTATCCCTATAACGTGTCACGTGAGTGACATTATTGTTGTATTTTCTATTAAAAATTAGCAGCACCCCTGTCAATGTAATTCTTCAGCCAAAAATGGCTCGAGGTGGATGGTGAGGAGTCTTTTAATAGCAGGGATAAGAAACCGCTATATAATAAGAAAAATAAGTTTACAAACATAAACTCACATGTCCAGGCGGCGCCAAATCTTGCACGTAATCAGCCAGCTCCCTCACGAATGGATTCGCCGACCGACTCAAATGGTCTATGAACGCGTCTTGCTGCGTGTCCCTGTTCTTGTCCACGAACCCTTGCACGCTGTACGTGACGGCGCCCGCGTAGTGCTGTACGCCGAACTCCTCCTCCCACTTCCGCCGGGAGCCTTTCACGAAACTGTGGTGCTCGCCGAATTCGCCTTGGATGTTTGTTAGGTACGCACCGTCTGAGCCCTAAAACCAACGATATTTTAAAAATAAGAAAAAAATAGAATAGAAATAAGAAACAATGCGTCCAACAAGGTTCAGCATTAGAATTTTCCGGCTGGATCTTGAGTAACGCATTCAATAAAACAAAAAAAAAATAATGTAGTCAATTATTCGAGCAAAATGTTAAATTATTTAGCTAAGACATTTGATAGATACCTTGGGCATATGACACTGCTCGCTCAACAGCTTGAGTAAACTTCTGGGCGGTTTTTCCAGAAGTTCCAGACATGCTGCATTGTCAGTAAACTGAATTTGATTGTATACGATTCCTTCTTGCCGGTACTGAAATGAAAATATGAATAAATTACTTGAGTATTTACTAGTAGGAGATCTATTTACATATTTAAGAACTTGCTACAAAGTGTCACTATGGAGGAGCAGAGTGCGGGCAGTCTCTTTACTGTTTGCGTACATTTTTCGTAAGTACCACCTCGCACGTTCGCTGTTCGCTCGCGTTTCAAAAGTGACAATCCTAACCAACCCAAAAGAAGTCCAAAAACTCAATAAGCACTGCCTTAGTTACGCCCCACGTTGGGCGCCACTGCGACGGTTGTAGACCGTGCCAAGGATTACGACAATCGGATCTGGGGCTCCAGACCAGACAGAAGATAGTGGTATTGTGGGAGGCCAGTATGTTTCACATTATATGCCGGTCATCATGGAGGTCCAACCATCCATGCAGACTGGAGGAAAAGTACTACTGTATAGAGTCCGCGCCACCAAAGAAGTCCCAGGAAAAGCGCGCTTGAGTCGCCACCAACATTCAAATTTGAGCTTTATGCTAACAGACACAAGGAATCTCAAATCTTTGTTCCGTGTTTTCCGCGGTCTTTTTTCGTGGCGCGGATTCTATTACTTATTTTGTGCTAAAAGCGTCACAAGCGACTCACAATCTCCTGTTCCAGCGGGAACACGTAGTTATTAAAACACATGTGCATGCAGAGCCGCTCCAGCGAGTTGTTGGGGAAGTTCTCGAAACCGAAGATTTCGAGCATGCGGAATCACTTAAGAAGCTAGAAGCGTCAAAACCGACTCACAATCTCCTGTTCCAGCGCGAACACGTAGTTATTGAAGAACATGTGCAGCTTCTCGTTCGCGTAGTTGATACAGAGCTGCTCCAGCGAGTTGTTGGCAAAGTTCTCGAAGCCGAAGATATCGAGCGCGCTATCACTTAAGAAGCTAGAAGCGTCAAAAAACGACTCACAATCTCCTGTTCCAACGCGAACACGTAGTTATTGAAGAACATGTGAAGCTTCTCGTTCGCGTAGTTGATACAGAGCTGCTTCAGCGAGTTGTTGGCAAAGTTCTCGAAGCCGAAGGTATCGAGCGCGCGCAATCACTTAAGAAGCTAGAAGCGTCTAAAAACGACTCACAATCTCCTGTTCCAGCGAGAACACGTAGTTATTGAAGAACATGTGCAGCTTCTCGTTCGCGTAGTTGATACAGAGCTGCTCCAGCGAGTTGTTGGTAAAGTTCTCGAAGCCGAAGATATCGAGCGCGCGCAATCACTTAAGAAGCTAGAAGCGTCAAAAAACGACTCACAATCTCCTGTTCCAACGCGAACACGTAGTTATTGAAGAACATGTGCAGCTTCTCGTTCGCGTAGTTGATACAGAGCTGCTCCAGCGAGTTGTTGGGGAAGTTCTCGAAACCGAAGATTTCGAGCATGCGGAATCACTTAAGAAGCTAGAAGCGTCAAAACCGACTCACAATCTCCTGTTCCAGCGCGAACACGTAGTTATTGAAGAACATGTGCAGCTTCTCGTTGGCGTAGTTGATACAGAGCTGCTCCAGCGAGTTGTTAGCAAAGTTCTCGAAGCCGAAGATATCGAGCGCGCGCAATCACTTAAGAAGCTAGAAGCGTCAAAAAACGACTCACAATCTCCTGTTCCAACGCGAACACGTAGTTATTGAAGAACATGTGCAGCTTCTCGTTCGCGTAGTTGATACAGAGCTGCTCCAGCGAGTTGTTGGCAAAGTTCTCGAAGCCGAAGATGTCGAGCACGCCGAGCGCACGCGGCGCCTCGCGCCCTGCCGCGGAGCAGCTGTTCACGTGCCGCACGAGCCATGCAAACGTGCGCGCGTAGAGCGCGCGTGCCATGGCGTGACGGTTTTCGCGGGCCTGTAGAATAGAAATTAACCAAATTTCAAGTTGCCAACTTTAATGAACGAGACCCACTGACAGTAGATCCACTGTGAAGTTTTAGAAAGAATACCGCCGCTCAAGTATCTTCTTCTTCTTTGGGTGTCTCTTCCTTCAATATTGAAGATTGGCCGCCAATTTCTTGAAATATCCTTTAAGATGGAATATTTGTTCTACTCATGTGATTCCGGTCCACTCGCGTATGTTTCGCTGCGTTAGTGAGGGTACCGGAGGCACAATCCGGTGGATAGGGGGGGTTTACATACCTCGGGCAATCTAAGAGGAATGTCGGTGACATTTCCGCGTACGTTGATTTGTCTCTCAAGCAAGACCCGCTGGGCCGTGGGTGGCGCCAGTCCCAGCAAATTGGCCACTGCATCCACTGCTTCAGAATCTTCAGGGGCTAAGGTTGTGCGTTCTCCATCTACATCCTGGAAAAGGAAACAAATTCTTTATTAATAATGCCGAAGAGTTTTATTTGAAAGCGTCTTCTTCTCTCCCCACGCGTCTGTAGCTGATCAGACCATACCGGATGACCTCATTACTCAGATCTATAAATCAATTAGCTTTGGTATTGAGAAGTAGTAGGGTTGGGCAATAATGTTCATGGCGGTTTGTCATAATATAAACACGACTATTTCATTATATGTAATGATCTCAGTAGTATTATATTGCATCTTTTGATTTAGGAGACCCGTACGAGGAGAACTGCTGGCAGTGCCAGACGGGAAAAACTCGGGACAGAAATCTGTGGCATCTCAAAAGAGGAACATTCAACAGACTGTGGCGGCTCTTGCATCACAGTGAGCGCCAGCTGCAGGGTTTCCAGCTTACCCTGCTCGCTGGTGCAGCTCTTGCGAGCTTTTTTGTCAGGTCAAAGGTCAGCAGTACGGACAAAGGCTGTGTGTTAATTCTTACCTGAAACTGTATGTTCCCCAGCCACAGCACCGCAGCGAGGACCTTGAACAGCCCCTCGCACATATGTGGCGGCACTTGCAGCACAGTGAGCGCCAGCTGAAGGGCTTCCAGCTTGCCCTGCTCGCCGGCGCGGCCCTTGCGGGCTTCTTCGTCTTCAGGTCGAAGGTACTTGTAGTGAACATCGTCGCGCAGGCGAAGCGTTGAACGAAGTTCTGCATTGTGCTATAAGGGTAATGAAGTCAGTGAGAATATGTTTACGTAGAATATTGATGGCCGTGTGGTCCCGGCAGAGCAGAATAGGCCACCCTCACTCTTACCGAGGTGTCGTAAAAGGCGACTAAGGTAAAGCTGCTGGCATGATCATCAGCAGCCAGAGAAGGAAAACTCTGCATTTATATCAAAACCCTCGCCAACCCGTCCGAGGGGCAATTACCCCTCATGTGATTGAGGGAGGCCCGTGCCCCAGCAGTGGGGACTTCAATGGGCTGATGATGATGATGAAAATATTGATTAAGCAGTCATCCACTGTGGTTAGATTTAGACTATGATAAACGACGTAAGTCCGACAGTCTAGCCACTTCTGAACTTTCCAATGCGGGATGAGTTATTGACGCAGACAGGCTCCACACATAATGACCATTTACCTTAGCCCCTTCTACGAGCTGGTAGAAGACGTGGTAGTTGGTTTCCATCGGGGAAGGGCCGGTGATCCTGGCGCGTTCCAGCAGGAAGTCCCGCAGCACCGCGCCCCTGATGCCGCCGCGATGGTCCAGTCGCACCTCCACGAACTTTCCGAAGCGGGAGGAGTTGTCGTTACGGACCGTCTTGGCGTTACCTGGCGACCAAAGGTTTTTTTAAGAAAAGAACAACTAATTGACATTGACTGACCGGATGGCGCAATTGGTAGTGACCCTGCCTCTTACGCCAAAGGTCGTGGGTTCGACCACCCTGGACAAACATTCGTGCGATGAACACTTGTGTTTGTTCGGTGTCTGGGTGTAATATATGTATTTAAGTATATTATTTGTGTTCCTCTGTTGTCTGATATCTGTAACACAAGTGCTTAAGCTATTAGTACGGAATCAGGTCAACGTATGAGATGTTGTGAGAATTATTATTAATTGATACCTACAATATTTGAGATGATGAAACCGTGATCCAGCTGGTGTGGTTCCCCTGTCTAAATGGTTGCGAAGGTCAAACGGCTGTCGCGTCATTGTAATTACTAGACTTCCCGGATCCTAGATCATGGTCTAAGCATCACGGGCTCCGAAGTGATAGCTTTGGACGCAACTGAGAATTACACGTTAAGATGAGGGAGGGATTCGGGCTGACTTAGTAAGTGTGAAGTTTATCTCCCAAGTTTCGTTTCCACCCAGAAAAAGGGCCGCAAAAACACTGATTCTTCGTTTGATCAATCGGTTAGACGCGTGATATATTTTATAAATCCGAAGTCATAATTCCTTCCCGAATAGATTTTTATATTGCTCGCATGTTGTAAGTAAGGCACATGTTACCATCGAGGATAATCATAAGCTATTATCTCAACATTTTCAGGGAGGAGATTCTTGGTTTTAAATTAATCGAAAAATACACGTGGGTGTATCTATTATGGCGTTCCATGACATACGCTTATTCACCCTCCGTGTGAGGAGAGGTTAGGAAGGATGGTGATGAGATCATAATGTAGAGGAGGGGTTGGTGACTAATGTTACTTTAATAAAGCGACACTAAACCTTTCCCCAACATTTTCGTAGTATGTACACCAGGGTTCCTAATCTACGGATTAGGATTGGGTACGCCCAATTCATCTGTAATCAGTGTGATAGCATTAGGCGTTCTGCCAGACAGCATCGGAAATCCTGAATTTTACTTATTGCGAAAAATAAGCAGTCGAGCATACGGGCTGCATGGTAAATAGTAACCGTCGCTCATAGAAATCAAAAATGCCATAGCACAGTCATGCTGCTGCCTACCGTGAAAGAAGAACTCTTTTCAAACCTCGTTTAAAAAGTTGGGTTTGGGTTTGAACAGTGAGCGGGAATTGACGTGTGTTGGTGACTATGTACCTTGTTTTAAATGTACAAATGCAGGAACTAACCGAAGGCTTCGAGCACTGTGTTGGCTTCAAGGATCTGCTGCTCCGCCCAGGAGGCTTGCCCCCCCGCTGCGCACAGGTACTGAAGTATCAGCTTAGTCGTTTCTGTTTTACCAGCTCCGCTTTCGCCAGATATTACTACGGATTGATTCTTCTCACCATTCTGAAAAAAATACATATTACACCTCTATATACATACTTAGGTACGATCAGTACACGTAGCGGTTCCAGTTAACAGAAATTAGCGTCGCCCACCCCGCTGTGTAAGCGAATATCGCCTAGCGCTGGTGTTACACCGGCAGAATCATCGACTGTACTTACACTACACACATAGAAAAATAGATTTTGTTCAAAACTGTGATGAGTAGGTCTTAAAAATAAAGTTATTCAACAAGGTAAAATTTAATTACTGGTTAAATCTGTCACCGTCTGCGAGCAGAGTAGAAATAAATACGGGAGGGGATGACCACTTATGTATGTAATAACTAAAAAGGTTAGCGTAGCGTTCCAGGGCCTTATTTTGCTATTAGTTCCAGATTTAACCAATAGATGGAGCTGGCTGTCGATTACATCGCGCAAGTGTTTCGTTTTACCAATATTTCTGTTTAGTTCTTTTTACTCACCTGTAAAGAACTATAGGCGGCTTCTGCTAGCGCAAATACATGAGGCTGGTAGACTTCCAAATGCTTTGCCTCGGTAGTTTTGCATGTGTTCCTGAAAAAGAAAAACATTGGTAAGATAAAAGTCCATGCTCTTGTATTGCCAATATATTTAATGAATATCTGTAAAACTCATAGATTCGAGTAAGTAAATATTAAGTTACCCCGACATTTGCCAAGTCAACACAAAAACCTTTTCAAGCCACTAAGCCATATGTGGCAACTGTGACTATTGTTACGCCTGGCCGAGTGCCAAGGAGATAAGGACATACACTAACTTTTTATAACAACATTTACATA